>CM040191.1:60405688-60513188 GCA_022606455.1 Callitettix versicolor
TAATCACACCGTACTATAAATAATTTTATTACTCCGGGTGTCAATTAAACTAGTCGGTTAATTAACCGGTCAGTTAATAAATTATTCGTCACTAACAAATCACTCGTTACCACAAGAGTTATTAATAATTAGTCAATTTCGCTGATCTATATAGGACGAGTGCATTGTGAGACAGGTGGAACAAATGACAAGTCCCTTCCTGAATCCTAATTCGGATTTACTGCCCCCTCCCCAATTCGCACGTGACCATATTACACGCAAAGTGATTTCCTCTTTCCTTAATAACTCTGTTATCGACCCTTAGGTTGAAACTGGCCCTAATCCCGACATTGTTGAATTAGTTGTGTCTAGACGGTCGTAATTAATTTGGAGAATTTAAAATAAATCACTGCTCGCTAGATAAAACTAATTTAAAAAAGCCTTTTTGATCGAGTTAGAATACTAGCAAGTATAAAGGGATAGATTTGCCTAAGTTAAAGCCTGTTTAATCTTTAACTTATCAATAATATTGAGTTGCAACTCACGTGAGTATGATATGAATTAGTTCTCCTATGATACCGTCATGGGATAAAGGTGTATGTGCTGCTTCACACACTGATCTGAGTAAACAGGATCTGCCGCCGAAGTTAAGTCTGTAAAAAAATGTAGTTGCAATTAATTACCATTAGATCTAATTAATGGTCCCTTATAACCATAAAGCTAAATAAAAATTACGATAGATGGCAGCACATGATTGAAACCCAGTATTATTATTATGTTAAAATACAGTATTATTTTATTTTGTATTTAGTCTAAAAAATATTCCCTAGAGCGCAGCACAACACGTACTCGGTATTTTAACTCATTCTGCAAAAATCCCAGTTTATGGCGTCACAGTTAAAAATCGTTCGCCTAAAATATAATAATTTATTACTGGTGGTAGATTTTTAACAGTTAACCGGCACAAATTTTAGAACGTTGTAGATGTTAAAACGAATGAGTAGAATTATTAAACCACAATACTTAATAGACTAAATAAAGAAGTTGTAAGGACAATATGTAGTGTAGATTTAGATATTGTTATATAAGTAATCTTTAGTAAAAAAAACAAAATGGTAACTTATAAATTCTTAGGGTTATTAAATAAACTATGAAAAATGAAATATTGGATAGGCCATCATGGTAAGATTCAGACCCGGGACTTTGATATAATCCTAACTTATTTATAACTGTTGAGGGATGGTTAAAATGTTTTCACATTTGCAATTTTGGTTCAATTTGATCCAACTTGGCAAAAAAATCGATTTTGTTAATAGGTTTGCAACCCTGCCCCAAACAGTTTTAAAATGGCGGTCATTTCAGTTTTTAAAAACATCATATTTTACACCCTTTTCAAATTTCTGATTTCACCATTGTAATCAGAGTTAAATTCTACATAAATTAACATTTTAAGTTTTGCTTTTGAAAGTACAAAAATTAATTATATGACAGGTAGGGTTCATTTTCGTATTTTCAGTGTAATATTAGATTCGGCAGATCACAACTCTGCCAAAGAAAATTAAGGTCAAGCTTCATCCAGACTGAGATCTTCAATGAATTTTGAATCACCTCGCGCTTACAAAACTGTATGCTTTATTACTTTTATGACAGATTGTGTTGGTACAATTTTTGTTCTTTTGCAACAAAGTCCGCTGGAGTAATGATGTGCCTTCAGCCACTTCCTGCCTACAGACAGACATGTGATGTGTGTGTTTACAGATAGTCTATTGTTCAGTAAGGGAAACTATTGCTTGTGCGCATATATGTCAACCACTATGTTAAAATCAGCATACATTAATATTTTAAATTCAAAAATGAACCCTGACCGGAAATGATCATTTTAAATAAAAAAAAATCATTCTGAATTGTAGCAATTGGTTTTTTTTTGTTTGTTTAACGTCTGACTATTGTGCACACTTGGGCTAATGCAGACGATGGGATGATTTATAGCGTATGAAAATGCCAAGCCCTGGCTGGGAATCGAACCCGAGTCCTCGGTGATTCATGAAAAAAAAAATTATCCGAAATATTACACAACTTTCATTTTTTGTTCCAAAGCTCTGCCAAATTTAAAAAATCAATTCATCGAATTTTCTTAATAAATAATCGTATCAGTTAATGTACAAATTGGTGTAGGAGCAACAGTCTTGAGACCAGAGCGTGTAGCTCGACAAAATGGTTTTTCTAACAACAGCTATTTCTCATAATTTATTCACCAACGTAATAATTTTAACACATTTTTTTAGTATTATGTTAATTATATTTGTCTTTTTTATAAAACTGGGAATCCACATGCTGAATTGAAAGAATCACCATTGTATCTCTTTTTATCGTTCAGTAATTCCATCAATACAGTTTTATCGATGTAATTGTCTGTCCTCTTCTATCGACCATTTTTAATCGAACTTGTTACTTGCTCACAACGTCTATACTACACTATTCAATGTAAGATATATCCTTACCTCAATACAGATTATATAGTCTAACCTTTCTAAAAGAGCTTCAGCTATTCTGTAAAGATGCCATCTGGACGCCCCAACCCCTCTTCTAGCAAAGGCAACATAAGGGTTGGTGAAATAAGTAGCATTGTTAGGGAGAGCATAGTTAGTCTTGAGGATCAGGCCATACGTTAAACTCTGTCTAGGAACATCAATGGGCACTCCGAACCCAGCTATGATCTAGAAGTCAATATTGCCTCAATAGCGTACTCACATGAGTTAATGTGTAATTAAATGTTAGGCCTAGCTATTGTATAAATGTCAGTTTATTACCTGCAACTTGTCTCCCAAATTTGGTGGGAAAACTAAATATTTGGGGTCCCTGTGAACGACCATCTTGTCACCAAAAGCGAAGTTAAGTATGAGAACCAATAATACGCCATGAAAAGTCTGAAATATACGGACAGATTAAAAATAAATGTGCTTTTAATAGTTATGAACAAAATTGGAATCATTTCAAAGTAAACGTTTTACATTAAATTTCTCAAGAGCTCGAGCTCTGATTGTGTGTAACTATTAGTAATTTAAAATATTTCAAAGTAAAACCATGTAAGACTCACCATGACTGAAGTCAATGCAGGACTGAGTCATGGTCTAATTGTCTGACTGGAGTAGAATGTCTAATTAGTAACAACTATGTGATAAAATAAGTACAGTTAGGGGCACTGATCAGTTGAGTAATATTACTGGCTTGTTAGGTGTCAAAATGTAGGCACAGTCTAGAAATATAATTCATACAGAATAATTGTCATTTTTGTATGGAAGTATGAGTAATGAAGTGGCTACGTATGAAATTGAATAATTTTTCTATTGATAAATAAAAGCCAAAGCTTGTTATTGGAGATTAAAACTATTGTAGCATTTGTTTTGCTGATGTAAATTTGCAACAAAAGTATATATCACGATTTTTTAAGTTCTGATTTCACTATTGCTATAAGCCTTGAAATCCGCATACATTGGTACTTAAAAATAAACTCCGATCCCCTGTCAAAAAATTTCCGAAGTTCAAGATTTTGGAATTTCAAAATGCTAATTTACTTAGTTTTAAACCTTAATTACAAGGATGAAATTGGATTTTAAAAAAATGACGTTATTTCTTAAATTTTAAAATTGCTACCGTTTTGACATGTTGAACACTTATCCAAGCTATTGAAATAATTGATTTTTGTGTCAACTTTTGATAATTGCAAGTTTTAATCAAATCATATCAAAATTGCGAGCATGAGAATGCTAATACACACACACACACATATTTATACGCAGGTTACAGGATCAGACTCATTTCAGGATCCAGGAATACCGTTGCTCACTTTTCCAGCTATTTATTTGATGTTAATAACACTAAGAACATTCTTAAAAGCAAATAGTAAATAAATGAGCAGTGCAACTAAACAGCTCCGATGTGAGCATCACCTTCCCCAACTACTTACGCTGAGCTGTTTCCAGAACGCTAGCGCTCTCTACGCCATACTTGCTCGATCTAAGCATAAAGATCGAGCACTGCTTTTCATTCAGTGCCGTTGATATACATGCTGTGCTCACTTTGTTTTTGCCAGGATTCGTAAATCATTTACATAAATGATATACTAGTAAGCAGTTACTAAAGTACAATACCATTGTAGTATAATTCATTACGAGGGTTGATCAAATATAAACGAGACTGATTTTTTAAAAAATTTATTGCTTACTTACAAATTATTCTTGATACAACTTATTTTTCTACATAGTCTCCCGCACGAGTAACACATTTTTCCCACCGGATTGGAAGTTTTTTAATTCCATCTTCGTAAAAAGTTCTCGGGCGTTCATTGAGCCATTGGAGCACGAAGGTCTCCACCGCAGAATCGTCTTCGAAACGCTGGCCTCCAAGCGCCTCTTTGAGTGGCCCAAACAGGTGATAGTCGCAGGGTGATAAGTCTGGACTGTATGGGGGATGTTCCATTGGTTCCCAGCCAATTTGATCGAGTTTAAGCCTCGTAGCGTTCGCCGAATGTGGTCGGGCATTATCGTGAAGAAGAATGACGTTTCTCGCCGGTTTAGATTTCCTTTTCCTACGAAAAGACTGTTTTGCGGCCTCTAAAACATCGCAATAATATTGTGCATTTATTGTGCGTCGTTGATAAACATTTAAGATGCTTCCGAACATCATCAATGTTTTCGTCCGTGACGGAAGTGGTCGAGCGACGATCATGGCTAAGGTTTTCTACTGCTTCCCGTCCTTCGGCGAATTCCTTGTGCCAAGCAAAAACGCGAGCTCTTGACAGGGTCCTGTCCCCGTATTGAGCCGTCAATCTACGAAAGATTTCAGTCGGATTGACCCCCTCCTTGGCCAAAAACTTAATAATAATTCTCTGCTCCACGGAAACGTGCACTTCACTCTCACTCATTGTATAGTTTTATACTGAAGGGTCCGAACGGAAATGTTGCCCGTCTACGCCCGTCCCAAACCTCCCAGGCTACCTGAAACCCCACCCTTTAGAGTTCAATGTCAAACGGAAAAGTTTTTAGAAAGTCAGTCTCGTTTATATTTGATCAACCCTCGTATAATATGCATTGTGCAACCTCAAAGGAATTAATTACCTTTAATGTTTATAAGTACCTACTTATTCCATTTTTATGTACCTTTATTTACTATAAATTATTCTTGTCATTCATGATAGTTTATTTACTCCACAATTTGCACCAGGTTATATATAAACAATGAGCTTAAGTATTATGTAAATAGTTTACACATGAAATGGTCACACTTTGCCATGTGTAATGGTGTACCTAGAAAATAAAAATACAGCTTAAGCCAAAGAGCATGGAACTGTCCTCCAGGTATGTATCTGATGCGAAGATTTGTACAACACCAGCAAAATATCTTCCATTATCTAATGTTACTTCACAGCTTTGTTTATAGTTTGCAAGCTTTTGCATAATTAATTTCAAAGAAAGATAAATCATTGTATCATGTATTTTTTTATTTGGTCTGTATTTACTGACAAAAATTACATTTTACAATGATGTTTTTATATAATTTATAATTGCAGTATTACGTAGTCCATGGTAGGCCAGAAGTGTACAGGGGGGATGCAGTGAGACACTTTCCTTTTGCCTCATTCTCACCTCACCTCAAATTGTGTAGAATATTGAGATTGGATTGTGTCATAAGATTGTATAAAAGATTTTTATGGTTGCAAACTGGACCAGGAAGATTCTTACCAAAGTATTTCACACAATAGGAGATTTATCTAGCAGACACTAGATTCATGATGTAAAGTGACCTGCAGAACTTTGTAGTGAAAAATTAGAGAAGGAAAGCAGATTTTAGTGGAGATTTTAGTAATGTTTCAAAGCTCACTTTTAGGCTTTAGTGTTACTTTGGGTTCTTGATGTAGAGTGAACAGAAATTTGTAATGAAAAATTAGAGAAGGAAAGCAGATTTTGGAGGAATTTTAGGTACTGTTTCAAGGTTCACTTTTAGGCTTTAATGTTACTTTGGGTTCAGGATATAAAGTGACCTACAGAAATTTGTAGTGAAAAATTAGAGAAGGAAAGCAGATTTTTGAGGAATTTTAGGTACTGTTTCAAGGCTCACTTTTAGGCTTTAGAAACGTTGGGTTCAGGATGTAAAGTGACATGCAGAAATTTGTAGTGAAAAATTAGAGAAGGAAAGCAAATGTTGTAGGAATTTTAGGTACTGTTTCAAGGCTCACTTTTAGGCTTTAGAAACTTTGGGTTCAGGATGTAAAATGACATGCAGAAATTTGTAGTGGAAAATTAGAGAAGGAAAGCAAATGTTGGAGGAATTTTAGGTACTGTTTCAAGGCTCACTTTTAGACTTTAGTGGTACTTTGGGTTCTTGATGTAAAGTGAACAGAAATTTGTAGTGAAAAATTAGAGAAGGAAAGCAGATTTTGGAGGATTTTAGGTACTGTTTCAAGGCTCACTTTTAGGCTTTAGAAACTTTGGGTTCAGGATGTAAAGTGACCTTCAGAAATTTGTAGCAAAAAATTAGAGAAGGAAAGCAGATTTTGGAGGAATTTTAGGTACTGTTTCAAGGCTCACTTTTAGGCTTTAGAAACTTTGGGTTCAGGATGTAAAGTGACCTTCAGAAATTTGTAGTGAAAAATTAGAGAAGGAAAGCAAATGTTGTAGGAATTTTAGGTACTGTTTCAAGGCTCACTTTTAGGCTTTAGAAACTTTGGGTTCAGGATGTAAAATGACATGCAGAAATTTGTAGTGGAAAATTAGAGAAGGAAAGCAGATTTTTGAGGAATTTTAGGTACTGTTTCAAGGCTCACTTTTAGGCTTTAGTGTTACTTTGGGTTCATGATGTAAAGTGAACAGAAATTTGTGGTAAAAAATTACAGAAAGAAAGCAAATGTTGGAGGAATTTTAGGTACTGTTTCAAGGCTCACTTTTAGGCTTTAGTGGTACTTTGGGTTCAGGATATAAAGTGACCTACAGAAATTTGTAGTGAAAAATTAGAGAAGGAAAGCAAATTTTGGAGGAATTTTAGGTACTGTTTCAAGGCTCACTTTTAGGCTTTAGTGGTACTTTGGGTTCAGGATATAAAGTGACCTACAGAAATTTGTAGTGAAAAATTAGAGAAGGAAAGCAGATTTTTGAGGAATTTTAGGTACTGTTTCAAGGCTCACTTTTAGGCTTTAGAAACTTTGGGTTCATGATGTAAAGTGAACAGAAATTTGTAGTGAAAAATTAGAGAAGGAAAGCAAATGTTGTAGGAATTTTAGGTACTGTTTCAAGGCTCACTTTTAGGCTTTAGAAACTTTGGGTTCAGGATGTAAAATGACATGCAGAAATTTGTAGTGGAAAATTAGAGAAGGAAAGCAGATTTTGGAGGAATTTTAGGTACTGTTTCAAGGCTCACTTTTAGGCTTTAGAAACTTTGGGTTCAGGATGTAAAGTGACCTTCAGAAATTTGTAGTGAAAAATTAGAGAAGGGAAGCAGATTTTTGAGGAATTTTAGGTACTGTTTCAAGGCTCACTTTTAGACTTTAAAAAATTTGGGTTCAGGATGTAAAGTGACCTACAGAAATTTGTAGTGAAAAATTAGAGAAGGAAAGCAAATTTTGGAGGAATTTTAGGTACTGTTTCAAGGCTCACTTTTAGGCTTTAGTGTTACTTAGTAACTTGACATATTTTAGTAACAAACGTGTCCGAGCTATTACCAAAAGCGAATGTTTCGACAGTTCCAACAAAATAACTGAAACTAACCCACTGTGTTTCACACCAGAAATCTGTTTACAGCATCCTCTAAATAGCTACAAAAATTTGGAATTTTTAAATAAAAATGTTGAAATAAAACAAAGTATTACCAGAGATAGTCTGCTTAAAAATGTAGATTTTAAGAACTTAAACTAAAGATGATATATTATTTTTAGGTTAAATTTTCCCCCTTCACTGGGCGGTCAAAAAAGCTTCATAATTCACCAACTTTCTGTTTAAACGACTATTGTGATTAATGCTTTGCAAATAATTCTTACTGACTGAATATAATGTATTTACCTATAAGCCTTGAGTCTATAATACATAGAGTTCCCACCCAATATAAAATCAGGACGCCAGAATGAAAGGTAAAATGCACATAATACAAAAATCTGACATCAGAGCGCTTTGAACTTACCTGTCCACCCGTGAGTCTATAAACTGCTGCAATGTAAATCTATCTTACACTGGACTACGATATCTAATTATTATCATTAGTGTTTCATACAAAGTGTTCAGAAAGTAACGAGAATTTTAATTTTTGAACAAAATATTTATTTATTCTTCTACATTGATGTTGTCTTCAAAATAGTCTTGGAGATTATGCACTTGTGCCAGCGCTTCTTCCAATACTTGAAACACTTCTCAAACTCGATCTTTAAGATAGCCTTTAGTTCTTTCAGCGATGCGCTTTTAATGTCATCTACGGCTGTAAAAAGAAGGCCCTTTATGGTTCTGTTTATTTTTGGAAATAGGAAAAAGTCACACGGAGCCATGTCTGGCGAATAGGAGCCTGGGGAAATGTTACAGTACTGTTTTTAGCCAAAAATTCACGAACAAGCAATGAAGTATGAGCTGGTTCATTATTGTGGTGCAAAAGCCATGAATTGTTTTTCCACAGATCCGGGCGTTTTTTTCGGATTGCTTCACGCAAACGGTGTTGAACTATGCCATTAGTATCGAAGAACACTGTGAGCCTTAGTTTCGACGTCATATCCATAAACCCATGTTTCGTCACCTGTTATAATACGTTTCAGTAATTTTGCATCGTTGTTTACTTCATTTAGTGACTCCTGAGCAACTTCCATTCGCCGCTGTTTTTGTTCAAAATTCAACAATTTTGGAACCAATTTTGCTGCCACTCGTTTCATACACAAAACACTGGAAACAATGTCATTACATAATCCAATCGATATGCCAACATCATCAGCAACCTCTCTAATTGTGATTCGGCGATTGTTCATAACCAATTCTTTCACTTTTTCCATGTTTTCATCGGGTGGTGGGGCGTCCAGGGCGTTCGTCATCTTCAAGGCCTACTTCGAAACGCTTATACCACTCGTAAACTCTTGCTTTACTCATATCAGACTCAGCATAGGCCTTTGTTAACATTTCACACACTTTATTCCATTTTTTACGCAAAATTTGATACAAATTCTTTGATTCGTTTCTTTTAAGAAACGAAAATCGCCGAACTCATAAAAACACGTCTTAGTGGCTGTCACAGACAAAGTCAACAATCAAAATAGCTGAAAGTTTTATCATTCTTCAAGGGCATGCATACCAACATAATAAAGAAAAATGTTTGGCAATCGGACTCTCCAAGCCCGTGAAATTTAAAAATTCTCGTTACTTTCTGAACACACTTCGTACATTAACAAATAACCTAATTGTATTCTCAAAATATAACCTAAAAGAACATGGTTCATTTCCGTTCTGTCAGACAGCGTTCTTCATTTCCATTCACATAATTTCCTGCGCAGTAAGACCTGTATGTACTAACAGATTTATTACAGTGAGGAATAAATTGCCCATGAGGAAGAATAGGCAAGCCCATAGCTGTGTGTTCAATCGTTCAAGAAACATATTTTCATAGTACAGTAAAACCCCTCTAATCCGGCATCCTATAGTCCCGGAACTTTCAATAATCCGGCATGATTCATAGGCTTGTTAAAAAAAAATTAAGACTAGTTCATGTACTGTATTGGATATTTGTGATGCAATTGGCAGAGACGAGGAAATCGAGGATCGATAGAACTCAGGCGCCATTATTAGTGAAAACGTACCACCTGTCCGCGTTTTCATGTTTAAAGAAAAATCACGATTCAAAAAAATAAAGACATTAGGTCTTATTTTAACCCTATGAAGTAAAATTAAGTATTCCAAAGTTAAATAAAAATTTTATTATAGAATGTAAGCAATAAAGTGTTTTTGTTGTTATTTTCTGAATAAAATGGTCTTTAACTTCAGTCTCGCTTTCCGTTCATCGCTTTTTTTGACGGCTCTCAACAATGAGGCATTTCCGGTAGTCCGGCACTGTCAAAATCCCGAAGGTGCCGGATTTGTGGGCTTTTACTGTATGTTATTTCGGATGCTACTAGTAAATGAATAATGGAGGAAATGATTTTTCGATATAATACGGAAGGTTTACTGTCATTACCTGTTACTTGGAAATCGTATGGGAAACCTTTGCTGTTCTACAGGAGGTATAAAAAGTCCTTAAGTCAAGTTATATCATCAACAACTCCAAGTTATATGTTTTTAAGTGTGCACATTCGTAGCTCCATCTGGCTGAAACGGTTGAAACGCTGTAATGGAAAATTTACTTAAGGAAAAATAAACAACGTACTTAAATTTTATACGGAAATAAATATTTATGTGGAGGAAAGAGTAAAAACAAATCAAATAAATAGTCTTTAGCAAATGTTTTCTTTGTATTAAATGAAATTTCACTGATTTTTAAGATTAATAATATTATAAATACACAACATTATAATTGAACCAACGAAAAAACTACAAACTCACTTTTATTTTAGGTACATCTAAGCTATGTTCAAGTCTTGCTTATTAACATCACTATATTATCCGCTGTACACACTTGTGTAAGTTTAAAGCACTCTTTGGGTCGGCAGTCTGTAAACCTATCACTTGCACGATCGCAATTTCGATACCTCCAAATATTATCACACATTATAAATAAAATAATTAATTCCAAAAATCTCGAAATACATGAATATATTTATTTAATAAAAATCAGTCTTATACTTATTTATTGACTGTAAAGCAGCGAAAACTAACAAAAAGAACCCAAAAGCTACGAAATTGCGATCGCGTAAGGCAATCGTTCTCAACAAAACACCCAATTAACAGCTTAACCTTCAATATCCTTTATTAATTTATATACGAAGACAACTGATAAAATATTAACTTTTCATGCCAACACTACAAAAAATGCATTAGAAAATACAGCGAAAAATAATACAATTCATTTATTTATTAAACCATTAATTTCGCATTTATACGAAAAAAATAAAAACAAAATCTAGACTACACATATAATACATTATGCAAATCCACAGTAACTGACCCTCGATGAAAAGGATCAAAGTCAGGACACGATACTTCGGAAACATTCAACAGGCAACATCAAAAAGTGCAAAGCCCAGAGGAGAAACAACAATTAATTGTACAGGAACAGAAGAATGTCCGCTTGCAATCCGATCTCATTTTGCAACGCACTAAACATAAATAAGGAGGGCTATTTATTTCAAAGGATTTTAATATAAACCGAGTGAAATGACAGAGGTACAAAAAGATAATTAATTACAGCGCAACCCCTGTTTAGTTAAATACAAAATTAAGAAAAATCATAGTATAAATGTGCTTTAGCTGGGCTGAAGTGTTTAATTTTGAGGCCAGAAGGAATTGGTGAAGTTCTGCTTGGTGCCAGGCTTGTTGGGCTGTGCCGAAGCTTGAGACCGGGGTCCTGAATTACTTCCTCCATCCTGCAACAATCGCGCAACAACTCATTAAACACGGCAATACAACTGTACAGTAAGTCGAAATAATGGACTTCAGCTTAGTTTTGTTTATAAATTTACAATCACTGTAACAACCATCAGTTACCTACCATTTCTAATTCATTCAGAACATAATTTTCCTGTTGAAACATGTAACAGATTTTGAACTTATTTCATTACAGGCTACAAAATAAAGTATGCAACCTGCCTGTCATTGAACACGTAGCCTGAGAAGTAAAATTTTATAAATATTTTCTCTTTTAATTCAAAGTGTTTTGAGGTTTAAAAATATTACCAAATTTAACATTCATTACTAGTGATGTTACATGTGACTTTAAAATATTTTTTTCCGATAAAATAAAACCATAAATTAACAATTTATGCAAACATTTTATTCCTTTATTCTGTTATAGAAAAGTAAAAACCTAGATAAAAAAACGAGGGTTTAACGTTCAATAAAACCATAATGTCTGACAAAAAATACTGTCTAAATTTCAACTATGCAAACATACATTAGCTCAACAATGCAAACTAATGGAAGAAAAATATTTATTGTTAATATGCAGAGAGTGGCAGAGTAGCTGATGATTATATTCGGCTATATTTATGAATTGAGGATACATGCAGGTGGTGGAACGAATAACACAGGGTTTTTTTAAACATATGAATAAATTGATTATCAAGAACATAATAATCATTGGAAGGAAAACTGTCACCCGTTCTATGCAACCCCATTATTTGAAAGACACGGGGTGACAGATGAGGTAGTAAGTAAATAATGGCGTAATATTGAACGCAAGTATTTTATTCTGTAAAATATTTCACTTAATGATAACTATTAAACAAATTTCTTAATTTCATATTACCATTTCAAAACATTAGGTTTCCCTGCCACAGGCCACATTTAAAAATAACTAACAATTTTAACATTCAACGCTGATCTGTTTGGGCTTCCAAAATTCCCATTTAATTTTTCAACATCTAAACACATCATTCTCCGCACCCAGTTCGTAATTTGTCTTAAATAAAATACAGTATTTTCTTTTCTCCTAAACAATCAGTCTTCCTCTTAGATTTTTGTGTTATACCAGCTTAGTCGATAAACACCCAGTAACATGTACGTCAATAATTCTAGAACAACTTAAATAACAAACACTGTTTATATTAATCAAAAATGAAGTAAGAGAAACAATAATATTCTGACACGTTTAGAAAACACAACAAATACGTTTTATGGGTCTAATTAAATTTCAGGCCATTTTGTTACAACTAGACTCTAAATCTATACGTCTCAATGCTGCGTGTGCCGTGGATTGAACTGTTCATATTGTGCATTCAGGTAAAAATAAAAAAACAAAATTAAACCAAAACCAAACATAGCAACAAAACCACAAAAAGGACTGACAATATTGTTAACTACACAAACACGAGCAAGCAAGATTTAGTTAGGTTAGCAATGGAAGTACAAAGCACATTCGGAGGTTTTAAAAGCAACATGACGGCAAAGCTTTCAAAACATTTATGACATTGAAACATTCAATAGTTCTGAAATCTAAGCAACTGAGGTCTTTTTTTTAGAGTGGAACTGAAGTTACAGTACTCATAAGGTGTAACACCAATTTTTAAAGTTAACTACGAACATCCATCGAACATCCATCAACACAAAGCTTTGTTGTGAGAAAGACAAAAATGAAGTTTCTTTACATCAAGTGTTTTTACTGTTTAGCAGAATACCAATGTGTTCAATGCAAAGTGTATAAAGTTAACTTTACATTACTTAAAACTTCATTTTTTTAGCCGGTTTTGTTAAAACAAGAGACAAACATATAAGCAACGTTTAAAAGAAAGTACTGACCATGCGGCGTCCTTGGTTCCTCATATCCATCTGTGAACAAGACAGATACAAAACCAAGTCAATAGCTGCCTTTTAGCGAATAAAAAACTATTACGGACCATATAAACGATTTGTTAAATGTATTTACTATTTTTTAATAACAAAATATCAATAAAAAATGTACACGAATACTGTGACATGGTTTTCATTGCTTCGATGAAATATTTGATGTACTGTGTAAAAAAATATACATTTGTCAGAATTTTTTAAATAAAAATATTTTACAAAAACAACATGAAAACGGGTGTTTTAATTTTTATAGGTTAATCAATTTTTTAACAATCATTAGACGTTCATCCAAAGCTGTAGAACAACATGACGTTTTAGAAAATTGCAACTGTAAAATAAGATACTAAAGTAACCACAATAGTGAGATCCAAACCTAATTACCGATATATAATTACGTCCGAGGTAATAGAACCTTGATGTGTGTGTGTTAGCACTAGTGTTTGCAATTTTGGTCCAATCTGATTGAAACTTGGCAAAAAAAGAATGATTTTAGTAACAACCTAAACAAGACTCAACAAAATGTGTTAAACAATTTAAAAATAGTGGCTGAACAATTCCAAATCGCTGCATTTTGTAACATTTTAGTCATACACTTTGTAGCAAACTTGATTTCAACCATTGCAAATTGATTTCATCGCAATCAGTGTTCAAATGTGCACAAATTAGCGCTTTAAATTCGATTAAATTCAATTAACATTCGATTGAAAATAGAAAAAAAATATGATAATTATCGGGGTTGCTTTTCTAATTTTCAATATAACTTCTAATCTGAATTTTAATAAGTGATTACAAAAAAAAAGTGTGATTAAAAACAATAATGTGATATTAATTTTTGGGAATTTACATCTGTCATGTCCGCAAGACAGGTGCTTGCATTGATTATTTTAAAATGGCAATACAACTTTTTTCCCCTCTTCTACTGAATAATGTCCGATTAAAATGATTTCCAAATGAACCACTGATTTTACACTAGTTTTTAATCATGATACTTTCAAGTAATAACTATAAAAAAATCACTAATAACACTTAAACCAAACAGAAAAAAATAATGTCGAATGATGCGAACATATAACAGTTTCTTGTGACGAAAAACACTATAACGTAGCTAGCAGAATGAAATCCTGACTGGATAATCGTAGGCTACATAACAATGTGTATCAATACCCGTTTTTATACATCCCGGCTGACGTTGAAGAAGATAGACAGACGTACGCGGCAACAAACATTTCTGAGACAACCTTCTAATAATTTTAAGTTTACACTGCAGATTATTCATGTCATTTTACCGATCTATGTTTCCTACAATGTCAATGCCATTTTAATTAAATCAGCTCAGAAAACGATTTCTCCAACTCTGATAAACTCTTGTTGAATTCCCCTTTCACAGAATTATATTAAAAAATATTAAATAATCATTGTAACAAAGACTCACTATAATATGATGTCCTCTTATTAGTGAATTTCCATTGGCAAAATGAGCTATTGGACTGAGACATTATGGTAAGACCCAGACCCTTGAAATAAGCATTGATCCTGGCCCATAGATCACTTTTTGAGGGCTCATTCAACTGTTTATATATATATATATATATATATATATATATATATATATATATACACACACACACATCAGTAGACTCCCAACAACGATACTTGCCAACAGAATCCTTAAGTATATACAAGGTGTCAAATCAACAACGTCGTGGATCGCACAAGTCAGAATAGACCTACATGACGCATAAATAGACTCAACAGACGTTGAAGACAGGAACGCGAACAGGAAAAGATACTCGGTTGGCAGGTCCCAGAGAATGAAATCCCAAAGAGAGCAGGGGTAAAATGGACGGAGGAGCGGAAGAGGATCCATGGGGACAGGATGAGGGAGGTGTGGAGGATTAGAAGGAACAAGACATGAGTCGGAGTGCTTTGCGTGATCCAACAGGGTCTATACCCAGATAATAATATATATATATATAACACAATTTTTGTATTTTAAGGCGAAAAGCACATTAAGGCTATTATCGCCTCCCTAAATGTAGGTGTGAGTGTGAAGTGTTAGTAGTAAGTGTATTTGTTGTTAGACTCAAATCTTTAAAAATGTATAACATTTTTGTCATATATTTTTAAAAAAATCTGATTTCACTGTCACAATGCTGTATGAAGTAACATTTTGAATTTACAAAATTCGTTGAAGTTAAAATTTTTTGAAGGCGGTCAGGGTTTATTTTCGTATTTGCAATGCAATTTGAAAGTTTAAAATCGTAATATATGCAAATTTTAATGCTTAATTCGATGGTGAAATCAGAATGTCAAAAAGAATAAGGACCAAGCAAAGTACTTTTGAAAATTTGCTTCTATAATGTCAGTGAGAGGCTGAATGCCCAAATTATATTAATTTTATTTTCTAATTTTCCTTTTAATAACAATTAAATTATTACTATTTCTGCAAGATTCATTGTACTATATTTCTGTCTCTGTCTCTCTCTCATGAATATTTTATATTTTTCAAAACTTTGTTCAAACAATTTTTGGTAGGAAAACCACTGTAGATCATAATTATTTTCTCGTAACAGCCTCAAACAAGGTTTATTAAAAAAAAACTCCTAGACTACCTAAACAAAGCATATCAGTGACTATATCCCTAAAAAGTGTGTTCAGAAGGTATCAGAAAAAGCTGAAAAATTGGCTTATCGCAATTGGATAACCAGTTTTTCTCATATACGGAGGTACATAAATTAATATAGCAAATATGAAATTTAAAAAAAAAGTCCTGTTTAGAAGTAAATCATAGAAAACCCTCTAGTTTTTTTTTTACACTCATCGAGCTGAGTTAATCGTCAGGACCAAAATTTTAGCAAAACTTAACTAATTCAGACACAGGTGATATTTTCAGGTTTTTGATAGTAAGCTGGACTTTTTGGGAAATAATTAAATGATTTTGTATCTTTCTTGTAAATATAAACTCCAACTTCAGCATTTCGAAAATACAAAGTTTCTAATTTGCTATTTTCAAAACCAAATAAATCCATATATATATATATATATATATAAAGGCGATAAGCACATCAAGGTTATTATCGTCGCCCTAATTCTAAGTGTGAGTGTGAAGTGTTAAAGTCGCCAAGTGTAGTGTTGTAAGTGCAAGTTTGTGTTAGACTCGGGTACCGTGAGGGACGCCTACATACTCTCAATTGGTGTCACTAATCTGTCCCTGCACACCTTATGTCCAAAAATGTGAGTCACACCATTTTCTTTAAAACAATAACTTTCTCACTCTAAGGTAATAAAATAAAAAAACAAAAGTTTACTTTATACTAAACTAACAACGAATTGAAATTAATATAAATAACCAACAAAAACAGCATTATTATTTATAAATTTAAATTGTTTTTTTATGAACAAAGTGTTTAGAGAAGATGAAGTTGTGAAAACACACTGCGCAAGCAAAATTTAATTTGACTAAATATAGACTTTTTTACGATATTACAATATTCAGATTGTGGGAAATTAAAATAAACAACAGAATTAATTAGGGAAAAAAATTAATCATACTCAACACTAACATAACCTAAACAAAAGTAGTAGTATAATAATCTTTGTATGGTCAGTCCAAAACCTAATGAAGATATCATCAGTTACCTTTCTTCTTCAAGTTCCTTTCTTTATACATCTAAACCAATTTAACTGAATTAAACATAACAGAGTTGATTCGAAAGTTTTTTTTTACCGAGTATGTCCAATAATGTCATCATTATTAGTTTGCATGAAGCTATGACACAGAATTTGAAGCATTTGATTATAATTTTGTGAATTATTGTGTTTTTTGTTAAGTTGTACTAAGCGGGCCTAATCTAGTGTATTGTTTTGTACAGCCTTACGATTTTTTTTAAACAGCTCTCCAAATGCAACCAATTGGCATTTATTCGCTTAATTCGACCTAGGTTCAGATCCCGGGACGGCCACACTAAAGGGAGTCTACTCTACAAGGGAAATGGGTCAAGCAGCAGAGGTGAGCAAAACAATAATTTCTCATTAACATGTTTCAACGTTAAGACATTTTACAACTATTAAAATATAACTTCTAATTTCAATCCTTTCAAAAGAAAAATGATAATATGGTTTTACAATATATTTAACTAACTGTTGTATTTAACGACATTACAAAAATAACTGACAAAACAGATTACTACAAAAATTTATATTAGGACAACAGAATGTTATGTACCAAAGTGCACAATGTTTAAAAAAGACAGAGCAGTGAAACGTTTACAGCGATAGAACAAAACAAAAATTGTATGCCGCTAAACAGCAGCAAATTAAAGTTAAAATCAGTATTAATACAGACATCTTATGTTATTTCACAGCAATTTTAGAGTTTTCAAAATGTGGTCGCTTGAGAAGGAAAGAATGTTTTCATCTAATTAGCCACTCAGTCCTGCAACGCCATCGCATCAATGACCTTGACACTCTATTTGAATCTGACGCTAACAGCAAGCCACTACAAACGTTCACTGTTTATTTGAGCGACTTTAAAATGTGCCAAATTTAACAATCCTGTCAAGAGTACGGTTTGTTGTGTAATACGCTTTTTGAATGCGAAAAAGTCGGATGTACTATAATTTACAGATAACCAAGGTTTACAAAACGAACGGAATTGTGCTTCTACATAATAACGCACATCCTCATGCTGCTGCATGAATTTCCTTGCTTCAGCAGTTTTTGGGACGTCCGTCTTATAGCCGGACTTGTCCACGAGTGATTACTTTTTTCCAAACTGAAGTATTTGTTGAATGAAAACCACTGAGGTGACAGTGAACTGAAAGACAACATTACTGAGAGGCTCACACAGCGATAATAAACTTTACGGTTTTTTGCCGGAAAAAAAGTGACGGGCTCAAGAACTTGGCAGCAACTGAGTATACAGAAGACATACAAAAGCTAGTGAAACAGTTCAACAAATATTTAAAGTTGAACGGCGACTATGTAGAAAAATAGGTAAGGTATCATATGTTGTAAAATAAATTTGCCTCACTATCTTAATAAAATGGCTTACTTTCCGAACAACCTCCGCATTATTCATTTATAATGTAAATAAAACATTTTTATTTTCTACAAATATGGCAGCAGAAATATATGGTGTACGTAAAGTAAAGTATACTGTGAAACTACTAAAAATAACATTTAAGAAATATAAAAAGTCGATTATAAATTCAAAAGGATTTTTAACTATTCAAACACATCTATAATTCTGTTAGCAGAACAATCTAGGTTATTTGTAAGTTCAAATCGAACTTTGACTATTAAGTGAGTTAAAGTGAATCTGAAATTAACATAAGTTAATAAAAATAATGTTTATACCGGATATAAAAAACAACATCTGCACAGTGAGCCTATATTATTATCAAGGGGTGCTTTCCATAATTTACTGGAAGACTGTGCTATAATAATGTATATAAACATTTGTTTAAGTATGGTTACGTATTATTATTTATGGTATAATAAGCAGGTTGTTCCATAAAGAACACAGAGTACTTCGCTGCCTCAAAAACCGCAGCAACTGATGGGCTTGGCAACCCCAACGTACCTCAAGCTAGTAATTTCTCAATCGTCTACTACAGTAGACTAAACAATACTGAAGCAGGCTGTCTGATTTTGTAACCGGGGTTAGAAGAGCCGATGTCAATTGGTAGTCAGTGCATAGTGACCTTGAAGTTGAAGCTGTAACTTCTACAAAAACAAAAAAAAAAAAAAAAAAAAATACCCAGGGGTCTGGAAAGCCAAAACTTTACAGAGGACGTAATAAATAGCTTAAAAAAGATTTGAAAAATGAACAAATTGCTCCTTGAGAAAGAAGGGTTCAGATCACAGCCTTCCCAGTAGTTTTTTTTTTGTGTTTAACGTCCGACTACTGTGCACACTTGGGCTAATGCAGACGATGGGATAATTTATAGCGTATGAAAATGCCAAGCACTGGCCGGGAATTGAACCCGGGTCCTCGGGAGTTCAATATAGCAACTGAATGGCCAGATTAATGAGAATTCTGGATTAACACCCGAAACTCATTAAACACAGTAATACAATAAGAACTCGGGAAGTATTTTTATTTTCTTACTATACGAGTAAAAAAAATCTGGAGATCAAGGATAAAATCGATTTCAAGAGTTTGAAAGATATAACTGTTCATAGATCCTGGAGTCAAAAAAAAAGGCTCATTGGTTGATGTGGCCAAGCACCGGTCAGTCTGCTGCATCTTTGAATTGCACACATCTAAGAGTTCTTAGTTCTAGCCAGTTACTCGTATTGCTTTTCCCATACTGTTAACATGTCCTCATTAGTCTACATGGCATAAAGTATAGACGTTAAGGAAAAAATAGTCAAAGTGTTTTTTTTTTAATTTTAACGTCTGCCCATCTGGGTGTTTGTGCATGTTAACAAAAGATTCTGATGAAATTTGGCATGCATATCTGGTTTGCTTATATCTCAGAACCCTTTTTTTAATATGTAAAAAAGGATTCTGAAGCTTTTTGGTAAAAAAAACTTTTAAACCAGATTCCCTCAATGGCTCAACGGTTTCCTCCTTCAGAAATATTTTAGGAAAGTAATCGAACATAAAAATAATTTCATTACTCAAATTATTGATAGAAAATGCCTTACAGTAACGAAACAATAGGACATAGAAGTTCCTGACCATCAGATCAGAGGGCTGGATACTGTTACTCCACATAAAGCTAGCTTGCAATGGGCAGCGCATACTAAAGCTGTAGTGTAACAGCTATTGACAGATTATGAACTGTTTGATTTTAAGTCGCTAATATTTTTTTCCTTTTTGGTGTTTAACGTCTGACTATTGTGCACACTTGGGCTAATGCAGACGATGGGATGAAAATGCCAAGCCCCTGCCGGGAATCGAACCCAAATAAGGAAGCAACATACACAGTAAAAACTTCAGCATTTAAGGAAAAATAGGTTTTTGAGAAGACTAAAAATAATTAACAGATGAAAAAATACAGAAAAATACGCATCCCGTAAGATGAGAGGAAAGCATTGGAAACTTGGGGCTTCATTCTTTGGATTACAGAGAACTGGGGGAAAATACTAAAAGAAAAATACAAATGATCCTAAAAAAATCCTCTCTACACCTTCTCAATCATCCATTGCTGCTTATCTGTACAGAACAGATTGTGACGTTTGCAATTCCTTAGCGTCAAGAACAAAAATTAAGTACATAATACAGAAAAAATATCCTGTCATAAATAATGTTATCTAAATTTAGTTTCAATCATCACTGTTTAAGAAGTCTTCTTAACAAATGTTATTGCACACATAACAAAAATCAACAACTACAACAAGCCATTCTGATTTGTCTCTGAATCACCTCGGACATGTCGAATATGCTGATTCAGCAGTTTTCATAGTTTACGTACTTGATGTAGTTGTCAAGGCAGTACGTGTTTGTGTTCAGCGAATATTTACTTTCAAAATCTGAACGAAATTATGTATTTTAGATTATCAAACAGCACTGTATCACTAAAATTATTAAAAAATATAAAATCTTTCCAAAACCATCATGCAACTGAACGTTTCAAGGAACTGTGTCATACATTTTCAAGTGCCGTGTTTACAAGTCCTCCGAAATATCGTTGCAATCAATCCTAAATATCACTATTGGAAAATTACCTCACACAATTCGGCAGTACGTGTTTGTGTTCAGCGAATATTTACTTTCAAAATCTGAACGAAATTTTGTATTTTAGATTATCAAACAGCACTGTACCACTAAAATTATTAAAAAATATAAAATCTTTCCAAAACATCATGCAACCGAACGTTTCAAGGAACTGTGTCATCCATTTTCAAGTGCCGTGTTTACAAATCCTCCAAAATATCGTTGCAATCAAACCTAAATATCACTATTGGAAAATTACCTAACGAAATTTTGTATTTTAGATTATCAAACAGCACTGTACCACTAAAATTATTAAAAAATATAAAATCTTTCCAAAACATCATGCAACCGAACATTTCAAGGAACTGTGTCATCCATTTTCAAGTGCTGTGTTTACAAATCCTCCAAAATATCGTTGCAATCAAACCTAAATATCACTATTGGAAAATTACCTCACACAATTCACTACATTTTATTTACAACGCAAAAGTAGAGTGAGTAAAAAAAGTTATGTTTTTCAATTAAAGGAATTGGTTAATGGAAAAAAAGCTTCAAAAAAACTATTCATCTGACACTACTTGGTTTGCGATTGCTAGGCACACTATTTAAAAACAATCACTGAACAAATTATATAAAATTAACTTCTGAAGAGTTTTAACCTGCGGTCACTGTGAATTTTACAATTACTGAAGTAGCCTACTAGGTCAAGCAGCGTGAAACTTCGAAGTCAAAACAGCATTATCTGATCATGGAGGGCAGGTTTCTGCAATTAGAAATTACCATTGTCATATTTAAAATCATACCTAAGAAAGACAACCTACGACCAACTATCGGTTAATATAAGCGTTTAAAAGTACTAGTTTTTTTTGGAAACCACTTTCTCTTGTGGGATACCAAACTACAAAGTGAGATTATACTGACTATAACATTACGTTATGTAGTAAAAACTGTTATTAAAAATTCCAAAATACTCAAGCACTTAATCTAATATAATAAAACCTAAATAACCTTGTTTAACTTAACCCTTTGCAAGCTATGTAAAAACCTATAAAATTTAAGATTACACATTAAAAAAAATTTGTTTTCATTCAACTAAAAATTTTTTTTTTTATTTTATTAGCCTATAAAATTGAAGTAATATAAAAAAATAAGAATATCCATTTGTACCTTTAAAAAAATGCATGTCTAGGCAAACAATGTTTACAATGATCATTGCAAAAATATATCTTTGATGTCTTAGACTACACAAATTTCTTATAAATAGATATCAACATTTATTACAGAACTGAAATAAATGTAAATACAAGGTTATAAAAAATAAAGAGTAGAGTACAGCAACTAAGAGTGGCTGTAGAAAACCGTGTCATTGGGATTGTGGGACGTTTCACTATAGTAAGACCACTAAATGTGGAGTGGCGTGGACTACACATGCAAAACAACCTATTGTTTTCAGTGTAAGTACAGCCACTTAAAGTATAATGTAGTTGAATGGAGTGAAGCAGCATCGCTTCACTTTCATTGACCGTACTTACATTATAAAATAATAGGTTAGGTTTTTGTGCACAATCTCCTCCGCTCAGCGAAACTCCGCTTCGCATTTAGCGATCACCTGGTCTAATGCTTAGTTATTCAACATGACATTCAATTTTACAAAATCAGTCTTCAGCCACCTAAAAATATTAAATCTGAATTTGCCTGAACTCTGTTGGATGATTTTTGAACTACATGCTACACAATGTGTTAAAAGTGTGTATTTGTGTGAATCTCTGTTATGACTTTTGGAACAATGTTTCAACCTGCCGTAAAGCGTTAATTGTAATAAACCTACTCCTATAATGTTTAGTGTACTGTGCTTAATATTAAATTATTATGACGAAGAAAAATATATTTAAGAGCTAGTCTAAATATATTTTAAACAAAACATCCTTGTTGATCTGGATTTATAAACAATTTAACTTTCAAGTTAAACTGTAGCAATCCTTCAAGTCATACAGCAAAACGTATGTGTAAACAGGAAATATTGAAAAAAGTTAAGTAAACCTAAATAAAATGTTTCGTAGTACAGTGGTACCTCGACATACGAGTTTAATTCGTTCCGTAACCTTGCTTGTATGTCAAATTGCTCGTATCTCAAAGCAATTTTCCCCATTGAAATTAATTGAAATACCATTAATCCGTTCCCAGCTCCCAAAACACCACCTCAGTTGTTTTTGTTAAGTGTTTTTGAATAAGAAAAATGTATTTACAAGAAGAAACATTTATTTATAAATAACAAATACATATTCTATAAAAACATAATAAAAAAAAAAGTGAAGTGTTTACGGAAGCGCTTAATTTTCGTCACTGGTTTTCGCTTTTTTTGTCACACTTTGCTCATTTTCACATGCAGATCGTTTAAAAAAACTGTCCAAGGAGGTTTGTTTCTTCCTCTCTTTTAGGATATTGCGGAAATGAGTTAGGCAAGTTTCGTTGAACAACTCCGATTCATGACCACTTGCAACTTTTTCGGGGTGATTTTTATCCACGAACTCTACAACTTCTCCCACATTCCCAAGATCTCCTTTATATCTCTTGTAGAGATAACCTCCTCCATCTCTGGCTCCTCTTCAAAACTAATTTTTTGTAGAAGCACTGTATGCTGCTGCGCATGTAGATCGTGTAACTCCTCGGTTGTCAGCTCCTGAGATTGTTCCTCGACGAGTTCGTTCACATCTCTCTCATCCACCTTCAGACCCATGGATTTTCCTACAGAAACAATCTCCTCTACCACAGACACTTCGGGTTCCAATCCTTCGAAGGCCCTTTCAGCTACAGCCTCAGGTCACAGCTTCTTCCATGCACAGGTTAAGATCCTCGTTGTAACACCCAGCCAGGCCTGATCAATATAATTATTAGGCATATCACGATGTTAAAGTGGTCCTTCCAGAACAAGCGCACACAGACTGAGATCTAGTCTGAGGTGGGAGAAACTGTTAGACGCTGCACACAACACCAACATGCGCACCGCAGCGGCACATGTCATGTGCAGCGGTGTAGTGTGCGATTCCTCGTATCTCAAATCTTGCTCTCATCTCAAAGCAAAATATTGCTATCTCTGCAGCTCGTATCTCAAAACACTCGTATATTAGAGCACTTGTATATCGAGGTACCACTGTACAAGCATACTGACAACACAAAGTGAAGTTTCTGTTTCAACACAACCATTTGGCATTTTGTTTGTATGTGTATTTGTTATGCACATAGTTCTGGCCAAACTCATTGACCAAGTTTTGAAATATGGTACGATGGTACCTTGTATAAATTCCAAACAACTCATACGTAAGATTTTATCCAATCACTTTCGTTTGAAGATGGCAGAGTCTGATTTAACTATGACAAGTGTAATTAAGATTAATGCTAGAGGAAGGGATTATAAAACCCAAGGCACTGCGATCAAAGGATCTGATGCAACTAAACCTCTTGGGTTATGTTGAACAAACTGGTGCCATTCATAAGTTTTAGCTAGTGCTCATTCTGCTGAACTTCCTCAGGATCCCGGAAAGCAATTACCATTAGCCTCCTGCTGGCAAGGGCCTCACAATTACAGATTTCTTCTTTACTGCATAACGTACATACAGTTTCCCTGTGGTACATTCTTATCATGTTCATGTGCGCTCTCAGACCACAGTGCCCTATAATGAGCGTCATGGTTTTCCTAGATTCTCTGCTTAAGATACCTACTGTCCCTCCAAGTCCTTAATAAGCCTTTTTCAAGTGTTTAGTTACTGATTATATCCTGTAATGCTGGCTAAATGGTTAAGACCAATTACAATTTCAACCGCTTCATTGAGAAAGAGCATAAGACTTCTAATAAAGTTATCCAGAAACATTTTTCATATTACCGTTATGAGTCAGATTTGCAGAAAAGGTGGCCACCTCGGTGGCCTAGTTGAGAGCGTACTGGGCTATCACACCGAGGACCTTTTCATACACTATAAATCATCCCATCGTCTGCAATAGCCCAAGTGTGCACAAAGTCGAACGTTAAAAAAAAAAAAACTGCAGAAAAGGTTGTGAACGTGTTAGAATGCTGTCTAGGTAATTAAGAATATAATGTACGGTCTACTGTTCTTTGAACTACTAGTTTACACATTTAATAAGTTTAAAAAGAAATGAAATAGGTGTACGGTAGTGGTGGGGCAGAAAACACCAAACTGTTAAAAAAAACTGTTTTTCTATAAACGACAAACAAACTGCTTTTTCAATCGGAAACAAGCAGTTTGATGTGGACTGGTTTATGATTTGTTAAACAAGGAACGGACTGTTCTATTCGAACGTTGCTGCAAGCGCTAAAACTGTTTTCCTGTTGTTTGCCTGCTAACTGCTTTTCTTCTACCTGCTTTTATGCTTTTCCCCATTAATCCAAAGTTGCTCATTGCTTGTAGTGAAGTAAGAACTGTTTGATCAATGTCAATGTTTATCTCTATTTTGTTGCTAGTTGTAGTAACAACCTCTCACATTTTGTAGATACAGAGCCTAATTTTACCTAAACATATTTTTTATATTTATTATCAATCATCAATATTTTTTAATCAACTAAAAATATTTTAATCGTTTGCATTTTGGTAAATATGCAAAGGACTATTTAATTTTTAAGTAAAAAAAAGAATGCTTCTATTAGAAATTCATTGTATTTTGTAAATATAAAATGGCTTACGTAATTATTACGTTTTGAGAATGTAATTTAATTATTACTACACTTATAAGGATTATTTTTATCCTTTCTAAATGCTTTATACCCAAAAACAATTTCAGGACATGGTGGTAATGGGAATGAAAAAGTAGTCTTAGAAAACTGAATATATGTGCTTTATGTTTTAGCTGCTAATACAACTTGAGTTTCAGTTTTCTAAACCTGTTTTTCCCAACTGTTTTAAAAAGCAGCTTTTTTCCTAAACAAACAGTTTTTTGACATTTTGTAAAAATAGCAGAAACGCCCACTTCTAGTGTATGGTAATGAAATACAATTTTACTTTGTAGGCCTAAAAATATAACTTGCAATATGCAAAATAAGTAGTTTTTGCACTTTTATTAAATATTTGAATTGTAAATTTATTGAAGATCCAAAAACAACTAATATTACTAACGTTTCCCCTTTTTTGTTCTAAACTTTAACAGTTTCTAATTAGTAATTTACAATGTTTTCCAAATAACTTTTCTTTTATTGCTTTATTTGTCTATAAACACATAAAAATCCATCATCATGATGTATATTTCGAAGGGATGAACAGACCTAACAAAACGAGATAGCACTTTTGGAAAACAAAGCCGCCAAAACTCTGTTTCGATTTTGGATTTTGATGGCCCTAATGCTCCAAAGCGTTCAAAATGTAAATGTTCCCTGTCGGCCTAAACGCTCGAGTTGCAGCCTCCGTAAATCTATTGCATAGAATGCATGTCTGCACGTGTATAAATATGAATCACAACAACAAAAATTTATGACACACACAGAAGGTCACGTTCAAAAGTTAGTAACCTATTGAGGGCTCAGTTCAGTTGAGACAATGACAAGTATATTGCGCATATCGAGTAAAAAAAGTAAGACGTAGAAATTTTAGAAGAAAGCACTGATAGTTATATTTCAGTATTCTCATCGGAAGAAGATGAAGATGAAAATGAAACCTCCAGTGAAGATGATCCGAGAGTGGAGGATAGCAACAATCAGCTGATAACATTTTCATCTCGTAAGTGTAGATGCAGGAAGAGAAGTTTACCCACGGGTACAGCATCCCCTAAAATGCTTCACACCCTAGAAAAAATACTAGGCCGTGCAAAAGTGTGTGCTATGTGTACAGAAAAAAATATAAAAGCCGCATCTGGAATGGGTAAATAAACAATGTGACCTTCCATTGTGCCGTGTGGGGTGTTTTTTGGAATACCACCAGCAGCGAAATGTGGAGGTTTTAAAATTAGGTGAATAATTTACCACTTGTATAAATCTTTTATGAATCAAATAAAAAAAAGGATTGTAGGTCTATCTCTAATAGTTTAATATTATGATTTTTTTTCCGAAGAGAGAGCTAATAGCTACATATCCATTTAAAAAACACACGCATCTTGTCCTAGCGGAGAGACTTTAAATAGCATAAGCACAGCGACTACTGTACTTCTTCTTGGTAAAAATAAGTGATAAAAAAATATTACTAAATAACAATATGCAAACTATATTTGAATTTTTTAAAAATATTTAAGCATACACAGCCATCTATTGTTTTTTTATGCAATGCAAGTAAAAAAAAGAGAACAAAATATGATACAGAAACTACGGCAGAGAAAGCTCAACTGATTCAAGCAAGCAAACTACATAAAACAAGTGTTTGCGATCAGTAAATTATCATTTGAATGTCCCGAAACATTTTGCCGTACTATCAATCTAGTTAAGAAACCCTAAACAAATTTAAATAGAAATAAACTAACAAACAACAAAAATATAAATTCCAATATTATTACTGAACATGAAATTTAGCCCACGATTTCAAAGGAAAAAATATTGAATCGTAATTTACAAATTACATTTGTAAACTAATTTTTGTTAATTAATTTGTAAACTACATTTTATAGTTTATTAGTGAATTTCTATTAAAAACTCACTGAAATAGCCATCATTGTAAGGCCCAACCTGACCAAGATTTGATTAGAAATGAGCTGAGTTTTAATGAGTTAAAAATAAATAAGTACACTCCCTTTTTATTATACTTAGGCCTACTGTGAAATAATACAAGTGCCATGTAAACCAGAGATGTACAAATAAGATCTAATACAGGTAACCACTTAAATGAGTTATCAAGTTCATTAAAAAGATAAAGCAATAAAAGTTAAAAAAAAAAAACTTATTCAAGGACTTTTACAGTATCGTCCTAACCTATCCCATAAATATGTAATAACTATCATTTCTAGTTCCATAGCATTAACAACTAGAAGTAATTCTACCAAACATAGGCCCTGATTTGAACCTCGACTGAACCTAAGACTATATACACTCTGAACTTCGACCAGAATTGTGGAATCCTCACGGACGAAGCAACTATACTAATCAAAAGGTTAAACGGGATCTAATAAAGTTTGTGAAAATTATAAAAAACGATAAAAATATTCTCTAATTTTAAATTGAAAAATATGCAAATTATCTTTGCAGAAATGTTTTAAAACATTTTACAAATTTATTGATTCATCAAAAATTTAGTTACAGAAACGAATTATCTAAGACGCCTAGGTTCATCTACAAACAATATCGAAAAGTGGTACAGTACATCAGAAATTCAACATCTGCTTTGTATGTATTTATACAAAATTACTCTTTTTTTTACAAATTGTGCAGCTTTTCATTCTGTAAATGCAACGTGTATAGTATTGTATTATAACCTGACATTATATTCAGGATATAATTTATAGCATATACTTTTTATTGCCTAAGTATTTATGTATAACCTTAATTTTGTAAAACTCGACATCCTTCTTAGTCCACATTCCTTCGAGTTTCTGAGGTTGTACTATAATTTAAACAGGAAATTTACATGTTTGTACAAGACAAACAGCGGATGGACAATGAGTACGTCACAGAGTAAAGACACAGACATTTTGCTGGAAATAATGAACCATTTGTATACAAAGCTGTAATTTATACCTAACTTAGTTTCAATTCTACATTTTTATTTCATGTACAGAGCATTATTAACTTCACTTAGACAAAATTTTGTCAACCAATTTTGTGTAACAGAATCTTGATAGATGGACAAACAACAAATATTCTGAGAATGGTTCCTATGACTTTCCATAAACAAAACATAATGACGTCATAGAAAGAGCAAATTCTAAACGATGCATACACAAAATTTTAATTTGTATACGAATTGTTTTATTTTTCAACATAATTAACCTTTCGCTTTGGTTTGACATACCTTACTATTTTTTACTCCACCAATTAAAATCAGTAACCGCTATTTTTTCTTCTTTTTTTACACTGATTATTAATAAATGTTTAAGATTCATATTTCGTAAACTTAAGGGCCTAAAAAGTTTAAGTCTGTCAACAGTCAAAAATTATTAATATACTAACTGGGGAACATCTGATGTAATGAAAGCCCATTATATGAGCATGCATTCAAGATTAACACCACTTTTTGTGATCGCAATCAAGAATTTAACTATTTAACAAAATCAGACTTTTTCATATAAAATGGCAAAAAAATGGTTTCTATACTTGCAAGAATGGTAATACAGATCTGTACAATACAGTTTAAAACATGAACCAGTGACTCAGCTAAGCAGATGAGCTGTCAGTATGCACTTGTGAACTGATCTGTACTTAGTCAGTTGGAAAAAAACTGTTTCTTTATCCAAAGGTATATTAGCCTACCCAAAAACGTTGACTCAAGTACCCATTAGTTGGCAATCAACTGTTCCTTTATCCAATGGTATACTACCTTATACAAAAACGCTGACTCAGAACTTGTACTCATATTTAGCTGGCAATCAACTGTTTCTTTATTCGATGGTATACTAATCTTATCCAAAAATGTTGACTCAAGTACCCATTAGTTGGCAATCAACTGTTCCTTTATCCAATGGTATACTACCTTATACAAAAACGTTGACTCAGAACTTGTACTCATATTTAGTTGGCAATCAACTGTTCCTTTATCCAATGGTATACTACCTTATACAAAAACTTTGACTCAGAACTTGTACTCATATTTAGTTGGCAATCAACTGTTCCTTTATCCAATGGTATACTACCTTATACAAAAACTTTGACTCAGCACTTGTACTCATATTTAGTTGGCAATCAACTGTTGCTTTATCCAATGGTATACTACCTTATACAAAAACGTTGACTCAAGTACCCATTAGTTGGCAATCAACTGTTCCTTTATCCAATGGTATACTACCTTCTACAAAAATGTTGACTCAGCACTTGTACTCATATTTAGCTGGCAATCAACTGTTTCTTTATTCGATGGTATACTAATCTTATCCAAAAACGTTGACTCAAGTACCCATTAGTTGGCGATCAACTGTTCCTTTATCCAATGGTATACTACCTTATACAAAAACGTTGACTCAGCACTTGTACTCATATTTAGCTGGCAATCAACTATTTCTTTATTCGAAGGTATACTACCTTATACAAAAACGTTGACTCAGCACTTGTACTCATATTTAGCTGGCAATCAACTTTATTTGATGGTATACTAATCTTACCCAAAAACGTTGACTAGCACTTATACTACCTTATAGGAAATCAAAACCGTAATGTACAAAACACTTTTTACAAAAGTTACGAATAAGAACACTAAAACATGTCAATGCAGACAGCTAAATCAAAAGCATAACGAATAACATAAATATATGTGCAATGTATACTGTTATTAAATTTTCCTTTCAGAATATAACTCTAGCATATAAGTTTAGAAGCTTATTGTACACCCCCCTTATAATCTAATGCTCAAGACAAGTCTTGGGATCATGTCTAGATTGTGCCTGGCAGATATTTACTAGCTTGGAAAATACAGTAGACCCAATAAGCATGTAACAAGTACATAATATTGTGTTACCATACACAAAAGGATTTGTACCGCAGTGTCCATTTTTTTATAGTCATATCTACTACGTTAAATCGAGAACCGACTATATCTATGATTCTATTTCTTAAATGATATTAGCACGGTTCAGTTAATTAGACGAGCTTAGTTAATTTGAGTTTTGAAGTCTTGAAGATTAAACAAAAAATTTCTTAAATGCAAACTTAAACCGTAAATAGTTTATATTTTCTTTTTAAATTTCGACAGAATTTTATTTCAGATGCAGAACGATAAAATTTATATCGTTTTATGATCACTGAACCAATTAAATTTTTACCTGGTGTAAAGGTTGATGCATGAGAGCTGTAGAATGGTGTTGGTGTGGAGGTAAGGTAGGGATATAAAGTTGTGGAGCGAATCCACCGCTTGGAGCTAAGCCTGTGTTCTGACTTCCTGGTATATTGAACGGTGGTGGAGTCTGGAAACCTTGTTTATCGTAAGACTGTAAAAAGAAAAGAAAAGAATAGAAAATTTAATACGATCAAAAGGTTTATAGCTGAACTGGAATTATAAAGTGAAAAAGAATAATCATTTTTGGGTTTATGCATCAAAAAAATACTTTTTTTTTTAAGCCCTCAATGGAGCACATTTAGTCAATTTTGGTTCTTTTGGGCTTTCAATTTTGGTTCTTTTAGGTTTTTGAGATTCTCCCAATACTTTTTCAGTCTTATAGATCTCTGTAGTCTAACTTCCTCCGAGTAAAAGGTAACTCTTTTTGTTCCTTCTTTAAATTTTAATCTAGTGTTTTTATCCCTCTAAGGATTGGTTTTTCCCTTCCTTCTTTCAGACGTTCCTCCGTTATCCTTAATTCTTTTAGGTCCTGTTCCACTTCCTTAAACCACTCATTCTTTACTTTAATCTTGAGTTGATAATTTAGGAGTTTTTCTACAAATACAATTATAGTTGTACTTTTCTGTTTACTATACTATAATTTAATATTTACTTGGATATAAAACGATGTTTTTTTTATTATACAGTGAGATAAAAAATCTGGAATAAGAGTTTTTTTTAACCTTAGAATTGAAAAAGAACTTCCTATTTGTAAAAAACGGTCAAATCTATAATAAGCGACCTAAATGTCTTTATTCGTATTCAGCAACTGTTCCAAATATTACTCTTGTATTTGTAGAAATTTATTTCCTGCAGTTGGCAAGCCTGAATGTCCTTCAGGTAAAACAGCACCTTAGCCAGTGGCCAGTAGTTAAATTCAGTGCGATGCAACTCTGCGTGCTTTGGTGAGTATAAAGTGATTCGGTTGTCACAGTTCACTGCAATTTCAGATGTATATATGACGGTGAAACATGGACATGGAAAACTATACGTAATTGGTTAAAATGCTTCAAAGCATTGTCATACAAAGAAACTGGCAGTTTTAAAAGATAATTTGCCAGGATGACTGAGAATTTCAGAAGAGACTGTTGAACAGATCCTTGTTCTCTGTGTACGTAACAAAAAAAATGTTAGACGAAGTTTGGAATGCCTAAAGATATGATGTGGTATGCAAAAGGCTTTATCTTCATATCTACAAATTACAAAATATTCTTACAAGAAATAAAAACTGGTGAAAAAAGAAAAAAAATATAGTTTGCTCCCAACTTCTTACAGTTGACAAAAATAAAAATGTTATGAAATGTGTTATGTTTTCTATTAATTCAACGTACGAGGAACTGTGGAGGCATAATTGCAGAATTTAGAGTACAATCACCACATGTGATTCTGCAGCATCAACAAGTCTCCAAAGCCAACGTCTGTTGTGCTCTAATGGCAAACCATGAGTTTTTGGATCTTTTATTTTCAGAGAATGAATAAATGGTGGCACCTACTTTGACACAATGGAACAGAATGTCTATCCCAGGCGGGAAAAGGAAGTGTTTTTCAATACGATGGTACCCCACCTCATTACAGCAACTATGTACATGCATTGTTGGAAGATTAACAGCAAGGGTGGGCCCAATCTCTTGGCCATTAAATTAGCGAGTCCTTTTAAAACACCCTGAATTATGACACAACATGACCAAAACCCACATCTACAAAACACATATGAGGTGTGTTCAGAAAGTAACAAGAATTTTTAAATTTCGCAGGCTTGTAGAGTCCGATTGTCAAACATTTTTTTTTTTATTATGTTGGTATACATGACCTTGAAGTATGACAAAACTTTCAGCTGTTTTCATTGTTGACTTTATCTGTGACAGCCACTAAGGTTAGACGTGGTTTCATGAGCTTAGCGATTTTCGTTTGTTAAAAGAAATATATCAAAGAATTTGTATCAAATTTTGCGTAAAAAATGGAATAAAGTATAACAAAGCGCGTGAAGTTAACAAAGGCCTATGGTGAGTCTGCTATGAGTAAAGCAAGAGTTTACGAGTGGTATAAGCGTTTCCAAGAAGGCCGTGAAGACATTCGCCCTGGATGACAAACGCCCTGGACACACCAGCACATCAACAACCGATGAAAAACGTGGAAAAAGTGAAAGAAATGGTAATGAACAATCACCGAATCACAATTAGAGAGGTCGCTGATGATGTTGACATATCGATTGGATCATGTCATGACATTGTTTCTAATGTTTTTTGTATAAAACGCGTGGCAGCAAAATTCATTCCAAAATTGTTGAATTTTTTAGCAAAAACAGCGGCGAATGGAAGTTGCTCAGGAAATGAAATGAAGTCAACGACGATGCAGAATTACTGAAACATATTATAACAGGTGATGAAACATGGATTTTTGAATATGACGTCAAAACTAAGGCCCAATGATCCCAGTGGAGGCATTGTGGCTCGCCAAGACCAAAAAAGGCTCGACAAGTGCGATCGAACGTAAAGGTTATGCTCACTGTGTTCTTCGATATTAATGACATAGTGCATCATGAATTCCTGCCACCAGGTGAAACTATCAATATTACCTACAAGTTCAACGCCATTTGCGTGAAGTAATCCGAAAAAAAAAAAACGCCCGGATCTGTGGAAAAACAATTCATGGCTTTTGCACCACGATAATGCACCAGCTCACACTTCATTGCTTGTTCGTGAATTTTTGGCCCAAAAAAGTACTGTAACGAATCCCCAGCCTCCATATTTGCCAGACATGGCTCCGTGTGACTTTCCTATTTCCAAAAATAAAGAGAACCTTAAAGGGCTGTCGTTTTACAGCCGTAGATGACAATAAAAGCGCATCACTGAAAGAACTAAAGGCTATCTCAAAGATCGAGTTTGAGAAATGCTTCGAGGATTGGAAGAAACGCTGGCACAAGTGCATAATCTCCAATGGGGACTATTTTGAAGGCGACAACATCAATATAGAAGGAATAAATATTTTGTTCAAAAAATTAAAATTCTCGCTACTTTCTGAACACACCTTGTACATACCACCTCTTCCCGCAATACCTTCCTGGTATTTACTTGTGGTAATATTCTAACAACTGACTGTGTGCAGTTTTGAGTGCCATGTCATAACATTATCTAATTGTTCTATTATACACAAATGATGGCAAATGTCTATATGATTAACAAAATACGTATTTGTTGAATATTTTAATTGCAGATGTTTATTGTCTGCTATCACTTCCCTTTCTATAATAAATAAATTTAAATTCACACAGAAAACAAATGATACTTAAACCAATCTAAAGACTCTGTCAACTACAGAGCTTACACAGAGTTTTGCAATACTTCTGTTAAGTATAAATAATTTTTACCTTACTGTTGCTTTTTAAAACAGTTTTAATATATTTCCTTGTTTAATACTTCACTTCTACATCAATAATGACCTTCAAACATCTGTAGCACGCCAAAGACTTCACTTTTGCCCCAGCACACCGATCGAATCATTATAACCCCTCCCCAAATGCCTTAAAATTAAAAAATTCTCTGTTAATCCTAAGTGTACGTACACTAACTTTGTTAAGAGTTGCGTGGCTCTTGCCGTACATACTGGCTGCAAGATCTGTGTTAGTTGACGAAGGGTTAGCTCCCGTTGGTGTACCAGCGGTCGCTTTAGTCTGAGCAGGTGAACTAGCGTAGCCACCAGTACCTCCGCCTACTTTACTGTAGTCAGCCGCCCCTGCTTCATATCCCGACCCATATCCACCAGCTGAACCGTATCCACCTGGTCCTTTATACTGTCCACTACTCGAGTTGCCGTGTCCACTGGCTGCTGCTGTGGCGGCAACCTGATTTTACCAAATAAAAACTTGTTCAACTAATCATTACTTAAATGTTTTTTTAAAATGATCAAATGAAATGTATATATGATGTCCAATATAATTATTGCATCAATTGAGGGATTTCTTACTAGGCAAAAATATATTAATCTACTTTTTACGTCAGACAACTTGTTAAAAACATTTACATTAAGTTCAGTTGACGTTATAAGACACTGGGATGACAGGGAGATGGGAATAATGAATTACCATGAATGCATTACTTGTTATAGATTATGAAGATGGGACAAGAAAGTAAAAACCATGAAGTAATAGAAAAGTAAAGAAATTAAAATAATTCTTCGCAAACAGCTGTCTTGCCCATATGATTGAAACAAATTTCTAGAATGTAAGAATATTTTTTTATTTTACACATAAACAAGTTTGATTTCACCATTATAATCGGCATAAATTAGCATTTTAAATTATACTGAAAATGAACTTATGAAAATTTAACATTTCTATATAGATGTAAAAATAGAGATTTCGTAATTTTCATGTAAATACGAAAATTGCTGTCAGTTATTTTTTTCATAATTTTAATGGAATTTACAAATTTTGAAAGATAATTTATACAAATTTTTAATGCCGAGTATAACAGTGAAAACAGATTTAAAAAATGTGATTAAAAATGCCAATTTTTTTTTTTTTTTTTTTTTTTTTAACTATTGTGTTTGACTATTGTGCACACTTGGGCTAATGCAGACGTTGGAATGATTTATAGCATATGAAAATGCCAAGCCCTAGCCGAGAATCGAATCCGGGTCCTCGGGGTGAAAGCCCAGTACGCTATCTACTAGGCCACCGAGGCGGCTCCCAGTTAACAAAGGGTGAGTTTAAAGAGTAAGGATAAAGCAATGGCAGCTATTCTGTACTGAACCCACAACCTTGCGCAATTCAGATGCGGGAGACTGACCGATGTCCTAACAACATGGACCATTGAGCCTTCCATTAAACTCGAGCTAAGGAGAGATTGTGTCTTTCAGTATCCAGGTAACAGTGAATCAACAACAATGTAGAATCAATACCTGGTTGGTCACAAGTAAGGGTCTGCGAGTCAAATTTTCTGAGTTTGGGTCGGACTAGGTTGGCATTTTTTCTTTTTGTGCTCGGGCTTTTCGGTTTGGGTCGGGCCAAACGGTTAAATTGGGAACCCATCACATTTTTTGCTAGACCCGAGTTAAAACAAAAATCAGAATTAAAATGTCCTTCATTTCATATTTAATCTTTTGACCACCACTAGTCGATATAATCGGCTTTTAAACGATGTTTGAATACTGCCACGGGCTGATTATATCGGCGAGCAAAAATTCTGTGAATACAGTAGGCCTAAGGTCACATGCGGATGTAATACAGGCTTTGTTAGTCTGAATAACTCCATGTGTCGAAGTAATACAGGCTGTATTGGTCTAACTGAATACCGCCAAGGGCTGATTACATTGGCGCGCAAAAGTTGTGTTTATTAACACCGTTACAAGTCGATGCAATGCGAGCTCTGTTGGTTACAGGTTCAATACCGCCAATCTGTTACTGGTTAGTCAAAACCACGATTGTAAATGTGGATAAATAAATTGTCTACCCAAATAATATCCGAATAAAAAAATGATGGTAAAATCGAATTTACCATTTACAACCATAGTGTTATTTTCATTTGATTTTTGTCTGAAAAAAGTAGGGCTTTTTTAATTTAGTGACAATTATGAAACGATAGCATTCTAAAAAAAGGACACCTGCAGATGTTCCGAACTGATTGTGTACTGTTGTTAATCACATTTACGAGCAGTATTTTACAAGGCAGTGTGCTGACCAGGCAAGGCAAGGAAACTATACTCGTAAACGTACATAGTCCATTTGGTCCCTTCTCATTGTGGCAACACAATAATAAATAAAACTAACAAATAATATTGCGCTCACTGACAGGTCAACAATTGTTGGCTTTATGGATTAATATTAATAGAATATGATTGTAAGTGGTTAGACACTTGACATTCGATAATTAAATTATTTTTTGTGTATATTATTTGTGTATTACATATTTTAATATGAAAATATGTATGCGTATTGCGTAAACTATTGCCTAACAATAAAAGTTAATATTTACTCGGCCCGAATTGTAAACGTAGCCCGAAACGAGGTCAGACTTTTCAACTGGCCCGACCCGTCCCGTAAAATTTGGGGCCCCGCAGACCCCTAGTCACAAGAATATAGATAGGTCTCACAGTTTAATTTATCACAAATAGAAAAAAAAAACAATCTGGCTTATTCTCATTGAGGTGCTAGTTTTATTACTTTTTTAAAAATTAATAATAATAAATATATATAAAAAATTTTGCCTTTAAGTTAGAAAACTGGTGAATTTATAGAAAAAAAATCTAGTTTCACCCGAAAAACAAATCAGTGTTCCATTGTTGATGTACAACTTAAATGTAGGCTGCAAGGCAGATTTTAATTTGGCAACATAATACATGATATTTTTAAATATATATATATATATATAACTTCCTATTTAAACATTTTTGAAATCAAGTTTGGTGTTTTAATGCACTCATGAATTGCTGTACAACGATTTTAAACACAGGTAGAAAATGTCTACAAGTATTCAAGCAACAATTTTTAAAATTCAAAATTGACATTTGTCATAATGCAATTGTAGAAACAATTACAGCAACCAAAAGATAACATTTTTTCATTTGCATGCATTATTTAATTAAATGCTATATCAAATAAAATGCATGAACATCCGCCTTATTTGCAATACTGCAAGTCTATGTACTACAAAAAAAAAACTGCTTCATACATATTTATAACAGATAAAAGAATTATATTTATGTCCAGATCACGGTTAAAGAAATTACAGTGATTTTTCTTTTTACATAAAAGGAACAGATCTGGTTATATAGGTTTAGATATCTATAGCTTTCTAGCAAACAGTTATCAAGTACATAAGACAATCACAACTAACACTACTTTTAAGTTTGCAAAATAAAGAGAATCAAAGACCTTACTGGATATAACGTAGGAGTGCCATATTGAAACTGTGTTCCAGCAGGAATCATAGAGCCTCCATAGAAAGCGTACGTGTAACCTGGAGGAAGTGCTGTGTGATTGAGCATTGGTTGTTGGTGGCCTTGTGTTGCATTCTGTTGAGACAATGTCGAAGGTACAGGTGAAGCGTTGTTGTCTGCTCGTGCAAACCTACCGTCTGACATCGTGTAGGCAACACTTGCTAAACCTGCTTCCCTTCCCGTCGCTAGACTAGTAGGCGCTTGTTGGAATCCCATATCCGGATAGTATCCTGTTGTCTGCAATAAAAATACAATTAATTGTTATAATACAGATTAAATAATCACAACATGCAGCCATCTCACCGATGTCATGCAAATTAATTTCCAAAATATTTATGATATCACAATTTTTTGTATTTTGTGATTTTGTAACAGTCTTATTCTACATTAATAATAGTAATACATAACACTTCCAACAGTTGTAAAATTTAGCGCTACCATTTCAGACATAATTGATGTGTATATTCCATATACGAGGTGTGTTCAGAAAGTAACGAGAATTTTAATTTTTTGAACAAAATATTTATTTATTCTTTTCTACACTGATGTCACTTTCAAAATAGTCCCCATTGGAGATCATGCACTTGTGCCAGGGCTTCTTCCAATCCTCGAAACACTTCTCAAACTCGATCTTTGAGATAGCCTTTAGTTCTTTCAGCGATGCGCTTTTAATGCCATCTACGGCTGTAAAACAACGGCCCTTTAAGGTTCTCTATTTTTTTTTATAGGAAAAAGTCACACAGAGCTATGTCTGGCGAATATGGGGGCTGAGGCATTGTTACAGTACTGTTTTTGGCCAAAAATTCATGAACAAGCAATGAAGCACTGTGAGCTGGTACATTATCTTGATGCAAAAGCCATGAATTGTTTTTCCACAGATCCGGGCGTTTTTCGGATTGCTTCACGCAAACGGCGTTGAACTTGTAGGTAGTACTCCTTATTGACCGTTTCACCTGGTGGCAGGAATTCATGTTGTACTATGCCATTAATATTGAAGAAGACAGTGAGCATAAACTTCATGTTTGACCACACTTTTCGAGCCTTTTTCGGTCTTGGCGAGCAAGAATGCCTCCACTGGGATGATTGAGCCTTAGTTTCGACGTCATATCCGTAAACCCATGTTTCGTCACCTGTTATAATATGTTTCAGTAATTCTGCATCGTCGTTGACTTCATTTAGTAACTCCTGAGTAACTCCCATTCGCCATTGTTTTTGTTCAAAATTCAACAATTTTGGAACGAATTTTGCAGCCACGCGTTTCATACAAAAAACACTGGAAACAATGCCATGACATGATCCAATCGATATGCCAACATCATCAGCGACCTCTCTAATTGTGATTTGGCGATTGTTCATAACCATTTCTTTCACTTTTTCCATCGGTTGTTGATGTACTGGGGCGTCCATTGCGTTCATCATCTTTAACGTCTTCACAGCCTTCTTGGAAATGCTTATACCACTCGTAACCTCTTGCTTACTCATAGCAGACTCACCGCAGGCCTTTGTTAACATTTCACACACTTTGTTACACTTTATTTCATTTTCTACGCAAAATTTGATACAAATTCTTTGATCCATTTCTTTTAACAAACGAAAATCGCCGAGCTCATAAAAACACGTCTAACCTTAGTGGCTGTCACAGCAAAGTCAACAATGAAAACAGATGAAAGTTTTATCATACTTCAAGGGCATGTATACCAACATAAAAAAAAAATGTTTGACAATCGGACTCTCCAAGGCCGCAAAATTTAAAAATTCTCGTTACTTTCTGAACACACCTCGTATACACGCTATTCAAACATAGAGAAAAACTGAAACGACATTTGGTAAAAAATGTATAACTAAAATATACAACTTGTGTTTAAAGCATTGGCTAACATTACTTTTTGCAGGTATATCAAAAATTATTGACACGCTAACAACACATTCTCTCTACATAGAGTAGTGAAAAAGTGAAAATGATTATATACAATATTTAAAACTATATCCACATTATCAGTGACCTTAACATTACCTTTAATCCTGGTCAAGAAAGCAACAGATGCTTCGGCCTGAACAGATTAGTAATGTAATAAGAACGTCTTTAATATTTTAATAGGCAAGGATTCACGTAGCTAGCGGACTATAGCAATATTGTTATTTTAAAAAAAACTATCAGTTTTTTATAACAAACTTTCGCATTTTTATTTAACATAAATGTCTGAACCAACAGCACAACTTATACATTAAAAACATACAGTCAACAATAAAAACTCTAAATATAAAATTTGTACTTATACAATACAGTACTTGTAAAAAATGGACACAGCGCAACTGTATAATTACAAAGAAAAAAATGTTTTTAAACAGCAGAAAAATAACAGCCTGCCATCTATCGGTTTGTTTGTGTGGTAAGTGATGGATATCGATGTTTAGAATTCTGAAGGTGATGAGTAATACATTACCTGCAAATATGTCATTCGTTTCAGAAACGCGAACTCCCCCATGCACATACATACATGCCCTCAATTTCCCTGAGCAAGGAAATACACACACCTGTATACCATCGGCGGTGATGAGGCACCTTACTGAATACTAAAAATGGGAACTAAAACCGTGTGTTGCCCTATGGATATACAAAGCTATTGTCAGACCTCAAAGATACATGGTTCTTTAGTTGTTATTTTCCAATGGCTTCCGCTGGCTCACGCCATCTTTGAGCTTGCTTCCTAATAGAGGCCAGGGAGGTCTCCTCTTCTCTGCTTCTCTTCATCTAATTTTCTGCAGACCAGGAGATGGTCCTTGTTCATGATGGTGTCTGGGCATTCACACAATGTGCATATAGTTTAGTATCTTAATTTTCATATGTGTCATAGTTTAGTATCTTAATTTTCTTCAGGTGTTCATTCAGACAGTCGTGTCCAGTTGTCAGCCGAAAGACCGCGGTAGATGTCCTCCTCTGGAGGTCATTGACCTTCCCATACAAGTCGAATACATTCTCATAAGGCTTGTTCTTTATGTCTTCCTTGACTTTTTTTGTAAATTCAAGATAAGATGTTCGCTTCAGTGCACTAATCCGAGCCTCCAGTGTGAGCATTCTTTTTGGTTTCTGCACTATAAGGGTTCCTTGTTTGGCCAGCTTGTCTGCCCGCTCATTCCCTTGTATGCCTACATGTGACGGGATCCACTGTAGTGGATGGTTCTTTAGTATGGTGGCCAAAAGCGACACAAGCTACAACAGGCAGTGAACTGACAAACCTGCAGCAGCTTGGAAGCATACTGGTGCTTTTAAGAGCACTCCTACAGCTGCTTTAGAGCTTTTTTTAAGCCTGCCGCCTCTGAACATATTCATACAAGGCGAAATAGCCTGCTTATAGACTTCATAACCATGGTGAATGAAGAGCCGAGCATTCTTGAATTAGGGCACTACGAAATCGCCAAAAAAAATTCTAAAACATTCGGTGTTAGACATGATGATAACATGTACTATGCCTTCACTTGAGCTTTTACAGATTTTCTCCATTCACGAGAGGACTGGAAAAACAGAAACCACCAGTATATCCAGGTCAGCTTGTCCTGGTGTAGTAAGACAACTACACAATTGTTGATTGTGTAGTAGCATCACTACACAATCAACAATCACAGTATGAAGGTTACTACAAAACTACTGATACATTGAAGAAGCTAGGCTAGAAAGGTACTGCACGGTATTCAAGCTGTGATTTGCGTAATCTCAGCATGTGTACATCAAGCATTAGAAGGACTTCCAGGTCTTTACATTTACATTCCTACTTTCAGATAGCCAAACAGCAAAAAAGATTTTCAACTTTCCAGAAATCTGATCCAAAACGATACGGGATTCCCTCTGCTCCCTCTGTCCTGTAAAATGCTAATATGGTGTGCCTGGATGAAGTATCTGGGCATTGCGGGATTAAAGGAAATGAGATAGGGGATGTGATGATGGCTATTTTTAGCTCCTGCTTGACTTGTGAAGTGGAGCTCGCTGCACAACTACGAGAAGTGTAGTAAGAAAGTGGACTAGGGAAGAACATTAAATGATGGAGGCAACAATTAAGAAAATATCTTTCTCGGGATCAAACCCTGCAATGGCAAGGACACTTGGGTCAGTTTGACAGGTCACTGAGACAGGTCATCATCATGGTCACCAGACCACATTCAGAATCATCTGTTTAGGTTGGGATAACCACAAATCTCGCCTGATTTACAGGAATATGAAGCCACAGAATACATACTCCTCGTGTGTGAAGTCCTCGCTTGATTTAAAAAGAGGAGTTTTACAAGGATACCTTATAAAACACTATGAGCTCATTGGAGTTGGTTTAGGTGAAGTATAAAGGGAACACAAAGAGCTTATAACTGATGTGTCCGAGGCCAGTAGTACCTCAGTAATAACCCTACGGGAAAAAATATGCCTTCGGTAGGCATTCATGAAATAATTACACGAGTTTATGGAAATATCACAAAATAAATACATACAGTTGATTATTTATTATTTTATTAATAAAAATTATTATTCTTAGCAATCATGAGTCTACTGTACTTACAAGGTGCGGTGGTATCCTCTGCTGGAGCATCTGAAGATCTTCATAACTATATACAGGTTGTGCTTGATGAAAGTAAGGAAGACCTCCTTGGCTCATTATGTACTGCGTACTTAACATGGGTGGCACTCCAGGAGGTATATTGGGTACCAATCCACTTTTACTAGCTGAAAAAATATATTTTTTAATAAATACACCATCAAAGAATACAAAATGTCTGTACTGAATACTGAGCCCAAGAAACAAAACAAAAATTTTTCAATATGCACAATGGAAACACCCAAATGAACAATAACAGACCTTCCATTTTTAACCCTTCAGTGCCACCGTCTCGTGTCAAACATTAAAAAACATCTGTGCTATTTTTTAAATGTCAATCATCTAAGGAAGAATGTTCTTTTAATTTCACATTACGTTACATTACATGCAGTAAAATCAATGCACGTATCTACAATCAAATACGAACTTCGATTAACATGTATCATGTACCAGTTCCACCCACCACGTATGTCATGCGTTCATATTTATCATTTGCAGACAATAAATGCTAGTTAAAAATCATTCTTTTGAAAAATTAAAAATCTATCTCTCGACTTTCAATCAGAACGTAAAATTTCTTATGTCTAAACAGTTTATAATAAATGCATTCATGAGGCAGACCTACCTGTTGAGATGGCTGTGACTTTGGTAGATACGGCTGTTTGACTGGTGGATAGACCTAACGAAGGTGTTGCGCTAACTGTAGTAACAGAAGGAATATTGTTACTTGTAGCCGAACTGCTGTCATACTGGAAAATACATTTTTGACGTATTAAAATTAATTCAATACAATCTTTGATAAAATATAATGAACACATGTATACTACACTTGGTATAACTTTTAAGACGGTCTATGTTACATCAGGGTAAAGTAGTTTTGGTATTTTTATATGGCAAAGAGCTTTTCTTATTACTCTTCTTTATTTGTTTCATCCAACTTTGGGGTACACTAAATCAATCACTTTTTAATGTTCTGTGCCTTCCTCGTAGCCCAGTATTGCTTCATTCATTGTGATCTTGTTTTTCTTTCTTCGTCAGATATTTGGATCGTTCGCTTGGATTTGACGCTGCCTTGAAACCGTTGTTTCTTGTTCTTCTTTTCTGATTATATTAGGGTTCATTAATTTTTTTTGTAAAATGAAAAAAGTAGAAAAACTATTGAAGTTAGTTCACCCTTCTTACTAGAATCAATTAAAATTAAAAGCAATCAACAAACACTTGTTACACGTTGTTTGAATTAACAAAAGCAGCGAGGTCGGTTCTAAGGGCTATATCCGATTAGACCGTCTGGCTTACTCTTCAACTAGTTCAGCAAGCTAATGCTAAGAGTGTATTGTGAATAACCCACTTTGGAACCAGCATCTCTAGTATCCACTGAACAGACTAGAGAAAGAATTTCTAACTAAATCCGACATTCAGTTTGGTATTCTTAACACTAAAAATTATTTCTTTTTTTGTCTATATTAAAGTGATAAAGCGAAATCTGCAGTTTTAGCGGGCAGTGAACCTCTTTCCTGAATGCACTGATTGTTGCGACTCTACTGTTCGCGTGGATAGCCCGGATATCTTGTCAGTACTTAAAACAAGGACGGATTGGTCCTTCGGAACTGAAGTAGTAGTATAAAATCTGTTATTTTTGTATTAAAGATTGTATTACTTATGTTAACTTCTTGCCCAAATACACAACAAAAACGTTTGCTTATTTCATAAGTATATTTTTTTGGAAATTTAGTTGCATCATCATGCGTGACGGCAGCAATTATTTTTTACTACCTCACTTACTTTCAATTTCACATTTTCGCTAACACAACAGTTATGTAAGTTTTTGTAAAATACAGGATGAGGCGTGGAATAATCGCTACCTTAAATAAAGATGCACTGTAAAGGGAGAGAAAATGTTAGAAATGGGTTCGAATGAAACTGAGAAGTAATTTCCAATGATGTTTCCATTTAGTTGCAAACATGGTATGGTCAAATAAGCAGCGGACACACTTTTGCTGGTTGATTTCTTTTTTTGCACAGTGACATCCTACGATTGGCTCGCTAGATTTAACTCCATGCTACTTCTTTCTATGTAGCTCCCATAAAGATTTATAAAAAAAGGGAATGAGCAGACAAGCTGGCCAGAGAAGGAACCCTTATAGTGCAGAAACCAAAAAGAATGCTCACACTGGAGGCTCGGATTAGTGCATTGAAGTGAACATCTTATCTTGAATTTACAAAGTCAAAGAAGACATAAAGAACAAGCCTTATGAGAATGTATTCGACTTGTATGGGAAGGTCAAGGACCTCCAGAGGAGGACATCTGTCGCGGTCTTTCGGCTGACAACTGGACACGACTGTCTGAATGAACACCTGAAGAAAATTAAGATACTAAACTATGACAACTGCACATTGTGTGAATGCCCAGACACCATCATGAACAAGGACCATCTCCTGGTCTGCAGAAAATTAGATGAAGAGAAGCAGAGAAGAGGAGACCTCCCTGGCCTCTACTGGGAAGCAAGATCAAAGATGGCGTGAGCCAGCGGAAGCCATTGGAAAACAACAACAACAACAGATTTATAAAATCGTTCCAGTACCCTGAAGGATGCAATATGCCTTAAAATAGGACTGCATTCCATACCAGATGCTTTACAGAATTATAGTGCTTTGGAAATTGACTGCACCAGTGCATTGACAATGAGGGACATCACTTGCAAGATCCATTGTTTTAAAAACTAGGGAAATTAACTTTAATTGTACTGTATTGACTCCAATAAGTACTTTTCCTGAACATTCAAAATTAAGACTGTATGTTGTACAGTCCCAAGAAATAATGAATTATAAAACAGAACAAAAAAATTATCGATTTAAACTACTATGGACAAGAGAATGGTGTTAACATAGAGGATGAAACTTACGGCATTAACTTCAAGACCCAAACTCATGACGTTGAGGTTCACAATTCAGAGATCTAACAGAACAGCTGGTGTCTTAGCCACACCAACCGTCAAGCCATATTTGTTGATGAAATATAGCATGAAGTGTCATTTGTTATATGAAGACTCTTGACCTCAGCAGTCTAACAGGTTTTCTATTAACCTTTTTGTTGTGTAAATTGAATACAGTTGATTCAAATGTTTTACCATTCGGCATAAATTGACTTTAGTCCACAACACTAGAAAAACTCCTTTGGCTATGTACGTCGACTATAATCCCAAATGATTACAAATTATTTTATTTCTGCCTAAGGATGATCTTTTGAAGCCATTGGAACTTTGGTTTGCCGCATGTTTACGGATAATCCATCAGTGTATAGTCAAGGTTTTACTGTGGTTTTAATGTTTTAATTGATTATGTTTAACGTTCTCATTATTTATTTTGATTGTGTTTGTGCTAATCAGCAATAAATAACAATTATTTGGGATAATATTTTTTTAATATAATTCCAGTTTTAAAGTGATTTACTATATGTTTAGGATCCCGCCTGTATTATAATATAAATATAAGTATAATCCCGTCTGTATTATAATATAAGTACTGTACCAGTGATAATCCTAATCTATTTATTTCCAATACATACTTTAAATATTATCGATTAGTACAAATATTATTCAATAATACCTGAACAATACAATTATTCATAGTACCAACATTCCAATTACAATACATAGATCTTATATCTTATTTGTCTCTTATAGAAACAATATTATTATAGACAATAATTATAGACACTGAATATTATTTTAACTTCATTTATCAAGAACACCACTACACCTTAAACTTTTCTTTTTTTTCCGGTGAAAAACCTCTAAGGTTATCATCGCCAAACTGCACCGTACAATGAGCGAGTTATAATACAGTAATAAATGTATTAATAACAGTGTCTTTACTTTTGATTTTAAAAAAATTCATTGAAGTGCATACGTGAAAATTTGTTTTTTTTTTTTAATTTCTATAGTGCTGTTTCACATTAAAAAAAAGAAGAAGAATTCTTCAACTGCAAGATATAAGTAAAAGTTAATAAAAAAATCTGCTATGCCTAATTAATTGCAAAACTCAGGAAATTACAAACTGGAAATTAATATGCAGCAGTTTCATAATGAATTGTGAAATGTGCAAGTGGAATATACATATACAATTTCGCACTACAATAAGACAATTCCCCTTCAAGCAGCATAGTACAACAAATCATCCATATCACAAATAAACCAAATGATCAACAAAATTTTTTTTCCCTGGCGAAAAACCGTTCTGGTTATCATCGCCGTCACGAAAAATGAAAGTATATAAAAAAAATTAAACAAAATTTTACTTAAGAAGAAAACAAAAACAACAACAAAAACAAAAACAACAACAACAAACTATAACAGTAAAATTAACAATTACAAATATTTATATTTACCTGAGAATCCTTTGTCGTAGAATTAAGTGCAGCAGTCATTTTATGATTCTGCTGAACTGTCCCGGATGGTTGATTGCTAGAAGCGTAACTGTTTTGATACTGATACGCTGTACCTGCTCCCGCACCGTACGACTGTTGAGGATAGGTTTGCCCTCCACTCTGATAACTAGATGCTGTAGGATACGACTGATATGTATACGATGCTGTTTGTTGCACTGCCCCGTAAGAATTTGTATTAGGATAAGAATTAACAGACTGAGTACTTTGCGCACCAGTACTGCTAGTTGCACCATAAGCACCACTACTGCTTGGCGTGTATCCAGTAGTTTGTGACGTGTTGTAGCCACTATTACTTGATGTTACCTGAATCAAATCAATAAATAGTTTACAATGAGCATTGAAAAACAATAGAAATCGAATTAAAGTGTAACCCTGATTAACTATAATATAAATACCATTACCCTTTCAATGCTAATATTCAATTTGTACGTGTATCTGGACATTGTGGGATTAGTGAAAAAACAATGTTTAAAGGACATGGCTGCTGATGGCTAAAGGAGGAGCTGCTGCTTGACTTGTGGGACCAGAGCCTGTGTGTGGATCCCAGGTGCAACTGTGTGTGCAACTGCGAGAGGTGCAGGAAGAAAGTGGGTAAAGAAGAATACATCAAACGATGGGACAATTCCCTAGACAACGATTACGAAAACATCTTTCGGAACCAGAGACTGCACTGAAAAGGCCTGGATTGACTCTGTACTTCTTATGAACACTTCAATAAGAAGTCCCTGTGGCAGGTCATTGCCATATCATCAGATACAGCCACACTCGGAGTCACATATGTAAAGTCTATGCAGACAGGAGGCTGAAACTGCTGAACATATAATCCTTGAGTGCGAGATTCTGGAGTTCAAAGGAGACCTCAGTAAACAGATAAAGAGCTTCACAAGAACACCTTATACAAGATTCTGGAGTTTGTCAAGGGCAATGGAGTCGCTTTAAGGTGATGTAAAAGGGAACACAAAAATGTTATAGCTGATGTGTCGGAGGCCAAAAGGGCCTCAGTAGAAACCTTAAGGGAAAAAAGAAATTACTGTTTGGTACATCTCCTAATCCAACAGTTTTTATGTTCAAAATGCTTTACGTGTCATACACATATGAACTTTTAGGTGTTACTAACACCAAACATTATAGTGATACCCCCCCCCCCCGGCTTACGATCGACCTGTATAATGGTCATATCGGACAACAGTCTAATTCACAGAAGAATAACGGGCTAAACATATTATATGAGTGTTTTCATTTTGTTAAATTACTTCTAAGCACACATGTAAATATAGAGATAACACTGTGCTGTGCTACAGAAATAAACATTGCGCTAACACAAACAAGCCTTTGAGTGATGGTTGTTTGGTTTTTGTATGGCAATAGCATACAGGACATTTCTTTAGTTATCTGTTCTCAGAATGCCCACTCTTATTCCCATTTCTGTCATTGTACCTAATTTTATTTAGTGTGTCATCAACTTTTTTACTGTGTGTTTAATTTATCAGGCCATTGAAAAAATTTAAACAGTTATAATTAGTTTATCATAAGTTTCAAATTGTTGTTTAAATCCTGTTTTCAATTTTTTTTGTGAATATTAATAAATGGGTCCTAAAAGAAGTGCTTGTGGTAGTGGAAGTAAAAGACAAACTTTGACTATTGAACTAAAAAAAGCTACAGTATTAACTGAGAAAATATACAGTACTGATTTGTCCTATTTGTATACATCCATGACATAATTACATTTGTATGAATTTAGTTAAAGTAATGTGTTACTTCTGTCTTTCTGTTTCTGTGATTTTTTTTCATTTTTGAAACACACACACACATATATATATATATATATATATATATATATATATATGTGTGTGAGTACTCAATTATTTTTTTATATGTAACAAATTAAAATTTTTCCATAAAGCTCTATTGTAATATCTGACTCGTATTGCAGTCTGCTCAGATAACAGTCAGTTCTGGAATGAATTAAGATTGTTAACCAGGGTACCACTGTATGTACAATCGCGGATACCCTCCTTGACAAGCAAGTGGTAAGATTCGTACCTGCGACGAAGAATAATTTGATGAATTATACGTGGAAACAGGTGTTTGGTAAGATGGTGTGGCTTGCGTCTTCTGGTAAACCGGCGCCTGATACGATTCGGAAACTGAGTTATATCCTAAGGATACATCGACTGCTGTTGATGCTTTAGACGAGCTATTAGACAGTTCTGTTAATGTGTTGTTAGTAGCTGTGTTTGATGACCTCACAGAGTTTTGACTGTTCCCGTAACCGCTGCTTACTGTAGTTTCAGACTGCAAAATTGACTCTCCGGTTGTCAACTACAACAAACCACCAAAATATTTAGTAATCAAACGTATTATTATACATTTGAATAATAATATACATTTTTTATAATAATATAAAATAGAATTTATGAATATATATGATTCTATGATATTCAAAGCAGTAACTTTAACTCTTTAACATGTTAGCGCATACAAGTTACACACAGCAATTCCCATCACAATAACTTTACAACATAAATGTACTTGAGGTGATATGTTCCCGCATTCTTCTGGATTTTTAGGTGAACTATTTCAACTCTTGAATGTTTACAGAGTATATTGTCTATCATTTTTCTTTATTCTCTTTGCCAGGACAGCTCTTTATTTTTCGTTATAGAGTTGAAATAACCTTAGCAACACATGCTTGTTACCATTCTTCACATCCTGACCACTGATTTCTGTCATGTTTACATCCATCTTATGTTACTCCTAGATTTTAAATTTACTGTTTTATTTATTCTAGAAACTAGGTAAAGGAACAGTAACAAAAACCTACTTAATATAAAGCAAAAATTTAAAAATATTGATGCTAGAAACTTGGTAAAAGAACAGTAACAAAAACCTATTTAATATAAAGCAAAAATTAAATGTGGCTTGTTAGCGAGGAAATAACACACTGGCACTTTATATCAGCAACTTATTAGGAATAACTTTATAACCACTAAGTGTGGTTTGATATCAAGAGAATATTGTGAAAAACATTCAACCTACCTTACAGCAAAGCGTTAAAATTTAAAATTACTTCCTTTTGTTTTGACCTTAAAATTTTTTAATGGTCAATTATTAACTGGCATTTCAAATAGGAATGTGGTTTTATAACAATACACTTCGCTTTTATGTAACATTCTCTTGTATCAATGAACTAACAAAACAACAAAAGCAATGTGTAATGACAACAACAAAATTTCAAAACCCAAATTTCAACAATTGGTTATAGTCAAGTTAGATGGTTTATAATTCAGTTTCCTAGTTATTTTTTTATGAAAAAGAACAATTACGTTACCTTCTGTGTCTGTGTCAAAGCAGAAGACATACTAGTTTGTTGGGGCGTACTCGAGACTGACGTTGAGTACGCTTCCATCACAGATGCGACTGCTGGTGATACCGAAGAAGGTATAGATGTAGGTGCTACTATGGGAACTGTGGGTACAGGATTTGAAGCGGAAACAGAAGGTGTTTGTGTTATAGACTCCGACGTTGATGACTCAATACCAGTACTTTCCCCTGTACTAAATTCAACACCGCCAAACTGTACGTCCAGAAAGCCAATACCACTGCCAACAACGTCCCCAGGAGGCATTTCCACAGCACTTGACGGTATCTTGAAAAATAAAAATTATTATTTAACCCTTTGGAAGGCATGATTTACTGTGTATATAAAACTAGGCAAGCCATTTTTTAACAACATGATACACACTTTATATTAATGTTGTTACGATTTCTATTATATATTAAACAAAACAAAAACAAATAATTAACACTTATCGAGTGCATCCTGTAGAATCTGATGATGATTATATTCTTTTATTTTCAATAAATTTTAGTTAAAAAATATATAATCATTTGCAAAATCTGACTTTGAATTAAAACAATTAATGTGTAAACGTTATATAAGGTAACATTCAATGCCTTTGCATGATCTAAAAGGCTAATCAATTCTTAAGAATTAAAATAAAACAATACAGAATTATGTTAACATTTACAATTTTATTGATATTTTTATTTTTTAGTCAGGCCATTTCAGTGTCTTTAATGTAGCCTACAATCGGCTAAAACAAATACTTACTAACTAAAATACAAATTTAAAAAAATCACGTTTAACATTAGAACACACACAACACACACGCACATGCACACACACACAATAACGTAACAAGAAACATAACTTCTGCGACCGAATAAAATAATCTTTAAGTTCGTAATTCAATTGGACCTTTAAAATATTAGAGGTCTGCAGGGCCCAAAATTTTACTGGTCGGGTTGGGTCAATTGAAAAGCCCGACCTCGGTTCGGGCCAAGCGTACAATTCAGATCAAGTAAATATTAACTTTTATTTTTAGGCAATAATGTACGCAATACACATACATATTTTCACTACCAAAATCGTAATATACAAATAATATAAAAAAAAGAATTTAATTAATCATCGAAGGTCAAGGGTCTAACCACTTATAATCATTCTATATAATCATTGATTTACTCAACAAAACCAATTGTTGACCTGTCAGTGAGTGCAGTATTATCGATTAGTAGTTTTTATTTATTGTGATTCTAGAATGAGAAGGGACAAAGTGGACTGTGCATGTTTACAAATATAGTTTCCTTGTCAGGCTGGGTCAACACACAATATGAAAAGCATCGGTCTGAGGATTAAATATAAAATGAAGAAAATTTTAATTCTAATTTTTTTTTTTATTTACGCCTAGCTAAAGATGTGATGGGTTTCCCATTTAACCGTTTGGCCCAACCTGACCCGACCCGAAAAGCCAGAGCGCCGAAAAAAACCCCGACCTGAACTCTAAAAAACTCAACCTACAAACCCCTATAAAATATTGATGTATTCCATTTAGAAAAATCAATAGCAATAATATATCTGGTAAACTAATGTCATCTAGTAGAGAAAGTGGTAACTACGTGCAGTTAAGTAGAGGTAATTATTACATATCTAACGATAATGCTAGGTACTGATAAATCGTTACCTTGAAACCACTAAAGGGTTAAAAACTCATAAATAGAAATCAACAGAATACTATTTCTCTGCACTGGTTATAAAGTAAATTTATTTTATTTTTGATATGTTTCAGTTGACTCTTTTGAAATTTAAAATACCGTTGGTCGCAATTCAAAAATTATTTTTTATATATCTTAAAATTTAGCTTTATGACTTTTTACATGGTCAAAAAATTAGTTTTTTATTTTTGGATATATTTTAAAACTAAATAAACATATTTTATGAAAAATATATTTTCAAGTAGGTATACACAGCATATAGTAAGAAAAAAAGTAGTGAAATTCTTGGTAAGCACAAAGAATTCACCCTCCCCCTGTCAACTTCTACCCGAACTGTTCAACGTTTACTTAAGGTGGTCCTCCCCTCTCCTTCTACCGTGGACTAGCAAACTCTAAGCAAGTTGCATAGAAAAATCCGTAGCCTATGGTAGAGTTCGAACCCACTCACACCCAAAACTACACTGTCCAGGTACAGCAACTTCGACAACTCGGCCGTTTGACCAGTCTGAAATTGTTTCATTCAACAAGTCTAATAAGTCGTTGGTTACTGTATTATGATTGCTTAAACTTATTGTACAATTTGCTGCTGGATATTTTATTTATTTTTGAAAAACATTGTCAGAGTTAAAATGCTAAGATTAGACTTATGCAAAACAAATCCGGTAAAACCAGGCAGCACTGAAAGAGTCAACAAACTAAAAATTTACTGAATTTTTCAAAATCAGTTCATCAGATTTTACTGAATTTTGAGCGACATGATGATTGATAAATTTAAGTCGGTATACCAAACTTGAAAAAAAAAATTATGACTGAAAAGTTAAAAAAAAAAAAAAAAAATAAATAAACTGATACTTTTAGGTAGGTACTTACTTTAGACGGAGGAGGTACCCTAGGCCTTTGAGTTTTACTCCTTGAAGGCAGAGACTGTCCTCCTTGAGGAACAGAGTTTACTTCCTGCAGAGACGAGCTATAGCTGTTTACAGGAACTCCATAGTTTGCGGTTGTGAAAGCCACTGCAACAACATTTACGAACAAACATTTAATGACATTTTGTTCTTACTAATTTACATTTTATTGACTTTGTATATAAGTAGGAAAAACTATGATGCTAAACCTTACTTCAGACTGAGTTTAATGAAGGCTCAATACAATTTTTACTTTTTCAGTTTACAAAACTAAAGCGTGTGGTATCTTAAAAAAAGATCTCGAGCTTTTAATTGATCTTTACTTCATGGTCTTTTGTCGTTAAAAGAAACTGCTTTTACAAGGACACTATCCATCATGTACACCTGGTTTGCTAATATCTCAAAGCCATTTTTCAATTAAAAAATGTTTTTCAAAGCTTTCGTTAAAAACTACTTTTTAAATTTCTGTTTAAACGATTCAGATTAAATTCTGCTCAAACAATATTAATATGAACCTAAGTAAACCTAATTAGTTGCATTAACCCCAAAAATCTATTTTGGGGCGAAAAATTACATCTGATTTCTGAAAGACATTTTATCAGATTTTTTTTTTTTAATTCTGATAATGAATTTAATCGTAAGTAACGATTAATAACCAAAATCACTGAAGCAAATTTATAATAATAAAAATTTACAATTCGGAATAAATTGAAAAAACCCAAAACAAACGCAGCTATTAATATTTTTTGTATTTATTCTGGAACCATAAATTTATTTTACAAAACTGGATACATTTAAATTATGAATCTTTATACAGTAAAAAAACCCAACTTTCATTTTGCTCCTGTTTTGCTTTTTTGGCCAGGCATTTGGGGAAATAATTTAATGTAAAAAAGACTGTATATTGTTAATTAAGAAACTTGTTTTACTATGTCATTTTACTATTTTTTTTCCTCAATTTTATACAGATTCTAATTAAACATTATCTTCTCCAGAGCATGGCGGATAATGAAAAAAATTTTAAGCAAAGTACATGCGCGCACAAACACACGCCATTACACAATATACCATTATTACATAAAACCTACATAATCCCCTATGATTTTTCTTACAAAAGAAAATAAATTACCTGAAGACGTAGCCGTGTATGCTGAATTTGGACTAGGTGCAGCAGGATATACAGTCTGTTGGGTGGGCGCAACTTGCTGCGGAGGTACTGCGTACGTAGGTGATGCACCTAACCCCACTGCCGACTTATAACTTTCACTGCCTTGCGTTAGTTGTGTAAAATACTGGGACTGTGCGGCTGTCAACGCTACTGATACGGGACTCTGAAAACGAACACCATTTTAAAACTTCTGCTTGTTACTTACAGTCCAACTTACACACAAAAACAGATGTGAGAAAAAGTTTTTAGAATGTGAGAAAAAAGCCCTATTAGAATCCAATCTCATCTTCCCAAGTGTAATGTTTAAATTGTTTTACTAAAACTTATTAAATTGTGAAAAATATTAGTTCAAAAAACTTTCTTGGTCTTATTTTTTTTTATGAATAACTACCATCAATTTTTAGTCAAACTCAGAAACAACATCACTGAAGAAATTAACAATAAAATAAAATATGAAAAATATGTTATACAGCCCAGTCCGCGATCAACAAATATTGACAACTGCATTGTTCCTTAATTAATTCTAATAATTCTAAAGGTTTACTTTTAGATGAGAACTGTTCAATGATATGGGAAATTATGATACGGAGCCTTAGTTTTGGTACAAATTAACTCGGACGAAACAGATCCCCCTGTACAGTAAAACGTATATAAGAAGTTACGGTAACCAGTTTAAACTGTAATAATGTCTGTCTCTTTGGCCAAATGTGTTGCACATCTCATCTGGATCACGCACAGCCAAATGCCACATTAATACTGTAGTCGCAGGTTACCACAATCATATTGGGGATTGCATGTTATGAATGTAACAAGTGATGATGTAAGAGTAAATCAATAATTATCCGGTATTTAATGTACCGTCGTGTCGGCAGCACTGTTGCACTGGTCGCGCATACGTGGTTTTATTCCTGTATTTCTGTGCAGGTCTGACACTGCTAGATTAGTTATATCGTCGCTGCTTCGACGTTAATCACGGTTGCTTCGCTTTCTGTAGGCACCAAAGAAGAGCAATGTTCAGTGATCCGGGTTTTGCGGTCCGAAGGTGTACCAGGGGTCGCAATCCATCAAAGACTTTTGAGATAATATGAGAACAGTCTTACCCGAAACAGAGTATGTACGAATGGATTGAAAAATTCAAAAATGTTCGCACTAATGTTACGCATGACAAAGAGCCGGATGACAGTCTACAGCCACAAATAAGGACAACATTGAACGTCCATATGACATGGTTCTTGTGACTATTGATGACGTGGCATATCTTCCGCAAATTAGTCATGGTTCTGCCTACACAACAGACTTGGTTTTATAAAGTCTGTGCAAGATGAGTTCCCAAACAACTCACAGAGTTATATAAAACAATCACGACTGGACATCTGTAAAAACATTTGAATGGCTATGTAATGAACCTGATATCTTCTTAGACAGAATCACCACTGGTGACGAAACATGGATCATTACGAGCCGGAGAGGAAACAGGAGAACATGGAATGGAAATATCCACAATCACCCTGCAAGGAAACATTCAAAAGCAAACCATCCGCAGGAAAACTGATGCTTACAGTTTTTTTGGATTCACAATGCGCAATAATGGAACATTATCAGGAGAGGGTCATAACAATAAAGGGCCTTTATGAGGTGAGTGGATAGACCACTGACGGGAAGAATAGGTCATAATCCTAATCATAACAATAAACAGTGCATAGTGAGACTACACTGAGATGCTTACTGACAGGCTGAAGCCTGCAATTCGAAGCAAACATCGAGGACTACTGTCAAAAGATGTTGTGTTGTTGCACAATGCCTGACCATTATACTGCTGCCCACACAGCTAGAACACTCCAGAAAGACAATTCTGAAATAACTGCTCATCCTCTATCCGGATCTTGCTCCTTACTACTACTTGTTTGGTCCACTCAGAGGCATTAAGGGGCCGTCGATTTACCTCAGACCAAGAAGTGAAAGAAGCGTTGCGTACGTGGCTCGCTGTTCAGCCAAAGAAGTTCTACTCTGAGGGCATCAGGAAGCTTGTGCAATGATGGACCAAGTGCGTTGAAAAGTAAGGGGACTATGTTGAAAAATGATGTTAATGTAAATATCCTTTGTATTGCTATAAAATTTATAACTAATTATTGGCTTACCCTCGTACTAAGCAGATTGAAATAATGAGATACACTGGAGTGGTTCTAAGACCACGATCCGTTAAATATAAATATGTTTATACACTTTATTTATAAAGTAAAACATAAGGTGTGTTTCAAAAGTTTTTATACAAACAAACCTAACCTTTTTACATACTGTATATCTGCAGTTAGAATTAGAAACAGTATAATAATGTATAAATATTTTGCATTAAAATACAGTACATAAAAATTTCCTTAACATTTAAATAGATCTCAATTATCCAGTGATAACAGTCAGGATAGGTACCACAGATAAAAATTAAATTAAATATTTAAAATTAAAGGCTTTAATACCTTATCCAGCCCAAATCTATAAGTTTTTCTTACCGAAGACAGTTGCGTAGGCCTGGCTTGCTGCTCATGATTTAACTGAAGTATAGCTGAATTAGAAGGACCCGTTATCTCTTCATCTTTGTTTAGCAGGGGCGCAGCCGTTGTTTGGGGTTCTGGACCCGCCGAAGGTGTAAACACTTTACTGTCCGCTAACGAACCTGTATACTCTTCATTGTCCCAATCTTCTGGAGATGGAAACCCGTCTGCCCAACTCTCTGACATTAGAAAACATAATCTATTAATTCAATTTCATTATTTTAGTACAAAAATTGTTTAAGTTAAAGTAAATGCATATTTTTGATTTGTTAATTAATAACATCAAACAGGTTTACAACATTATAGTCCATAAAACTGTACTTTTACTGAAAAGTAACATTAAATTAATTAATTACCTCACTGGAATAATAAGGGTGTACCGGCAGTGTTTGCAAATTAAATTAACAAATTTCTAAACACCAGATCATGAAATGAGCGCTGATTTAAATAACTTTTCTTTAATACTCTCACGTTTGTAATTTTGGTTTGAAGATTCAAAATGAACACAAAAATTGATTTTTGTGATAGCTTGAAGAGACTTGTTAATCAGAAAAATATCTTTAAAAGATTTAAAATGGCAACCTTTACAAATCATAAAAATCATAACTTTATTTTATTATTTTTTTTTAAATCTGATTTCACCATCGTAATCGGCCTTATATTCTGCACAAATTAGCTAAATCCATGAAATTAAGAAAATCTGATGGTGGTCAAGGTTCATTTTCATATTTTTAATGTAATTTTTCATGTTTAAAATGCGAATTTATGCAGATTTTAGTGCTGACTATGATTTTAGTGGTGATGTTATATCTTTAAATGACCTTACAATAAAAATTATAATGTTAGACATTCGTTTTTATAATTCAGCTATGCTGCGCGATTATTTATCTTTGTTCAAATATTTTAGGAATTAGTGGTACTTTTTAACTAAGACTTGAATGAGTACAATAGAGCTTGCGTAACGCCTACGCCAGTTAAGACTATTGACGAGGAATCAGCATTAACAGTGATGGGAGTAACTGTGGCTTGAACTAAGAACCTTGAAGTTCAGAGACACAGCTAATTGATCGATGCTTTAGCCACATCGGCCAACGAACCCTCACAGCAAGAATAACACGGATTTGGTTATGAAAAAGACTAACTACTGAGGAACATCAAAAACTTGGGAGTACTTGGGACAAGATCCTATTCGGGTCACAATTTTTTATGAAATTTTGAATATAATCAAAATAGAAGAAAAAACACTACACAGTGGACACCCTTTTAAACACCATGCATTATCAGAAATGACCTGCAGTAAGTACAACTTTATTTGTCAAAATCACTTCTTACGAAGAAGGAAACAAAATGTGATTTTGTAGTTTACTGTATTAGTTGCATGATAGGAAAAAGTGTAATAAGTTGACATTTAAGATCAGTTGATCAAGTGTTCTTTTCCTGTTATTGCACGAGAATTCATGTGAGTATTATAATAAGGCCTAGTTTTGTGTTTAGCATTCACAGATATTTTAGCAGTGGTACGATCTCTTTATATAAAATATAAAACGAATGTGCTAAAACGAAAATGTAATGTACTAATGTGGAACAGAAACTAAAACTAGATAAAAAAGATAAAGGTGAATCAGAACTCATAAGTGTTGACTAGCATAAGTTCCGTGTTAGGATAGCAAGAGTTCATTCAGGTCTGATACTTGAAATAAAAAAGCTATTCAAAATTATTTAACGCAAATCAGATCAGAAAAAATCCTATTGTCATGTACATTAAAGAAACCAATAAATGAATTACTCAATGCATTCTGATTATGGTTCATTCAAGAACATTGTCGAAGTACAATTATAAGTCAACAAATCTTGAAAAAATTTTTAGTTTAACAGTCTTTTCGTTACCCGAATAGCGGCCGGTTAAGACGGATTCCACTGTATTACATTTCCTCTAAAATAAACCCATTAACAAGTAATCACCAGGGAAATCAATATTAAGGATTAAGTCCAGTACCAATTTATCTGCATTCTTGAAGAACTTGTATTTTTAAACTAGGCTCAAGGTTCAACCAAGCGTTAAGATAAGAGAATTTTAGTAAACTGTATTTTAAACAATTTTTTACTTACACTGTTTGAGAAAACTGTTTTACCTTTTTTTAAAAAAAGTGTGATACCAGTCTGGCACTTTTGAAACTACTTAAATACACTCCAAGAATTTATTAAAAAATATAAAGCGTACAAACAAATAAACAAAATTAAAATTTGTCCAACCTGTATTTTAGTTAGCAAAACCAATAATACAGAACACAATAAGCGATTAAGGCACTGAGTATTAAAATTATTCAAGTCTCTTTTACAACTCCAGCAACCATAATAATTTAACTCCTGGAAATGTTATTTCCAAAATATATTTATAGGGCAAAACTACCAGTCATATGTTTTACAGTCACTCAGTTCAAATGATAAATTTTATAACGATGCGAACAGACAAAAAAATTTTCCACACATATAGGCAGTTTACAAGTTACGTAAACCGTTTTAAAAACAATTTTTGTGAAATACTGCTCAAAATGGTAAACAAAATTTATTAAAATAAATCTTTTAATAAACGAGGTGTGTTCAGAAAGTAACGAGAATTTTTCAATTTCGCGGGCTTGGAGAGTCCAATTGTCAAACATTTTTTTTTTATTATGTTGGTATACATGCCCTTGAAGTATGATAAAACTTTCAGCTGTTTTCATTGTTGACTTTGTCTGTGACAGCTACTAAGTTTAGACGTGTTTTTATGAGCTCGGCGATATTCGTTTGTTAACCCTTAACTACTACAAGCGGTCTGACAGACCGCAAGGGAAATTAAAAATCCCATAATTCCCATACTGCACAACTTGGTGCTTGCTCTCTTTCAGTACCTTCCAGACGCTGTTCTCTCTTATCAGTAGTATATGTGTCGATGCCTAGTTGAGTGACATTTGTGAGTTATTTATAGATCGCGGTCTGTTAGACGTATTGTAGTACTTAGGCTATCTTAGCAGCGGTCTACCTGACGTGTTGTAGTAGTTATGTGATAGTTTCACAATGGACTTTGACCCTAGCACATCAACTTCTCAGGAAGTAAGGAGGAGCAAAGGCAAACTACTCAACGAATACAAGACCCATTTAGATATTCTAGTCAGTTGGAAGATTTAGTTTTTGATGCCTTGGAAGAAGAATTAGATGGCAGTGACCAAGACCCCGATTACACAGAAAAGAGTGATCATGCTACAGATTCCAGAGCAAAATGATACTGAAAATAAACCTGTTAGAGATAGTGAAACTCGCAGGAATGAACTGATTTCGATCAATATTGATATTCAAAATAATATGAGGAATATAGAGGAAAATGCTGCACTAAATAATATACCTAATACTGAAAAAGAGGAAGGCAACAGGAACGATATATTAACAAATAATGCGAACCGGCAACAGGGCAATAATACTTACTACTTCGGGTGCAGAACAAAGGAGATGATAAAAAAACAATTACCGGCATTCAAATGGAGAAAAGAGCCTCCCAATCAAGCAGTACGGACAAGACAAGACAATATAATCACTCAACTGCCTGGCCTGAAGGCAAGAGCTTCTGATCTTGGCACTAATCCGGACATAGAAAGTGTGTGGAAATTATTTTTTTCCATTGATATTTTAGATGAAATTATAAGATGGACAAATGTGAAAATAGCTTCTATTAGTCCAAACTACAAACCTCCAACTTCATATATCAAAGACATTGATCTCATTGAGTTAAAGGGTTTCATAGTCTTCTTATTTACAGTGCAGCTTTTAGGTCTGGGAATGAATCCGTTACAAGCCTATTTGCTACAGATGGTACAGGCCGAGATGTGTTTAGATGCACAATGACTAAAGAACAGTTTTTATTTTCGTTAAAAACTCTCAGGTTTGACAATCCCGATGATAGAAACGAGAGAAAAGAAGATATGAAAGAGGCTGCAATTTCAACAATATTCTATAAATTTGTTGAAAACAGTCAGCATTGCTATAGCATGGGAACGTCAGTCTGCATAGATGAGATGTTGGTTCCCTTTAGAGGAAGGTGTTCCTTCAAGATGTATCTGCCCAACAAACCAGCGAAATATGGGCTCAAAGTACAGTGCCTGACTGATGCAAAAACTGACTATCTTTACAACGCCTACATCTACACTGGAAAGGGAAGTGATGGAAGAGGCCTTTCAGACCGAGAGGAAAAAATTGAGCACTCACATAGAACCCTAACAGCTGACAACTGGTACAGCTCCATTCAACTTGTAGAAGAGCTCAGCAGGAAAGGTATAACATTTGTTGGTACACTAAAAAAAAAAAATAAAACAGATACCAGATTCGTTCCTTCCAAACAAAGCCAGAGAAGAAAACAGTTTGATTTATGGTTATACAGAAAACATAACTTTACTTTCACATGTTCCGAAAAAATCCAAGGCTGTAATACTGGTTTCATCAATGCATCATGGTCCTAGCTATGATGCTATTAGTGAAAATCCTGAAATAATTGCTGAGTAAAACAGAATGAAAAGTGGTGTAGACACATTGGATCAAACTACTCAACCCAAAGGCGGTCTCGAAGGTGGCCAATGGCAATTTTCTTCGCTATGATAAACATATCAGCAGGTGTGAACTCTTTTGTATTGTACAAATGCTATAGGGATACTGCAGATATCACTAGACTAGACTTTATGAAAAATCTGGCGAAGTCATTAGTGATTCAATTATTACAACGGAGATTGGATAGAGGTCACTACCATATCACGGAAGAAACAAAACTTGCTATCAAGCATATTCTGCAAATCCAGAATCCACCTGCAGTAATACAATTGGATGTTTTCGAAGTCAGGAAGACGTGCTACACCTGTCCGCCCCGCCTCAAAAGAAAAACCCAGTATCTGTGTTGTGTTTGTGGAAAACCAATATGTTTACAGTGTGCCAAAAAAAATCTGTATTCAGTGCAAAAGTGATCATGACAACTAACAGCTGCTGATGCTCAGGTTTGCACTCTATTGTAATTTTTCATATCAAACTTTCAATTTGTTTACAATTTTAGTAGTTTTTGTTTACTTTCATATTACATTTTTATTCAAATAATTTATCAATATTTCATACTTTTTATTATTTACATATTTATCATTACAAATAAATATTAATAGTGTAAATAAAAATATTATGTCTTGGGAATCCTGCGTTTTCTTTCTATTTCACAAAAAAGTTTCAAATTTTGAAAAAGGAAAAATAAGGTTATGGTATGCATTAAATAAAGTAATGTTGTTTATTTACGTTCTGTATAATATCAACTATTAAAAAAATACAATTTCAAAGAAAAAATAACGACATTTTATATGTTTAGAGACATTTTTAGAAACAGTGTGCAATTTTGAAACAATTTTTCAAAAATTATAAATAAATATAAGTAATGAAAAAAACCACATTTCTACATATTTTTTTAATTTATTAGATACATAAAAGGTTAAAAATTGGTTCGAAACATTTAATTTAAATTGATTTTATTTTTTCGAAATTTTTAAAAAAAGTGGTCTGTGAGACCTCATGTAGTAGTTGCGTGCATAATTTACTTTGTAGTAACAGGGTTAAAAGAAATGAATCAAAGAATTTGTATCAAATTTTGTGTAAAAAATAGAATAAAGTGTAAAAAGATGTGTGCAATGTTAACAAAGGCCTATGGTGAGTCTGCTATGAGTAAATCAAGACTTTACGTGTGGTAAAAGTGTTTCCAAGAAAGCAGTGACGACGTTGAAGATGATGATCCCCCTGGACGCCCCACACATCAACAACCGATAATAATGTGGAAAAAGTGAAAGAAATGGTTATGAAAAACCGCCGAATCACAATTAGAGAGGTCGCTGATGATGTTGGCATATCGATTGGATCATGTCATTGTTTCCAATGTTTTGTGTATGAAAGGCGTGGCAGCAAATTTCGTTCCAAAATTGTTGAATTTTGAACAAAAAAAGCGGCGAATGGAAGTTGTTCAGTAGTCACTAAATGAAATCAACGAATTACTGAAACGTATTATAACAGGTGACGAAACATGGGTTTACGGATATGATGTCGAAACTAAAGCTCAATCATCCCAGTGGAGGCATTCTGGCTCGCCAAGACCAAAAAATGCTACTAGACAAGTGCGGTTGAACGTGAAGGTTATGCTTACTCTGTTCTTCGATATTAATGGCATAGTGCATCATGAATTCCTGCGACCAGGTGAAACGGTCAATAAGGAGTACTACCTACAAGTTCAACGCCATTTGCATGAAGCAATCCGAAAAAAAAACGCGCGGACCTGTGGAAAAACAATTCAGGCTTTTGCACCACGATAATGCACCAGCTCACACTTCATTTCTTGTTTGTGAATTTTTGGCCAAAAAAGTACTGTAACGATGCCCTAGCCTCCATATTCGCCAGACACGGCTCTGTGTGACTTTTTCCTATTTCCAAAAATAAAGGGAACCTTAAAGGGCCGTCGTTTTACAGCCGTAGATGATATTAAAAGCGCATCGCTGAAAGAACTAAAGGCTATCTCAAAGATCGAGTTTGAGAAGTCTTTCGAGGATTGGAAGAAGCGCTGGCACAAGTGCATAATCTCCAATGGGGACTATTTTGAAAGCGACAACATCAATGTAGAAGAATAAATATTTTGTTCAAAAAATTAAAATTCCCGTTACTTTCTCAACATACCTTGTATCTTCTAATAAATCTTTTAATAGTATTGTATTAATAAAAAAATAAAAAATAAATAAAAAAATACTTATTGGCTCTGTGTAACTTTTTCCTATTTCCAAAAATAAAGAGAACCTTAAAGGGCCGTCGTTTTACAGCTGTAGATGATATTAAAAGCGCATCGCTGAAAGAACTAAAGGCTATCTCAAAGATCGAGTTTGAGAAGTCTTTCGAGGATTGGAAGAAGCGCTGGCACAAGTGCATAATCTCCAATGGGGACTATTTTGAAAGCGACAACATCAATGTAGAAGAATAAATATTTTGTTCAAAAAATTAAAATTCTCGTTACTTTCTCAATACACCTTGTATCTTCTAATAAATCTTTTAATAGTATTGTATTAATAAAAAAATAAAAAATAAATAAAAAAAAACTTATTTTATTTTTGAACTATTTCAAATATGATAGTCATGAAACATATTTCAGTTTAACAAAATGAACACAGCATAATATATCGAAAAGCTCATTACTCATTCAAGTAAACTTAGCAATGCGTATGTTCTGCATGTAGGCTACCCTAGTTTACAATTAATTCATCAAAAATTAAGTTGTTAGTTTCATTACACATAAAAATATGTTTCTTACACTAGATATTAAAAAAAAATTTTTTTTTGGTAAGCCCACAAACGATTTTTATTTGAAAAATAGAACTGACACTTCATGGTAGAAGTTATTTGCTTCTGCAATGTTCGGAGTCCCCATTGCTGTACAAGTCTGGTATGTGAAAACATGACTCCCACTGATTCTTCAAGTTTTAATTGTGTTATTCAATTACTGCAGACCGAATGACAAAAATGCGACTGACATTAAAAATTCACTGTTCACAATCGGAGACTACCAAATGACTGATTCAAATGCCACCTATATTTCCCTCGTAGCCGAATTATGATAAATCAGTATTGCCAATAGGATCATGTGTGGGCTTAACTGAGGTTTAAAACTTAGAAATAAGAAATGCAAAATCACTTCATAATTATGTAATAAAAATATATAAGCAAATTACAAAAAGAATATGTTTGGGAGTAAGTTTATACCATCACCATAAAATACTTTATTACAGTAGTCTTGTAAACTTGACACTCAATAACCAGCATTCAGGTTTATTCAAAGAAAACCTCTACAGTAAATAATATGTGCTTCAAACTTTATTTATATATATATATATATATATATATATATATATATATATATATATATGTGTATATATATTGCATTACACTGTTTCTAGTTGATAGCGTACTAGGCTTTCACCTCGAGGACCCGGGTTCGATTCCTGGCCAGGGCTTGGCATTTTCATACGCTATAAATCATCCCATCTTCTGCATTAGCCCAAGTGTGCACAATAGTCGGACGTAAAAAAAAAAAATCATTTAAAAATTTATTTTTTCTGGAAATAAGAAAAATATTTCATGTACAATCTATAAGACGGCACGAGCACAAGAGAGAAAACCAAAACAATATCAGCTGGCAGAAATACATTTTTGTTCTCAAAACTGAGCAATATTGTATATTTATTCTATCCCACTACACTCAGGCCCAGAGGCAGCTGCGATTGTGCAATATATCCCCTCTTTTGCTAGCAAAAGATAATGGGACTGTTATACCCCAATTTGTAAAACCTGTAATGATTACAATATTAATTTTAAAACAAATTAATAATCTTTAAAAATATGTACTTCTTATTTTAAGCTCCAATTTCTGATAAGTTTATATTTAATCTCGATGTCGCCCGGTCCAACCAAGTCATAGCCCTGAATCTTTGAGCCGTCGCATGATATTACAGAAAGGGTACAAGATATTGCATGTGCAATGGTGTTAGGCCAAGTTTACAAGACTACTGCATTTTTCCTTTGTTTATGAAAGCAAAAACTAATTACATTATAAATTGAAATAACTGTTAAAAATGAACAGCACAGCACAAGAAATGAAAGTATTGAAGTACAAAGTACATTAGAAGCATTTTAACAGTTTACACTTTGAAAAGCTTAAACAGAGAAGAAGTTGTAATTCCAAACAGTAAGCTAACTTCAAACTGCAAACAGTTTGAAAATAATCCAACCCAAAACCCCTTTCAAACTAAGCCACTAAATTATTAAGTAAAACAAAATTAAAAACAATTTTATTAACTTATGTACAAATTTATTGAAATATATTTTTTCCTTTTCAAAAACTGTTTCTAGATGCGTAATTAAAAATAAATACTGTACATTATTTAAAGAATTATTAGTTACAATTCAAAAAATACGTGTAAATATAGATAGTACAGGTGTTTTTTTACATACATATAATTAGATACATAAACACACTTTTTTTCAGTATAAAAATGTACACACTGGATTTATTCTTCAGTAAATAAATTTTTTGACATGTACCATAAACTATCTAATTTTCAAAATAGACTTTTCCATGAACACTACATATACTTAATAGGCCTGGCCAACGTAAAAATTAACAGAGGTAAACGTACAATTTGTATGAAATATTTTCGTACAATTTGTATGAAATATTTTAACTGAAAATACTTCATGCTGAACTTCACCGCCTATAAAATTATTTAAATTATAAAAGCTGAAAATATGTAGACAAAAGCAATATAAAAGGTTTATTATAAAAAAACAAGTAATAACGGTTTCCCAACAATAATAAAAATCCAGCAAGGCCGCAGTAATCCAAACACAAGCTTCAATTCAGCCGACTGTGACCTTCAGTCAGCAAGCCAACTGATATCGCACTAGTACATACAAAACAAATCAGATCAAAGAAAATACAAGATTATTTTTAATGATTTTTTTAAACCATTACTGCCGATCTTGTTATATTTCTTACAAAAATTCTTTATTTTCTTAACAGTAACGTCACCTGTATTTGTTTCAAAATAAAAACAATTTTTAAATGTTAATAAAAAGTCTTTTTAGTATTTTTTAAACATTATTCTGGAAAATTAAACACTTGAAGCAAACCAATACATCGATTACCGTGGCCTCGCTGTATTTAGTTACTGCCGACAGACGTATGCACCTAATTAATATACAAATAAATCATTTCGTAACTCAATAAAGTTTGTAAAACCATGCCCAAAACAGCCAAATCTACAACCCAACCACAAAACGTCAGCACAACAAATCCGCTCCTAAAACAAATAAAATTGTTAATCGATTTGCTCCCAGAAGATCCCAAACAGACCAGATTAGGTGTAAGAGTTACAAGGAAGTCTGGCAACACCAATGCCCCCGAACACACTTCAACTGTATCAAATTACTATACCATTTGTTGGGCCTTTAGTATCTGAATCCCAATCTTCTTTAGCACCATTATCATCCCAATTTTCTTTACGACATGAAAAAGAAACAATTTATAACATTTAGTTTTTCAACTATTATACTCTTGAATGATCTTCTATAAATGTTTTAATTAAAACAAACATTATCTAACAAACTTTAACACCCTCCTGGAAAACAGACTGGTCAGTAGTAATAAAGAAGTTTCTAAAATTATCACCGCAAACTTCAAACACTTTCATAAGGCAAGAAAGAAATAGTTTCCTAAGAAGTAAAATTAACAATTTTGGATAAATATGACATTTAGCCAATCAAATCAATTTTCATAATTTTTTGCCAAATCGCTTTATTACATGCCTATTAGTAATAATGGAAAATATAAAAGTGCAGAGACTACGACAAGTTGGAAAAAATCATAAAGAAAAGTGAACGACACAACCTTAAAAATTAAACATGTTTTTCATCATGAAAACGATTAATTAAATGCTTTTGTAATTAATAATAGAAACAAGAAATACTTTATATACACATACATATATATATATATATATATATATATATATATATATATATATATATATATATATACATCCTAACATGGTTGTGCATGAAAAACCTAACTAACATGGGGTTTCAATGTGATAGTGTGAATATGATTACTACCTAGTTTGACTTTCAGTGACTTTGATAGTAAATCTAGCATGTTCGATGCAATGTAAACGGTTGACATCATAAATGTCATAATATAGTTCCAATAAAAAAAGCATAAAATCATAAGTTATCATAAGAAATTTAATCTTCCATGAGTGAATATTTTCTAATTTATTAATAAAATATTTAATAAAAAGAAATACTCCAAAATCATTACTTAAACTCGATTGGCTAAATGTCAGAAACACCAAATTTAGTTAATTTATAAGAAAATTTACTTGTACGTAATCCCTTCTTATTCACAGTTTTATTTTTTTCACAATTCCCAATTATTCAAGAAAACTCAAACTTACAAAATATAACACTAAAACAACAAAAGAAGAAAAACAGATAACAATAGTAAGTAACAATGAATGAGAGTAACAATTAGTTTATAAATAGGTTGACATGAAAACTGGTAACATTTTCTAAAAAAACTCGGAAAAGTGTAAGAAACCTATACCTCTAATTCCGCTAAAAAGAGCATTCTCTCGTAGATAAGGAATTTTTTTTCAAGAAAAAGTAAAGGATTTTAAGAACATGTGAATGAAACAAAAGTTTTTCACTCCTGCTTAAGAGCGGGTAGCCACCAAATGCGGAGCGGAGTTACACTGAGCAGAGTTGGCTACGCATTCAAAACCAAAGCTATTTTTCATATAACTGCTGCGACTGAAAGTGAAGGAGAGCCATGTAATGCCGCTTGACTCTGCTCAGTTCAGTTTCACTTTCAGTCGCTGCATTTCAAAAACGTTAAAAACAATAGGTTAGATTTTGAATGCGTAGACAACTCTGTTCAGTGCAACTCGGTTCTGTATTTGGTGGCCACCAGACCTAACTGTTTAAGTACTGTATTGATGTTGAACACAGTTCATTTCAAAATATAATAATGATTAAATAAAAACTTCCTGCCTATCTCAATTGTTTTGAAGTGTTATAATTTCATCTAGAAATATTTTCAATCAAGAGTAACTATTTTAATGACGACATAAAACTTTCCTGCCTGTGTGAACTGTTTTAATTTCATCTAGAAATATTTTCGATCAACAGTAACTATTTTAATGATTACATAAAACTTTCCTGCCTGTTTGAAGTGTTATAATTTCATCTAGAAATATTTTCAATCAAGAGTAACTATTTTAATGATTACATAAACCTTTCCTGCCCGTTTGAACTGTTATAATTTCATCTAGAAATATTTTCAATAAAGAGTAACTATTTTAATGATTACATAAAACCTTCCTGCCTGTTTGAACTGTTATAATTTCATCTAGAAATATTTTCAATAAAGAGTAACTATTTTAATGATTACATAAAACCTTCCTGCCTGTTTGAACTGTTATAATTTCATCTAGATATATTTTCAATCAAGAGTAACTATTTTAATGATTACATAAACCTTTCCTGCCCGTTTGAACTGTTATAATTTCATCTAGAAATATTTTCAATAAAGAGTAACTATTTTAATGATTACATAAACCTTTCCTGCCTGTTTGAACTGTTATAATTTCATCTAGAAATAATTTCGACTTATAGAAAAATCAGTAATATTGAACTGAAACCACGTTTTCTCATTCGCTGTTACTCTACGCACAATATTCCAAGAATCTAAGTTGCATGAATAACAAGGGATTACTGTACCTTAAAGACAGAACACAAAATAAAAAAAACATATATTTTATAAGTACTATAACTGTTTTTGTCTCATACAAACTGGAAAACAGAAACTTGCAATATAACTACACAGTACATAATCTACGTTAATACAAACGGCTACTTCATCAAGAAATACCTACAGGAATGTTCTTGCAATACCTCAGCGCATTATCCGAATGCTGGCAGTACTAGAATCAATAACTTAAAATGAATTCGGTGGTATTTTAGCAGTATTTTTTGATACAGTAGAACCTTGATGTAACACTCTGATACAGCAATATTTTAAAAATCGCTTTAAAACGTTAACACTCAGTGTTTAAAACATTATTGTATTAAGCAGTATTTTGGCATATAACTTTTTTTTGCTAGAGGTAGAGCTTAAACTTATACAAATACCTAAATTACAAAACCCCTACAAAACAAATAAAATGCATTTTACAAAAACTATACAGTACAGTCTTTAGTGACTCAGGCATTAGTGTAATAGCATAAATTTTGAACAGCTATGATCTTTAAAGACGTACATGTAATTAACTGTATTACTACACATTAAGTATTTACTTTTTCTTAAATCGTATTCACATTTTATTTTTGTATCATTTTGAATACTGACAATGTATATATAGGGCCTAAAGTCAGAAAACATTTATATAAAATACAGGTTTCACTTTGATATATTTGTTATATAGTTTACATATCGTTATATCTCATTCAGTTTTAAGAAAATAAAACTGTAACAACATTGGCTGCATTTAACCTCAGTATAATGTAACTCATTTTTAAGAATATTCTCACATAAAAATGTTTTATTTGGATCCTCGAGAATTGTTCTATCGAGGTTCTACTGTACTTGGTTTTTTTCATTCCGTCCATCCAATCGCCATTTTAGACCTAATGTAAGTGATGGATTAATGTAGCTACTATAACAACTTCCACTAGACTTGATAAAAATTGGTTTTATAATTATACAAGTTAGTATTGTTTTGAGGGGAAATTACACGTTCCTTTAAGTAATTTTCAAATGTTATTTAACAATTTCCAGATATTATTTATTAATTGGAAATTTGCCATCAATTGTCAATACACGACACTATTAGAGTGTGAATCAATTGTTGATTCTCTTCTACCAAACCTAATAGTTAAAAAATAGAACATACGCCTAAGATGCCTAGAAGTATGTTAAAATAAAAAAGTAAGACAATCATGATGTATACAAATGATGGCAAATATCAGACTATTAGTGTTCTATCATTAAAAAATATAATTTTATAATACATTACAATAAAGCCTTGATTAAACGAATTTGGAATCCCAAACGTATATCCCTACAAAAAGACTGAAAGAGGAAAAAATGTAATATACAGGAATATAAGGGCGAGAACGCATGAGCTAGCAGAGAAGTAAACGCTTAACCTCGAGTCGACTTCCTCAGCCATCGACTCCCGAATCTAAATATAGCTACGCCCCACAACACTGACATCCGCAATAGTTACTAGTTGTAAATACAGGAGTGAGGATCGAGTTTAATTTTAGATTACACTATTTTTTTTTTTTAACAATGCAACGTGTTAATGCCATCTAATGGAAAAATGGTATGACATCGCTTCTCAAAAATTTTGTGAGGGGTGTAAGATACACACAAGAATTACTGCATTTTTTAAATGAATGATTAATATGTTATATATAACCTTCAGTGTTGTATACAGTTTATTGATGTAAATTTAAAAATATAATTTTTAACTTTAATAAAGAACATAAGTCATGCATGAGAGAGGTTAGATTCATTTAACCTTCAAAATTTTCAAGAATTAATTAGATACAAAAGATATTTGGTGTTGTTGTTGCTTAACGTCCATACTTTATCCCAGTTAGACTAATGAGGACAAAGGAACAATATTAACAGTACGGAAAAAAGCAACGGAAGTAACTTTAAGGTGCGCAGTTCAGAGAGTCGCCTAGATACAAAAGAGTATTGTGCATTTCTAAACCGAAACAATCGTTATCCCCCTTTATTTCGGTTAACCAGAGTTGTAATGTATATGTCGTAATTAAATTAAATATAAATTACAATATATAATAATTTATAAAATTATTTAAAAGAATAATTATGGGTAAGTTTCAAAGATTATTTTTTTGTTACAAATTTCAATAGCAACGGAAAATTCAGAAGTGTTTAGACATTTAGAGCATGATTACAATTCATAGTTAACGCTTTTAATCCTGCCTCTCTTGGTGTTATCAGCAATACTGTTATCAGTAGTAGAAACACTGATTTAGTTTGATAACAATCAAATAAAGCAAGAAATTATTGTGATAATTTCCCCACTACATGCTATGAGAATATAAGCTGAAGAAAGTGATAATACACTAACGATAGTCAGAACACAAAATTAATCAAGTTTATCTGTCACAATACAATATGCATTAATTAAATTAATACAAAACATTGTTTTTAACAATGTAAAGGAGGTGAATGACACAAAAACTTTGTTTACATGTATTACGTATAGAAAATGACAATTAATTTCCCTCAGTGTGTTATATTGTATTTAAAAGGTTAAATTGTAAGCTTACTTGAAGCTGTCAAAACAATATAACTTTGGTAAAATCTCTGGCAACCAAAATATAATTTAAAGGAAATAACCATTAAAAAAAATAATGAGATAGAAACTAATCTATCACGTCTGCCCAGTGGACACCAGCACTTTAGACAGACTTGAAGCAAGCCAAGACAGTGGTAACCGGACCTTTAATGCCTTGTGAATAAATTTATGAAAATATAGGATATTGATTTGATAATAAGTTTACTATTATTAAGGTATAAGTTCAATTCTTATTGCTTTTTTTCTGTTTTTTAGGTCACATTACAGTTTGCAGAGTATTCAGAAAAACCTCATTCTGCTAACATGTTACACAAGACCTATGTCGAGATATTGCAGCTGGAAAGCGTAGCAATAAAAATCAGCGATGCAACACTTGAAAAAAAAAATAGTAGCCTAGGCCTTATTGTAACATTTTTTTTTAAATTTAAGTACATTATCCTAAAAATATGTAATGTAAATACTGCAGTTTGATTTTCTAATTAAAATATTTTAGATTTTCATAATTTATTTTACCAAATATTGTCAAATTGACATGTTAATTTTTATTCCAAATTACAGTTATCCAAAACCATCTTTACCCACTTCATTTCAGTTAACAGAGGTTCTACTGCATAACTAAATATAATAAAGGTTAGGTTGTACATTAAACTGACATTATGAGCCTTTTTTTGAAAAGTTAAATTACAATAAGCTACACATCAAAGTTACAGTAGACATTAAAACTATAATTTCATTAAACATCCAAATAAAAAAAAAACTATCTGAATATAATGACTTACCCATTTTGTCTCCAGAGTTCTCTTCTGTAGAAGGGTTATTCCATGTGTCAATAGACCTTGGAAATCCTTGGCCAGGTTTGTCTCTACTTTGGAATGTTCTTGGACCTAATCTTCCTCCACCTCGACCACCTCTGCCCGATCTGGGTCCATTTGACATTCGTCCGGATCTGTCTCCCCTTCTACCACCTGAATTTCTCTCGCCACTGTAACCTTCTTCTAAATTGCGTTCATTCTCTTTGTTTTCACGTCCGCGCCCTGACAAAAAACAAATATTGTTAAAGTAGAATTTCTTTCAAAAATTATTTCATTAGTTTTAACCCTTTCTCCAGATTCTAAATCTGTTTGAAATATCTTACTCCAAACCTATTTTAATGGTTAATGTTTTTCAATTTCATTCAGATGAGATTCAGGATATCAAAAGTAATTAAATACAGACAAAATAAATTAATATCAAAGACATTTTTACCATAATTACTTCATTTAATTTTACAGATACTAATGTATTTATTTCCTAAACGTAATCGTTTCTTGAGCAACATCATCTTGTCCTATATTTACTACTGATTCATTTATTTTCACCTAAAAATCATTCACATCTCAACAATAACTATTGTGGAATAAAAAATACAATCTAAAATTAAACTCTGTTATAAAATAATATCATTATTGTAACATAGCCACTGGGCCACATATTCAAATGATCAGGATTATGACCTATTCTTCCCGTCAGTGGTCTATCAACTCACCATCATAAAGGCTACCGCGGTTTCGAAACTATAATTTCATCTTCAGGCCGTTATACAAAACGTTAAATCCCTCTGTCGAGGTCGTCACAAAGTCAAACAAAACATTAAAACATACATCACAAACACTGAGCACAATTACACGTTTAAAATATTAATCATGAAATTCGGCTTGGCCAAGCTACACACGCGACTCGTACGTCGTTACATTCCGGACTGCGGAGTCTCCATCATTAATGAGATTTACAAGAGCAAAAAATCAGCTCAATGAAAAACTTTCATTTAAATCAAATTTAATATATGACATGGCTCTAAGGATAAGTGATTTGAGTAACAAAAACCAACAGATACACCTTAACTGATAACACCGACAGGCGCACTATTAATGATGGAGACTCCGCAGTCCGGAATGTAACGACGTACGAGTCGTGTGTGTAGCTTGGGCGAGCCGAATTTCATGATGAATATTTTAAACGTGTAACTGTGCTCAGTGTTTGTGATGCATGTTTTAATGTTTTGTTTGACTTTGTGACGATCTCGACAGAGAGATTTAACATTTTGTATAACGGCCTGAAGATGAAACTATATAGTTTCAAAACCGCGGTAGCCTTTATGAGGTGAGTTGATAGATGGGAAGAATAGGTCATAATCCTAATCATCAAAATAATATCAATTTCTCAACCACCAACAAAACTAAACTCAGCCACCACGAATTTCTAAGCTGACAATCACAATGTGGATTCAAACTGACTTTAAAAACAGATTTATAAAGTTTTAGTATTTTGTAGGGATTGAGGGATATGTTACAGTTTTAATATTTTGGTCAGGCATTAGAAAAGTAGCAGTTCATTCATACTTTTAAATGTCACGCATTGTTTTATATATACCAGTGCGTACAAATGTTAAATTAAAAAATAACATGATATATTAAAAGATAACAATATAAAAATGGCTTAAAAAAGAGTATATCTGTATTATCACTTAAATAATACCACACTGGTTAAAAAAAATTAAGAAACTTCAAGTTATGTGTATAAACAAGAATACCAGAATATTTTAGGGCTAGAAGAAAAAATTACTTACAACCCCTGTTCTCCATTTGACCACCACGACCACGCATTCGAGGTGGGCCGCCTCCTCTTTGCCTTGGCCGTTCTCGATCGTGTTCACGTCCAGGTCCGCCCCTTCCGCGCCCTCCAGTCGGAGTCCCACCTTCCTCTCCTTGTGGTGAATCCCAGTCATCCCCCTCTCCTCCACTGCCACCAACATGGTTATTCGCTGTACCATCAGCTTTTGTTGTGCTAGTCGTTCTGTTCTTTTTCTTTTTTACAACTGACGTTGACCACTTAGACTGAAAAGAATCCTTTAACGTTCAATAATATGTTAGTAACGTATTCCAGACAAATTGTTCATTAACTCTAATGAAAAACTAAAACTGATAAGTAGAAAATGCTGTTATTTTATTGGTCTACTAAACAATAACCAGTTGTGCACTTTATGTTATAACATGTTAGTAACTGAGGGCAATTCAAAGAAAGCAGAAATTATGTATTCATCTTGCGAAAACCAAACACATTCTTGTTAGCACACAAACTTAAAAAAAAGGTGAATTCAATCAAAAAGGTTCAAAGGAATCTAAAGGATATTCAGAGAACTGTTCAAGACGCTGTCAAACTGCAGGAAAAGTATCTCATTTGAAAAAAACTGGCAAACTATAACCTGACATTAACTAATAAAACAGTTAACGCAAGACAAATTACTCAAGTATCAAGGCACAACTGACAATGCAGTTTTTTTCAGGCAAGAGAGGGTACTTTGTAACTGTATTTATAATAAAAATAGACAACATGAAAAAGAACAATAAAATTTTTTGTATTATAATGGTATATTACCATAAACCATATGTGATATTTTATGTAATAATGTTTATATTTTTAACCTATTCATAATAAATTATTTATGAAAATAACTATTATCCAAAGAGAATGTTCTACAAGAAGCGTTTAGACGGTGTACAAATAACTAAAAACAGTTTCAAAAAAGCAAAACTCAGCAAATTCATCAACAAATTAGAAATCACCTACAAGTCCTGTTTTGTCAGCTTGTGGATGTAAACAAATTCGAAAATCATAAAATTTTAATAATCAAATAGCATATGCAGGATGAACTATAAGATACAATTTTGACAGACAATTTATTATAAGTCTGATACAGTGAAATTTCTCTTATCGAATACGTATAAATATCAGACTATCCTTGCCGCCTCGGTGGTCTAGTGGATAGCATACTAGGCTTTCACCCCGAGGACCCGGGTTCGATTCCTGGCAAGGGCTTGGCATTTTCATACGCTATACATCATCCCATCGTCTGCATTAGCCCACGTGTGCACAATAGTCGGACGTTAAAAAAAAAAAAAAAAAAAAATCAGACTATCCTTTATAATTGACATTTTTATATTCCCTGACCTAGATGAAGCTATTACATGCTTAGAAGAACTTCTAATAGCAGACATTCTGAAACCAAACACAGACAAGGTCCATTGGCTTGGTGGAATTTCTTAACACCAGACAGCCAAAGCATAATAGGTCAGCTTCCTCTTGGGAAATTATTGATGTACAGAAGTGAAACAAAATTATACTGTTCAGTATTTTTCTGGTAGATCAATTACATGAAATGATGAGTTTCGAAAGAAAAAGTATAGCAGATGGAGAGCAGAAATATTGCATGTATGAGTGGCAAGAAAATAATATATCCATGATATGCATCTTTTTTTGGCATTGTAAAAAAAAAAGAAGAAAAGAAAATGCATTTGTCTTGCTTTATTCCAAGCGTTAAGTGCTTCAAGGACTATAATAGATTTGTTTTCTGCATAGTTTCAGCATAATTCTCTTCTGGCTCCAGCGAGGGGGAAACATATAACACGCTTTGTTGAGTCATTATAGCTGGCTCAACAGAACCAATCACATCAGTCTGATTTGGTTTCATTGTTAGTAGTCATTTGCGCAAGGGACTAATCTAGATAATTTTTGTTTAACACTTTTATATACATGCACTGTGTATATACAATGCACTGTGTTTAAACTCTCACGATTAGAATGGAACTGGCTACTTTCCCAAAACTATAGAGATGTGATGATCGACAAGTGTACGACGCCAAACAGTCGGACACAAAGTCCACTATACTGATATTAGCTATGAGGGGTTGTACTGTATTGAAATTTGAAAATTTGTTTATTCATTACAGTATACTATATGAAGTTTTATTAAATAAAACATCAAACTTTATCTTAAAATATATTTTTTATTTAAAACTAATGTTATGAAAAGAAAACAGATCAATTTTTGCAGATCTATTGTCTTAAAAAAACAGCAATATTATTACAATGTACTCATTTAACAGCTTGCCATAATTAAACAGCTAGCCCAACTGCATTCCTTCCAATAGCTAACATTTCTCAATAATGCATATTCTCTGTTAGGAAGTGTCACTGTATAATTGTATGTATCACCTACTTGGCTTGTTTATATTGAATGAAAATCAAAACCAACCTGATTGCCTTCTAATAAATAGTTGACAGCTCGATTTGCATCATTGTCACAATCAAAAAGCGCCGTAATCACTTCGTCTTCTGATTTCTGTGTTAAATCCATTACCTGCAAAGCAAATTTCATTTATGATTTTGAACTGAGTCTGCCAGTAAATAACGTTTACCATCAAAAAATTTTAGAAGGTAAATAATGTTAAAAAGTAGTTTTAAGTGGGACCTTTTTGTGATAATGAAACTACTAAAACATCACAATACCAAGGCCACAATTCATGGGATCATAAATAATACAAGTTAGCAAAGTTAAGATTAATTCAGAATAACTGAACTAAAAAAAATTATTATAAAGGCATTTAAATATACTGCTTATTACAGTAATTTAAGGTGCACGCTAAGAAATATTACAGTTTAAAAGTATTGCAATATATAATTTACAGTCTACAAGAAAAACAGTATGAGTAAGTGCAGCAAATTGAGGGTAGTCAGAAAGTGAGACCAATCGTTTCAAAAATTACTAGTGGTGAAACCTTATACCATAGATATGAACCAGAGATCAATATACATTTCACCCCAAGCCCTTTCAAACATTAAAAAAAAAAACTAAAAAAGTCTAAAATAATTTCAATAGTTATTTTTTTGAATATATAAATCGGGAATGTGTAATAGCTTAGAGATATATTAACTTAGAGATTCGTTTTTCCTTCAACAGTACCGTGTTATAAGTTAGAGATCGACCTGTGTAATAAGATAAAGGTTCTGTACTGTGTATTAACTTAGAGACTACAGTTCCGTCAAGTGTGTCGCACCGTGTGTATATGTTGCCGACGCCGCTGCTTCTAGGCGCTTCAATATCTTTTATTTAACAAGTAGAATTCGATTAGTTAAAGAAAGATATATTATTAAAATATAAAGTTCATTTGGATAGGTTTTGTTCTTAAAGGCTTATGTGCAAAGCTGTAAATATATACTAATTTACATATGTAGTAGTAATAGTAATAATAATATAAAAATATTGTTTGAAGGCTGCTTTATTCAAACCATATCCGAATTGAATTAAGAAAACAGCCCTTAATTAATGAATTCATATAAACTTATGTTTTTTTTTTGATAAAACACCAATATTTCTACTTTTTATACAGATAATTATCAAAAGTAAACATTTAGATATGTTGTTGACCATAGTATTGGCAATATATTCAACTGTAAACTGTAAAGATACTGAAGTGCCTGCAGCTCATCTGCAGCCTCATTTCCTGGCACACCTACATGAGAAGGGATCCATTGGAACACTATATTTCTGTTTAATTTTTGAAGCATTCGTAACATTTGATGTATTTCTTTAAGATTGTTGCCCGCTGATGATGATAGGGCCTGAGTGGTGCTAAATGAGTAACAGAGCAGGCATGAGCCATCCCAATACTTAGTAAACCTTTTCAGGCTTTGAAAAATAATGTCTGCTTATAAATTTACTTGCTGGTTTATTATCGTTTCCCCTTTAATTTTAACTTCTATATTTCTAAAATATTTTATAAGCATCCTTTGTCTTCGTAATGTAATATGTTCTATGAATTTTCCATTTCTTCTGGCACATGTCCCTCTTAAACCAAGTGTGTATCGTAATTTGGGTTGTTTCCATATTTAAAAGACCTTACATATTCGTTACATCTGGTTTTACATTTTCGTCTCGTCTATCTTACGTACGTATTGGCTACAGTCAAACGAACAAACTACAGAAATAAGTACCAAGATAAAGGAAGGCGGTTAATATTTTAAAAAACTTACAAATATGTAACTTAAAATTAAAGGAGGAAGCATAATAAATGAGACAGTAAAGTTGCAAGAAGTTATTTTTCAAAGCCCAAGAATTATTTTGACTGTAAAAAGGAAACTTTGCGAGGACCAATTAGAATCAAGCACATCAGTAAATAGAAACCACACTAGGCAGTAGAAGTAAGGAACAGAAGGATTAAGATAGTATAAAGAACAAACCTCGATTTGGCAGATCATTAAAGCAAAAAGTTTTGGTGATGGAAGTATTCCGAAGTGTGTCAATAAATGTGAAATGTTTGAAGCTAGAAAGGCAAACGTATGTACTTAACAACATTCCTAATAGAAAAAAAAAAAAAAACACTCTCTCTTTATTTGTTTCACCCAACTTTAGGGTACACTAAATCAATCACTTTTTAATGTTCTGTGCCTTCCTCGTAGCCCAGTATTGCTTCATTCGTTGTGATCTTGCTTTTCTTTCTTCGTCAGAGATTTGGATCGTTCGCTTGGATTTGACTTTGCCTTGGAACCGTTGCTTCTTGTCCTTGGTTATTGTCTAGGCTGTTTTGTCCATGAGTATAGTGTCAGTGATTTGTAGTTCTGTTATGTCTTTCTCTGTTTCTCTAAACCAAAGTGGTTTGGCTGTGCTATTGCGAAAGTAGTCAAATATTTTTTTGGTTAGTCTATTTTTGTCCATTCGGAGGATGGATAAAAATCAATTCTCCTTTTTCTTATTGTGTCTGATAGTGTTTCAGTTTTTTGGTAGAGTTTCATTCCTGATGTGGAGTAATTGGTTGTTACGGAATTTGGGGCCTAAGATTTTTCGTAATATCTTTCTTTCTTTGATCTCCAGCCTTTCAAGTGAGACCTGGGTTGTGCGAGATAATGTTTCAGCTGCATATAAGGCTTCTAGTTTAATTACCGTATGATAATGCCTTATCTTTGTATTCCAGGAGGACTTCTTGTGGTATGTGTCCTTGGTAAGTTGGAAGGCTAATATTACATTAAAACACTATTAAAGGCTAAAAAAACACTATTACATTAAAATTTAGTAACTATCAGTTACTAAAATATCAAAATGAATTTTTGTTAAAACTCACCTGTTTTATTTTTTCTTTTATTGCAGGGTCATCCAGTTTTGTATCCATAATTTCTGCGATTCGCATCTGTTCTGCTGTCGGCTGAAAATTTACCAAAATATTGTTGAAATATATTGAATGCAGTCTTTAACAATAACACGTTTGTTATATCAAAGTTCTACTGTATATAACTACACCATTTTCCTACTTATCACTAAACAATAATAAAAGGTCCCCCAATGAAACACAGCCACTTTATACACTTTTCAACTTTTTGTTTGAAATCAAAAATGGATTTTTGTAGAAAAATTTTATTTAGATGTAGGAAAAGCTGAATTGAACAAAAGTATTTGACACTACTACAGCTTGCTACCCATTGACTACTTCTAGATGACCTGTCCAGGAAATTAGTCTCTGGATAATCGATGTTCTATTCAACTTTTATATTAGCGAATTTTCATTGGAAAAATGAGCCATTGGAGCAGCTATCATGAAATGGAGCAGTAAGACCATGAAATGAGCACCAAGCCTGAACGTTTTTAAGAGGTTGTTAAAATTGTGTGTGTGTGTTTTAGCACTCATGTTAACACACGATTTGATTCAAATTTGGCATAAAACTCAATTATGGAAATAACTTCGACAAGTTCGTTGAGCAATAAAATTCATTTAAGTTTCAAAATGGTGGTAATTTTAATTTTTTTAAAATTTATAGCTTGTTTGCCTTGAATTTTGTTGAAAATACGACTTCACAATCAGCATTAAAAACTACATATACCAGTTTTTGAATTTTCAAATTCCGTTGAAATTAAGAAATTTAAATTTCATATTTTCCATTTAATTTGGAAGTTTAAGATGCTAAGATATGCAGATTTTAACACCGATTATAACGGTGAAATCAAAATTTCAAAAAGTTTAAGATAAAGGTAAATATTTTTGGAAATTCACTTTTATCGTGTTATCAGGACATCTGAGCTCTGTGATTATTACATATTATAAAGAGTGTGCCCATTAAAAATAATTAAATTCGCTAAAATGCGACTACTACACATACCTGAACTTTTTCGAGTACTTTAGGAGGTTCTGTCTTGGCCTCTGGCTTCTGTGGTTTGTTAGGTAAGCTAGTTTCTGTTTTAGCATTCTTCCCACCCCGCTGGGCGGTACGAGTGGCTGTACTCATCTTCTCACACACTATGTTACACTATATACAATGTTACCTGTAAGGAAAAAGAATTTAGGATTAAAAATTACATTTTAAGACTGATTTCAGTGCAAAAGCAATTTGAAAAGTTGGCAACCAGACCTAAATTCAAAATTTTATTAAAATTGGTAAATTAGTTTAGTCTCTAGAGACTTGTACAAACACAGACATCCCAGTAAAAACTTTAGGGCACATTGGACCTAAAGTATCACAAATCAATTTCTTTCGCAAATACCATTTCAAAGAAAATGAGCAAGTAGGCTAATAAAAATTGAACTAAGGAAGAGAAATGAATATTTTATTTTTATTATTAGTTTCAACATTAAGAAGTAACTGAAACTACAATATCTTATTTGAACCACCGTATTACCACTTGGATAATATTTTTAGTACTAGTTCAAAGTACAGTAGACCTTGCAGTATATCCTTAATTAATTGCGTGACAAATGCTCCACGAAAGTGCGCTGACAAATTAAATTTCCGCAATTGAACCTTTAATATTTACAATAAATGTTACTGTCAAATTTTGTTAGAAATGTTTTGTTCTTTCTCCGTGAAGCGGTCGAAATTATGACGGGCTCGTTGTTTGGCCAGTATTAACACTTGGCCTTGTTAAAACAGAGACTGCCATCTTGAACCAAAAATTAATGAGAAGAAATCTTACACATACGTCGATCAGGTTACCTTGTATAAATTCAGAACTAGTCAACGTGTTTGAACAAAACTGCGTACACTAATCATTGTTAAATCAGAGGCTACCTTTTTGAAACAGACGTTAATATGAAAAAATTTTATACAATCTTTCAATGTGTACACTAATAATCTTTAAATTAAAGGCTGCCATTTTGAAACAGAAGTTAATGGGAAAAAATGTTAAACAAACCAAATGCTGAATGGCTGAGTTTAAACGGAGACCCAACTTTGCTTGGCCATTTGCCTTATCTTTGACTATTTTTAATTTAACTATTGACTATTTTTAATTTTTTTTAATATAAAAAATAATTGCTGTCATTTAAGTGTTTTCATTTAAACAATTTCTAACCGCAGCATTCACAATCCAACGCAACCTAATAATCAGCTGTTTCAGTAGAAAAAAGAAGCTAACAGAACTCAACAGTATGTCATGACAGGATTTTATGGTTATATAACCTTCAAGATAAATCAATTGCTTAGGTGGTTTCCTGTTTTTATGGTTACAGGACAAGAAGTGCAGGCAATAAGCAAAAAATATAAATTATCCTATTAAACAATAGGGCTTAATTCACAACTTCAATACGACACTAACAATTAAAGGGAATGTTATTGTTTTATCAACCAAACGAATCATGTCTTCATTATGTTAATGTTTATTACATAACTAAGATGTATTCTGGCTTGTTAAACATGAAATAAGATATAAAAATCTTTTTACTTTAATATAAATTAAAATTTTTAAAACATCTGTTTAGAAACAACTAATAAACTGTAATTTTACAACCAAAAATTTCTTTAACATAGTTTTATGACGGTGGATATTTTATGTTGAACAATAACTTGTTCATAAACAATGTGATTTACTTCTTTAGAACATAAACCTGATAAATAATATGTTTTTTCTTAGATATTTGTCAATAAGGTAAACTCACTTCTTTCATTAATTGATAGAAGCCTCCGTTGATAAGTGTAATTTGATACTCAATCGCTTTATTGTTTAAGTAATCATTATAAACCTTAATGTACATTTATATGGCCTACATTAAATGCAATATCATTTACATTTAGTCTATCATATACATTAGTCAAGGTTAAGAAACTGTTCTATTTTTTTTAATTTTGCACTCGCTTTTAACAACGACACTCGCTTTTAACAACGATGTATAACATCATTATTCCCATTTAATATTTAAAACAAATGAAAAATGTGATGTAGCCTTTGACCGCTAGTACCTGGCACTGTAACCATATCCAAAATCACAAGGCCTAACTAATCCGATAATTTGACTTGATGACAAATTAAATTTTAATAACTCTTTTATTTTTAAAACACACTAACTATTGTTTTTGCTGTCAATTTCTTAAAATACACATTAATGATTATTAACATTTGTTACTGATAAGGCCCTACATTTTAATGTAGACAATTTAAAATGAAAAAAATTTGTTAATTAATTAAGACAATAAGAAAACTAAGAAAAAAATTATAAACAGACATTTTTAATTTCTTGCTAAGAAGTTCTCTAAACAAGATACAAGAAACAAACATTTTATGAAAAATTAAATTAGGTTAGGGAAGCACAGTGAACGATGTAACAGTTGTGCAAGCATTCGCTGTTCTGACATAATCAGTGTTACCAACTTAAAAATTCATGATATATTCAATATTAATTTTAGAAAGCACTAATAGCACTTCATTTATATTTTTAATAATGTTAAAAACACGTTTTTTCCTGAATATCTGATCAATCGAACATTGGTGAATAGAAAGTTAGCATTGTTTTTCTTCTCTCCTTACTCAGTATTACTTATTACTTTTACGATATAAATTAAAAAATATTATTAATTAATATTATACAGTTGTATTTTGCTAATCTGAACCATACTAGTACAAAAACATACTAGTACTTAGGCTCTTAATCTGAACGAAAAACAAAAAAATTAACATTCGGAAAGGGAGTAACAAAAACATTCAAATTAGTGTAAATTGGTTGAAATTAGTGAGTTTATCAAATTAAAAAACTATTAGCAATAAAAATAAAACTATGAAAAACTAAATACTGAAAATTTAAGTGCTTAACTAAAAGAATTAGATAGCAGTAATTAAAGTAAGGTTAGGTTAATAAGAACATAGTATCAATATCATCTATATAGTAAGTAGACGACTAAATAAATATGAAAGTAATACTATTATTTAATCAATTAAACTTTAGAGCTAGTGTCACAAAAAAAAACTAACTTTACAAAACCATAAACAAGTAAAAGACAACATACCACAATAATAACCAAAGAAAGAAATTAATCCTAACTTATTCTACAGAGCAGACCAGAATAAAATAGCTTACTGAATAAAATGGTCTACTAATTTCAAGTTATAAACACCGCTGTTAATTATCAGTTCTTAAACAAATAAACAATAACTGTAAGCCAATATTAGTGCCAACATTTGTTTGAAATAAGATATGACATTACTATAGTATCAAGAATGTGGCTTACATAATGCCAATGGGGATGAATGATATTAAGTAGTAAAAACAACACATTGGTCAGATTATGATGGCAGTTTGGCAAATCAAAATAAGAAATATTGTTGATATTAAGAAAATAGTGTCTAGATAGTGCGTTTCTGACACAAAGTAAATCCAGATAACTGGTATCAGTGAATGTGCGATTAATAACAATGATTAGCAGCATAAGGAAAATAAAACCTATTTATGAGTCATCAGATTAGTGACTAATCGCTTTTCTCAATTTCTTTTCCCTGATAAACCTACAAAATGACAACCCTGAAACTAGAGAGGTAAACTGTGCTGTATGTCTCACACCTTGTTGAATCATCAAAGCGACTGATCCAAACAAGGCCAGACTACAGGGTCGTTACATAAATATGATAAACTAATAAATTACCCTAAAATATAATATCAGTAATGAAATAAATAAGTTCCATTAGCTTTATCATTTTATAATAAACAGTTATGTTCCCTTTAATTCATTGAGTCCCAATAACATGCACAAGTCAGGTTCACAAACATACCAATCAGGTCTTTAACTCTTTGGTGAGTATGGGTGTTTCAGTGTAAATAATAGTGACATTCTAGAATATAACCAGCAATTTACATGAAAATGAGTAGTGACGTTCTGGAACATTCAACCTTCTAGCGCTTCTAGATCACAAGGCGCTACATTTATAAGTTTTCGGATTATTGATTTAATTGGCTTGTACATCCTGCAGAGGAGGAAGGGTTAACAATTGAGATGGCAAGAAGTTAAGGGGAATGGTGCGATTAAGAGGAGTGGTCACAATAACCTGATATACTATAAACTCCTGTCATTAGAGACTGGTGGTTATTCTTTGTTCTGTGGTGCAGTTAATTAGTTCTGACTAGGGATCATAATATACAAAATTCTAAAATGTTTTCAAGGTAACTTGAAAAGCATATTATATAGTTTAATGATGTGGGCCCCTAATATGAAATCAAATGTGACATTAATGAAATTAAGCTATTAATAAAAATAAAAATTAATGCTTTTATGAATAAAATTATTCTTCCAAATCCTCATTCACTAACATGACCCAATATTGTGACACTATGTCCCAAAATTCAATGCTCTTAAAAGGGTTAAAAAAACAACACTTCCTAAAAAATATTTTTTTTTTAATATAAAACTAACGTAGCTAATGTTTGAGTCCCCAGTTTGACTAAACGTATATGACATGGAAGCAAAATGGACATCTACAATTTGAACCAAATAAAAAGCCAACCATATTGAATAAATAAAAACTTACCTAACCAATCACTTTTAAAGTTATTTAACACCTAATTTTGTTAACTCTGTTTAATTAAATTAGTGTGAAAATTTGCGCTGGTTAGGTTTCACTTATGTTTAAACTGTTACAGTAAATTTTTGTACAACTAAAAAACCCATGAAATAAAATTGACCTTCGCAAAATATATTTTTATAGGAAGAGTTTCATGCAGCTTAAAATTTTTTAAACTAAAAAAAGGGCCTAACTTGCGAAATAGCCTAAGTATTAAATTTCACTTTGGCATGAAATACAGAAATTTTTCACTACCCCAACTAAGAAACTAATGAAAGATAGTTTTCACAATGCTATAAAAAAAATCTAAAATACTGAATATAAACACAAGACTTTGCTAATATAAAGAATAAATTCCATATTTCAAACAACTGCTTTTCTTATCAAACAAATCAAAAGTATGACACTAACAAGTTATAAAGTTATCCCACCAGCGTGTTAAGTTAGGTAAGATCAGTACCCTAAAAACTACCTCTCATTTTACTTAAAAAAACTAGAGTAAAATTTAGTTTCACAATTGGCATGGAAGTGGCTATACATTCATTTCAGCAACGCACACGATGATTACAATTTTAAATTTGGACAGTAATTGTAAAATTTGTATACATAATTTTGTTTAATGCTTCAAATTTAAATCATAAAGCAATCTACAAACAGACAGACATTTTACTGCGTAATTTGAAAATAATACCAAGAAAGAAAATTCCTAAATGCAAGTAATAAATAAATGAAAAGTGGTCACTCTATAGCCTAACACTCCTACTAAGACGTTGACCTCTCAAACCTAACTGTAAACAATTACCTATTTTTTAGAATGCTCACTCCATTTGTGCTTAGAAAACAATGTATAGCTAACACAATTTAGCTGCACGTGTGAATTTGCTCTGGGCAAGTTATAATGTCAACCATTCTATCAAGTTAGGTTAAGACGGATACTTTTTGTAACCATAAAAAGCTTTTACTATCTTATACTATACAGCAGAACCTTGATTATACTGAGATGGATTAACCGGGGTCGGATTTTTAGTGCCTCCAGGCACTAGACATCGCGTCATAAAAGAGACGATAATTAAAAATTTCATCTATATTTAAAAATAATATTGTTTAATCTTTAAAAGTCAGCTATTAATTCTTGCTGTTTAAAGAAGTTATGTTAGTGAGACTTTTCTGTACAAAAGGCAGAATAGTACTGGCAAAATTATGGTTAAAATATACAGTAAACAGATATATAAGAAAGGTAAAAAAACATCAGTAAAGCGGTGAAATCACAGTTCCTCTTTCACTGTTCTTTTAGTTGACAATAACACGCTTAAGAAATCATCTTAACATGCAGACAGAAAATATCACTTCTATTCAGTAATAATATCTACCGATACAAAGTGATAAAAAGCGAAAGTTTCAAGCAGAGCCAAGATTAGTCTGCTGATGCAAATTTGTTTGACTTGGAAAGTAAGATTAGATTAATAAGCAATCAAAAGTAAATTATTCTCAGAAGAATGGTAAAGAGAAAGCACCTTATGCTATCGATACTGTAGTTGTTAAGAACTATCAATGGGCTTAAAAAAATTGATACATCTGATCTACCAGCAACCCTACACTAACCGTGTTAATGTTTCCTTTAATTTAGTTATTTATTACTTTGATTTATTTCTTTGGACCAAATGATGAATACAATACAAATTTTATAAATGTAATATATAAATAACGACGTGAAATACAACAGATATTAATAAAACGCATTGCTTATAATTGTAGTTGAACCATCATTTCCGTTATCCCCCTTAACTGACCCCGATAAATGTGGTATTTACTACATAGTGTAAGTTAAATAAGTATTTTCCATTTAGAAATCTACCCAACCTAACACCAACGACATTAATACAGCCAAAAAAATCTATGATCAAAATTTTCCATAATTTTATTTCCAATTATTTATTATTATTTAAATAGATCATTCTACTTTACACTGCTATTTTAAACTATTTCAAGCTGTCAATAAAAACAATTCAGTTACTCTACAATTATGACATTATAGTTGTAAAGCTTTATTGCTATAAATCACCCAAGGAGTCAGCTGATTGTTTTTAAAACATTCCTGTTAAATTTTAATATTAAAAATTATTTCGAGTTTGCTTTAATTCAGTTTTCAGTAACTATGTTGCAGCTCTGTCTTAGATTGTATAATTTTGTAATATGATTTAGTACCTAACTGGACTGTTAATAATAACTAGGTCTAGAGCATACAGGCCCTACCTAATAATCAACAAAAACTTGTTAAAAGGGCTAATATTAAAATTTTTAACTTAAATTATGATACTGTAATTGTATTACTCCTCTACAATCTTGCAAATTTGTCTGAAGTTAACCAAAAAGATAAGAGGGTAATGGCTTTTTACTGGGCTCGCATCATGTCTCTTTACCATATATCTGTAACTTTTGGAGGCCACAATCAGTTTCTCTGGCCAATACAAAAAAAAAACATACCTTAAGAGTACAAGATTCCCCCAACATATATTGAAGCAATCAATTGTTTGGTAAAACTGAGTTTTGGGGACTTTTTTTTAAATTTTATAATTTTTGTACTAAAACGCTTTATTATTATGTAGCCAATATTAATCCGGAACATAAAAAAGTGGAAACAACAGGGAGTTACAAAAAAAAGTGAAAATAAAAGTGATAAACATAACCTCAAAATGACTATCATGTTAATTATTAACATGATTAATGATTAAAAAAAAATTTTGTTTAAAGAGAATATGATAATCTAACTCAACTTGGCTTGTGTGTGTTAAAATCAGCTGTATGTATATGACTCGTACTCCTTAAAAAGTGTTAATCTTTGAAACTAGTATCATGGCAAATAGTCAAAATGGCCATCAGAATATAGTTCTGTAATAAATGGCTACAAATTGTTATTTATCATAATAAATTAAATCTTCCACGGGTTAATTTCTTCCAATGAAATGATATATCATATAATAAAAGTGAATCATATCATATCATATCATTAAATCATGACTTTTGCAAAAAGTCAGAAATAAGTAAGCGTTTTGTTACTAGCACTTAAAAAAGTCATGCCTCTGTAACTGCTCACTATTTAGCAGCCACAAAAACTTTTCCTGTATTAAGATATGTAGTTTATTTTTACTTGGTTACAACAAATGCAATTCTACTGACATTTAAAAAGTCCAACATACCATGTTACTTAAGATAGGTTAGGTTAGTCTTGGTAACCTAACAAAACTGGTATGTTATGCAGTGGAATATAAAATTTGTAATCTTTTCTTGTTTTCCAACTTTTTCAACATGGTCATCTTTAATAAGAAAAAAAAAGATGTTAAATTCAGCCAGGTGACCCATGAGGTGTTGTTACCTTTGTGTACTAAGGCTATTTGTGTACCATATTGCTCACTTCATAACCATTCAATATTATTGAATAAGGTACTTACCTTATAACTTCTGTTTCATTATCTTGTTCATCCAACTTTTTAAACATATCAATCTGTTATTAGCAAGTAAAAAATAAACATCTCAAAACGTTAAAAAAGAATTGATCATGACTACTAAAACAGTGAACAATTACTGTCACAGACCTTGTTATATAGATCCTATTAAACAAATTATAATTATTGGAACTAAATGCACAAAGCCATCATCACTCGTCTCACCTTGGCAAACTTAGTTGAGTAAATACATTTTCACAAGAATGTAGCAGCATTATAAACATAAAATCTAGTTAAAGAATATGATTACATAAAAAGCACTTTTAAAAATGATTCAGACATTAAAATTTAAATTTTAAAAATAAATAAATAAATAATTGTAGGTCATGATTCAGTTAGACCTATAAAATTAACTATCGGTATTTAGCAGTGTAGGTTGTTTTTTTTCATACAGTGATTTTTGAATATTTGTTTGCTTTATTTTATACCTTATTATGTAATTAAACAAATTCACCTGTGGAAAATAATTTTTTTCAAGATTATTAATGATATTTTTCTATTTTTTACAGAACTATATTGTGGCATAATTGCTGTTTACATTGCATTAAACATATTAAATTTCATATACATATTTACTGGTCATGTGCATTATTACTAACTACATGTACTCACTGCTCGTGCACATTACAAATTCTAAAAGCCATTACTAAATGTTAAGGTTTATTCCTTTTTTCGTTGGTTCGTTCACATAATGAAAACATTGTTAAAATGGCATCCGTTATTTGTGAACTTCACGATCTGCCTCTTTTTGTGATAGGTTCGCCACCCAATAACTGTGTCAGTTACGTTATTAAGTAGCCTATTCTTGTTTTTAAAAAAATAAAGATGTTTTTATCACAAATAAACCATGTTAGGTTCACCACTCAACAACGATGTCAGTTAGGTTATTGATACTTTACTTAAAAAAAAGTATAAGTATACCAATACTTTTTTAAGTATGAAAAAAGTTTCAATGATCAAAAACATGTTACCTTCTTTCACGCTGTAGCAATTTTGAGATTATGCGGGTCACTCTTATTTTCGATTTTTATCGTACTTCCCGTGGTTTTATATTTTGGATTTTTGTTATTGGTCATGTAATATAGAATTTTAGTGGAAAAATTACTGCAAAGTCAAAAACAACGTACACTGCATATTTACAAACTTTTTATACATGGAATTAATTGTTGTGTTCTGTTTTTGGTTAAATGATAAGGTGGCCTAGTCTGTCATAAAATCTACAATACATATATAAAGAAAATGTTTTATAGTCACTTATGCAATTTTTTAGTCAATATATATAATTTTTAAGATGTTTTGCTAAAATGTGTTACAGGCTTATCAAATCAGTGGTCTATATCAATTGTACTTATAATTAATAATACACTAATGTAAGCAATGTTATTATGTAGCCACTTTTATAACACTCACAAAATACTTTGATAATAGGCCCTGATTTTATTTCATATTTTGTAATACAAGATTTTGTAATTTGTTTACAAATATTACTAGTAATAATTTGCATATGATGGCATCAACATGTATGAGGGCATTTTCATTAATTAATAAAGTAATTTTGTTTTAGAAATGAACACCTGCAAATATAATTCATGTTAGGTTAGATTTGTGGATAATTAAAAAAATAATAATAAATTTACTTAAACAAATTTACTTATAAGGATTAATATATATATATATATAAATATCAGGTTGATTCATCATATAATCTCATTAGAGATAACAAATAAATGATACACATTTTGTAAAAATTAATTAGACTTCCTGACATTAAGTACACTAAAGATGTTACACCACAAACAAGTTAAATTTATAACAAAGTATGATTGAATTCATTATGTTTTCAAGGCAGCAGTTTTTTTTAAGCTGCTGTGAACACCTCAATTTTAAACAAATTAGTAATACATTTAATCATAAAATAATAATGCAAGGTAAAAGTATCGGACAGTGTTTCAAAAATATAATTTATATGCCTAGAACATTATTATGTGAGTGCCAAGAAAGTTGTGATAACTTTATAGGACATATATAGGCCTACCCTATATTGAAATGCTAGTAGGCCCCAATGTACTTTCAGGAGAAATAGATATCAGATATGGTAGGTCATGCTGATCTAGAATGTCACCAAATTTATTAAAATATGTTATTAAAACCTATGCCTAACACTTACTTTGTTACTAAAAATATTCTCACCTTATTTTGTAAACAAATCATAACAACCACTGGTAACCTATACTAAACGCACTATTATAATATAAACATAGCTTAATATAGTAAGTGATTCAGTTCTAGATAAACTACCAATTAAAAATTACAGTATTTTTGCACTTTTTGGTATCAAGCTTAAATATTTCAACAATTTTTTAAATTATAAACTTAATTTTTACAGCAACACATTCACCTGCAGAAGATTCAATTTATTACGGTAACTTACGATACCAAGTCCTTTAAAAAGACATCATTATATTGTGATGTCACTGCTGTTTATTTACATGGAACATGCTTGATTTAGTATGCCTATGTCACCCAGTGAGATGGTATCTCATACATACTATCATATTATAATTGAATTAAGTAAGTAAACACCCAACAACTTAGTCAAGTTAGGTTCTTAAATTTAAAAAGAAAGTTTTATATTCTTTTCATTATTAATAAAATTCATTTAATCATGTGATGAAAAACATGTTACCTACTTTCGCACGCTTAGCATTTTGAGGTTATGTTCGTCATTTTTATTTCCATTTTACTTTTAACTTCCTGTTGTTTCTGCACTTTTATATTTTGGATTATTACTATCGGGCATATAATAAAGTGTTTTGGTATAAAACTGACCAAAAATGACTTGAGACCCAAAAGTGCAGTTTTGCCAAAGGTATTTTTAAAATAAATTTAGGCTATATACCTGGGTATAGAATTTTGCAAGTAGTGTTAACTTTTAACTATAACCTATATAAAAAAATTACAGCATACTTGGCTTATAGGCACTACACACTAATTAATGTAACTTAAAAAAGAAGTTTGTTTACTAAAATTGTAATCTTGTACACTGAATGCAAAGTCACCTATCACCTACAATGTTAATTTAATAATTAGAGGTGCGTTAGAAATATCAAAAATACGACTTTTTTATAATTATATAGGCCCTAATTTCTACCAAAAATTATTTTATATTCTTATAAAGTTGATTAATATAAGACATTTCAGCAACAACACAATATCCTACAAATATGAAGAATCTATATCCTGCAGAGGCCTACCTCCTACCTACCTTTTAATATTTACACAACATATATTTACTGATTTAGCTCTAACTCCTAACCAATAGGAAAAAATAAAAATTAATTCAACAACAAATGAAATGAAAAACAAACAAAAATCATGAACTTACATAATATACTGATAACCAAAAACAGATATTTAGGCTAGAAAACTAATTTCCTAAAATTGATTAAATGTTACTAAAAAAATAGGCCCCTGGACTAAAATAAAATCACTAGACCTTCTCAAAAGAAAAAAAAATATGACTTACAACCTTAATTTGTACAACCTTTCCCTGTATACAAATAGACTAGGCTACTTTCAATTTGGTTACAAATAGGTTAGGGTGCCTATGAAAGAGCCTAGTAAGCACTATTTAAAATTAAAATAAATAGGCCCTACATTCTATGTGGTTTTATTCGAATGATGTAACTCAGATGAGAATAAGCACAAATAAAATAAAAACATAATTAAATGAGTCATACTGAACTCATTAATGTGCTAATAAAAGATGTCTTAGCCTAAATTATTTTGTATACTGCAACCTATCAAATCATCCTAAATAACAAACTACATCAATGAAATATTAATTGCTTAAGAATAAACTGAGTTTACTAGTAAATAATTACAAAAAACAAAATTATTTATTAATATTATAAACTACTAATAAACCTTGTTACGTTTTTATCAGGACAATGGAGTCGCTGACAACGCCACTTCAACTGCGTATACGGTGTGTAGTAAGCCCGTTTAGAAAGATGTTGTTTTTACGTTTTGTCATAAATTGTATTTTGATATGAAAATCGATACTAGATTAACACTACTCCCAAGATTTTAGATTATTACCCAGGTTATTTAGAACCATGTGGGGAGGACGCCATTCCCAAAACTTTGTTTTAGGCCTTGGGCACAGATACACTAGCCTATTGGCAGCCTGAATAAGACAAAATGTTTTTAACATTTAAATAATTACATATGCCTAAACACTAAATACCACACTTCTTTTGCAATTTTAAGAACTTGTAAATTACTAACGATGTAAAATTATCCATCTAACCTTCAAATTATTAAAAAATAATAGAGGTAATCCAGTACCTTGAAGAGCGCTAAAATATGTAGTCTGGTCACGTGATCAAAACTTCTTCGCCATTGCTAGTAGTATAACATGTTGTTTATTCACAGTTAATCCTTTTATGGTACTTTTATTTTAATGGTTATTTAAATGGCATAACATGATATTGCATGAAGATATACTTTAACCTTGTACATGTATAAATAAATTACAGTATATGGAATAATAAATTTACAAGAAACATAAAAAGTTTCAAAATACAATATTACTTTAATGAACAATTTATTGTGTAACGATTAATTGGTACATTGCAATAACAAGAAAATTATTAGAAACGCTATATATACAGCAATATTTTTCAAAAAAAGCGTAAAATGACCTCAAGTAATACTATCATTGCAATACAATTGCTATCATTTTATTTTTTCTTCGAGAGTTAAAAACTATTCTCAGTGTCTTAATTTAATCTTTCTCTACAACCCATAATGTTATATCATTGGTATATAACAGGCATCATTTTTTTGTACATAATATTATATTATGTAGTGCAGAATTGTATTTTGAGAAATTAAGTTTTATACTGTTATCTCTGTGTACAGTTTACTCACAGATACAAACTAGTTACATACAGATACATTCAACTTAACTACGATTTCATAGATAAACATCACTGGGTCTCACTCAGTTTATACTGTAATTAAAATGTTTAATTAACACTTTAAAATGTTAAATTTAGTTATATATTATATAACAATAATTATGAATATAATTACATGTATGTTTATATTTATATATATCATAAATAAAAATAAATACAGAAAATTAATCAAATAAATAAATATGTTTTACTTTTAAATGTTTTCTTAATAAAAAAAGAAGAAATTAATATATACAGTATATTATAAATAAATTAGATATTACATTGTTAATGTATAACACAGGGTCATCCAAAAAAAGGCCAGGATTTCAAATAAGTGGAACTCAAAAAGTATTAAAGATAATTTAATGATTTTATATTGACAATGGACTGGAAAAAATAATTTTATTTTATACCTTAGTAAGTTTTGATATGACATTCATTTATTTTTCTGTAGACATCTAATCTATAGTCAGTTTCATGCCAAGTGCGTTGAATCATTTCTAGGATTACAGTCGTGATGGTGGCAGAGACGCATTTCCAAATGCACCAAATCATGAATTTTCTCAGCATAAACTATGTTTTTAATGTACTGTGGAGCAAGGAATAACTACACCTCTGCCATTCTAACTATTAGGAAATCTCATGTTGATGGCATTGAGTACAGCTAGATGATATTGAGTGGGAGCTCCATCTTGCATAAAAATGACACATTGTCCAGTTTTTTGTTCAATTTCTTTAATCTGAGGAAACACAAGCTGTTCTAACATGTTCAGACAGATTTTTCCTGTAATTGTTCTTTCAGCGAAAAAGAAAAGGCCTGCAACTCGGTCGTGAAATAACCCACATCACACATCCACTTTTGGAGCGTCTCTTATGTATTCATAAATATAGTTAGGTTGTTGTGATCCCCATATTTGACAGCTGTGACAATTAACACAACCATTAATGTGAAACATTGCTTCATCTGTCAACAACACCTGATTTAAATAAGCTCGATTGTTATCAGTTTCATTTAGCATAAAAGATGCAAATTCTGTTCACTTAGACTTATCTGTTAATTTTATCTTGTGCCTGAGCTGAATTTCGTAAGAATGGAGACATTTTATACGATGGAGATGATTGTTCATTCAGTACATTTTGAATTGTTGTTTTTGGAGTTCAAGACTCAGTCGAGCTATTGATTTTTTAGGACTCCTAACATAAGAATGGCAGGTGCGTTTGATATTTTTTTTCAGTGGTTCTCAGCTGGCCTAGTGAGTATTTTTTCTCAATGTTTCCTGTTATTCCAAATTGATTAAACCATCGATGAATAGCTTTATCATGCAGTGCATTTTGTCCTTTATAAGTTCGCTGAAAGCGATGATGACCACTCATGATTGATTGTAACTTAGCAAACCAAATAATGCACTATGCTTTTTGCTGCACAATCAACCTCATAATGACCGACTTGGCACAGACGGAACGTCACTATGCACCTTGTTCAGCGTATGTCAAGTTTACATGGTCGCTCTATATCTTGTATCCAACAAAACTGTCTTATTTCAGTAAAAAAACAGTGAAGAAATTATTCCTGCAGGTTCAGAAGGTTTGCTTCAACGATTTTTTTGAAATCCTGGCATTCTTTTTCAATGACCCTATATTATTTTGATTTTATATGCTGTATTATTTTATATTCTAGAAGCTTATAATTATCAATTAGTATTGTTAATGAACCTTAAAATGTCATATAAGATAACCTTCTCTGAAAATTGACAAAGCAATTATAGTTTACACCTTAAATCTCAAATACAGTTTGTATTTACTGCTAAACTTTAAGTTGAACCAGAGTTAATAGTTCAACTTCTGTTCAACTGGCTGTCTGTGATTTTCTGTATCGAAATACAGAAAATAGTATGCCAGTCAGTATTCTCAAGTCCTGTTTCACAGTTTTCTTGTCACCTCGATGGCCTAGTTGATAGAGTAATAGGCTTTCACCCCGAGGATCCGGGTTCGATTCCCGGCCATAGCATTTATAGCATTTTCATACGCTATAAATCATCCCATCGTCTGCATTAGCTTCATCCCATTGTGTGCACAATAGTCAAACGTTGAACATCAAAAAAAAAAAAAAAAAAAAAAACAGTTTTCTAACTAATAGAAATTACAATTACTTTAATAACTTGAAGAGATTAAGAACTAGAAAGTGAAAGTTGTTACATATTATTTATAAGAAAAGAACATAAATGTCATACTGGAATAACATATACTGGTAAAAATAATATTTTGTACCACAAAAAGAATTAAAAATAGAAATTAGGTAGAAATAACTATAAAGATTAAGATGTGGTTAGTCAACCGAATTCAGGACTTTTACATTTATAGAGACTGACAAGAACTACTACAGCATGTTTTGACTTCAATATAAGTGTTGAGCTTTTACGTTAGTGAATAAAGAAATATATAAAGAAAAAAAATTGGGCAATGAGTGTTGAACGAATCAAAAACACTATTAACTTTAGCTTATAAATAGTTTGTCTATGGAATTGATTCAGGTAAGAACTTTGTTATATGTATATATATATATATATATATATATATATATATATATATATATATATATATATATGCACCCTAATCTAATAAAAAAATATGACAGACAAAAACTCAAAACTCTACTACTTTTAAGCATGTATTCTATCGATCCCTTTAAAAAACAATTTTTCTCCATTACCTTCCATTATTATGTTATAATAATTTTTTATCAAATTTCCGATTTAATTTTTTTGAATCTGACAACATTGTGTCACACTGCAAACTTCTTGTAAAAATAGTTTTTTTTTTTTTTTTTTTTTTTTTTTTTTTAACGTCCGAGTATTGTGCACTCTTGGGCTAATGCAGACGATGGGATGATTTATAGTGTATGAAAATGCCAAGCCCCGGCCGGGAATCGAACCTGGGTCCTCGAGGTGAAAAATAAATAATTATAAAACGGACATTGATATTTGATTAACAAGATAATTTGATTAACAAGATAAATGAAGTTTCTAGATTATGTCAAATATTTGTGTGCCACTCTGTATTCTATTTTTAGATTCCATATCTATCTATAATTCGGTCTACAACATTCTACGCCGTCTTCCGATCTCCATCCTCCACCGATCACGGTCCCATCACAAGTCTTCTGGTAGATCCCTTTTTTTAATTTCCTTTTCGACTCCCTCTCTCCAGCTCAGTCTCGGCTTTCCTCGTTTTCTTCTTCCAGGTGTTTGCCATTGCATGATTTTTTTGGGAATTCGCTCATCCGAAATTCTTTGTACATGCCCGTACCAAACCAGTTGTTTTGTTCTTATATCCTCTACAATTGTATGCCTTACATCCATTATCCTCCGTATACTTTCATTTCTCACTCTCTCTTTTCTTGATCTTCCTGCCGCTCTTCTCCAAAAGTCCATCTCAGTAGCCAACAGCATTCTTTCTGTTCTGCTCTTAATTGGTCATACCTCACTACCATATGTTATAATGCTTTTTACAATTGTGTCATAAATTCTTTTTTATTCTTTTTTGAAATGTTTTGAAATATTAAATTAGATTCCATATTAATGTTAATATTTTGTTTATAGGCCTACATACCTGCTGACTTTCTAGTAGGCCTAGCAATATTCATTCACAGGCTGAGAATGTTTGCCATTGTGCATGCACAGGTCTTGGTACATCAAACAATGTTTAAATAGTATTTTTGAAATTTTAAGTTTTGACTAAAGTCAAACACATTGAGGATTATAAAATGAAAACACAGTTTTAATCCATTATGGAGCTTTATTACACACTTCAGGTTTCAACCTTTACAAATCAGTGGCAAGTGATATATTAAGCTACAGAGATACAAATATAACTAAGTCAACTGGAATACAGGAGAGGGGAGGTAAGAGTGGGGTAGTAACATAGAAAACAGAAGTTAAGACTAAGTGGGTAGGCAAGGGACTGCATGCGGGATTAGTTGCAAAACTGTGAGAGGAATAGTAAGGAAATGGTCTAGGGATGAGCACATCAAGCGATGGAAACAATTCCCTGACCAAAGATTGGGGAAACGCCTTCTCTCAGAACAAGGCCACTTGTTCAGTTTAACAGATCACTGAGCCAGGTCATCGCCATGATCACCAGACACATCCGGTATCATCTACATAAGATAGGATTGTTACAAATTTTGCCTGATTCTCGTTTGTGCGGTCGGGGTGATGAAACTGCAGCACACATACTCCTTTAGTGTGAAGTCCTGGAGGCCAAAAGAAGGAGATTCTTTGGATCTCAGCAATCGGATCAGGAGTTCAACCACGACACCTTATACAAAAGCATTGAAGTCAGTTTAAGGTGAAATGATAGGGGTACATAAAAACGTCTTAAGCTAATATGTCAGGGGCCACAGAGCCGCTGTTGACCCCCTCCCAAAAAAATGGGTATATTCAGGTATAAACTATTACATAACACAGGCAAGTGAAAACTAGCACAAATATTGACGACTTAATTTATAAAATGTACAAGTTCAGAGATGGAAATGATTAACCAAAAAGACAAGACAAGACAAGACCTAAAAGACAAAAATTCTCAAATATATATTTGAGAATTCAGACAGATCAATTTTTTATACACAGGTACTGTCTAACATAAAGTAGATGAGTGATTTTATAGGGGTTGAAAAATCTGTTTTTGGCAAAGAACTCTGTTAATGCTGCATTTACAACAAATTTTGTATTTATTAAAATTACCTTCAGTGTTTTGTCGTTTAGAGATGGTAACGATATCACAGAACTGCTACTTTTCCACAAACAGTCAGATTTCACATATTTATCTAACAGTGAATGGCTGAGTTTAACTGTTACTAATTGTGAACTGTGAACTGAAATCTCCTAGTTTCTATTATTTCCGCTAAGATTGTATCGCTTTGCCCTGCGCATGCTTAATGAGTTCACAGTTTGGTCCTACCTATCTACACACTAACTGTGAACTGTGAAATTTTTACAGGTCACTCTTTTGTTAGTGTGGAATTACTGAGACGAGATAAATATTGATATTGCTAACTGCGCGCGAACAGTTGTTTTCCGCCAGATTTAGCTTGTTGTTGGTATTATTTAATGCGTATGCTCAAGTTTTTAGCAAAGTATTGTTGTGTAGAAGAATAATTGTATAGAAGAATTGTGTATTTGTTTAGATAAAATACCTGATTTTGTTTGTTTGTTTTTTCTGATTTATATCAGCCTATATGAAGAAGCAATAGTTACATAACAGATCAGCCAAGACATTATTTCACAGTTCACAGTTATTCACAGTTTAATTTAACAGATATTGAAAAGTAGCAGTAGCAGTTTTCACATATAACAATATTTTACAGATAGTATCTTCTCTATTGTCATTTCACTACTCGTTATAAATATTAACCGTAAAGTGAGCTTTGAAGTAGTATGCTTCTTAATATTCATACTTTCTGACTTTTTTATTTGAATTATTTTTAATTGCCATAAGATAAGAGAAGTTAGTGAGAGTAATATAAGAAAAAACACCGACCGAATGTTTAAAATTATGGCTGCTGACATTCAGAAAAGTCCATCCTCATGTGTGTCATTAAAACATCAATTAAAATGTCTCAAGAAAACCACAAACATTGACTCAATAAGTAATATATTTGAGAATGTACAGAAAAGGAAGACCAAAAATAATGACAAAAATAGGAATACCATATTATGTACAAAAGTACTGGTAATAAAATGACAACATAGAATTGAAAAAAAAATGAAAAACATAAACACTTTAAAATAAAACAAAACTTGTTCATTAACAATTTTGTTAAAAAATTTAAAGTTTTTAGGCATAACCCTTTGCTTTGGATGTAAATAATGAAGTACTTTTTCTAAACCAAAATTACGGACTTTATCTGTTACAATTTTGGCAAAAAGTGATTCAGTCAGACCACGTATAACACTATAAACTTTAATTCCTCTTTTAAAGTTCCTTAACCCTGTTGCTGAAACATCTTCCTGTTTGCCTTTACAATATACGAGGTGTGTTCAGAAAGTAAAGAGGATTTTTAAATTTCGCGGGCTTGGAGAGTCCGATTGTCAAACATTTTTTTATTATATTGGTATACATGCCCTTGAAGTATGATAAAACTTTCAGCTGTTTTCATTATTGACTTTGTCTATGACAACCACTAAGGTTAGAAGTGTTTTTGTTAAAAGAAATCGATCAAAGAATTTGTATTAAATTTTGCGTAAAAAATGGAATAAAATTTAACAAAGTGTGTGAAATGTTAACAAAGGCCTATGGTGAGTCTGCTATGAGTAAAGCAAGAGTTTACGAGTGGTATAAGCGTTTTGAAAGAAGGCCGTGAAGACGTTGAAGATGACGAACGCCCTGGACGCCCCAGCACATCAACAACCGATGAAAACGTGGAAAAAGTGAAAGAAATTGTCATGAACAATAGCCGAATCACAATTAAAGAGGTCGCTGATGATGTTGGCGTATCGATTGGATCATATTATGACATTGTTTCCAATGTTTTGTGTATGAAATGCGTGGCAGCAAATTCATACACCAAAATTGTTGAATTTTTAACAAAAACAGCGGCGAATGGAAGTTGCTCAGGAGTCACTAAATGAAGTCAACGACGATGCAGAATTACTGAAACGTATTATAACAGGTGACGAAACATGGGTTTATGGATATGTCGTCGAAACTAAGGCTAAATCATCCCAGTGGAGGCATTCTGGCTCGCCAAGACCGAAAAAAGCTCGACAAGTGCGGTCAAACGTGAAGGTGTGTTCTTCGATATTAATGGCATAGTGTATCATGAATTCCTGCCACCAGGTGAAACGTCAATAAGGAGTACTACCTACAAGTTCAACGCCGTTTGCGTGAAGCAATCCGAAAAAAACGCCCGGATCTGTGGAAAAACAATTAATGGCTTTTGCAACACGATAATGCACCAGCTCAAACTTCATTGCTTGTTCGTGAATTTTTGGCCAAAAACAGTACTGTAACGGTGCCCCAGCCTCCATATTCGCCAGACATGACTCAGTTTGACTTTTTCCCATTTCCAAAAATAAAGAGAACCTTAAAGGGCCGTCGTTTTACACACAGTGAGCATAACCTTCACGTTCGACTGCATTTGTAGAGCCTTTTTCGGTCTTTGCGAGCCAGAATGCCTCCACTGGGATGATTAAGCCTTAGTTTCGACGTTATAACCGTAAACCCATGTTTCGTCACCTGTTATAATATGTTTCAGTAATTCTGCATCGTCGTTGACTTCATTTAGTGACTCCTGACAACTTCCATTCGCCGCTGTTTTTGTTCAAAATTCAACAATTTTGGAACGTATTTTGCTGCCACGCGTTTCATACACAAAACACTGGAAACAATGTCATGACATGATCCAATCGACATGCCAATATCATCAGCGACCTCTCTAATTGTGATATGGCGATTGTTCATAACCATTTCTTTCACTTTTTCACGTTTTCATCGGTTGTTGATGTGCTGGGGCGTCCAGGGCGTTCGTCATCTTCAACGTCTTCACGGCCTTCTTGGAAACGCTTATACCTCTCGTAAACTCTAGCTTTACTCATAGCAGACCCACCATAGGCCTTTGTTAACATTTCACACACTTTCTTACACTTTATTCCATTTTTTGGACAAAATTTGATACAAATTCTTTGATCCATTTCTTTTAACAAACGAAAATCGCCGAGCTCATAAAAACACGTCTAACCTTAGTGGCTGTCACAGACAAAGTCTACCTTGAAAACTGCTGAAAGTTTTATCATACTTCAAGAGCATGTATACCAACATAATAAAAAAAAAATGTTTGACAATCGGACTCTCCAAGCCTGCAAAATTTAAAAATCCTCTTTACTTTCTGAACACACCTCGTATATAATCATTAATACACGACTGTAATGCTAGTAGCAGGAAGTAATATTGAAGGGGTAAACATTGCAATCGGAAGCAGGAATTACTGTCGAGTGTTTTGGTTCATTGCATTTATTTGAAGTGTTAGTTATACAATAAGCGATACACGTTTGTAAAGCAATTAGGCGTAAAAATATTGAAGGACAATAAACCGTGCAATAAGGAGCCGGTTTTGTTAGTCAAGTTTCTTTGGTTTTACCATTCAAAAACAAAACAGGCAGGGGTTTATTTTTCTTTTCTTTTCTTTTCGTTATTTTTCAGTATTAAATTTGTAATTTCTAATTTGTTACATAACTTACGAATCTTTAATTTAACCCAATTTAAATCTTGTACCAGGACGATACACGATCCAATACGCAAAGGTTTGGATATAAGAGGATTGTATCCACAGTAAATTTTTTACAAAAATCGTGTATGCCGATTTCGAGTTTATTAATGATTTTAATTTTCCATTAACCAGGAATAAACGTAAAACTTCCTCACACGGGCAAACATTTCAAAAATTTTGTTTCTCGAAGGACCTGAAAACGGAAATAACGATACAAATTTTAAAACTGATTTTCACGATCACCATAACTGCTTACATATCGCATAGTGAGAATGGAAAAATGTCCTGTAACCGCTAAACATAGTTTTTGTGGTAGTTTGCTCGTGGTGTTATAGTCTCCGGGAGAAATAGTGGAAGTCCGTTGGTATGTTTGCCTGGATTCTCCTACTTCCACTCGAGCAAGTTGTGCGTTCCTTTGGTGGTTCTCCTCGATGTTCTGCCTAACAACGATTTTCAACCTGTATTTATACTCAAAATTATGACGGGAATCATAATTTCTAAACCCCGCAAGAAGTGCAGACTAGCTGCACCTATTGAGAGGATTTAGACGTCCCTCGCGGTACCCGAGTCTAACACACAATTACACTTACTATTAACACTTTACACTCACACTTACATTTAGGGAGGCGATAATAGCCTCAATGCCCCGCAGGGGGTGCAGACTAGCTGCACCTATTGAGAGGATTTAGACGTCCCTCGTGGTACCCGAGTCTAACACACACTTACACTTACTATTAACACTTTAAACTCACACTTACATTTAGGGAGGCGATAATAGCTTCAATGCCCCGCAGGGGTTGCAGACTAGCTGCACCTATTGAGAGGATTTAGACGTCCCTCGCGGTACCGAGTCTAACACACACTTACACTTACTATTAACACTTTACACTCACACTTACATTTAGGGAGGCGATAATAGCCTCAATGTGCTTTTCGCCTTAAAAAAACAAACATAACTTCTCAGAAATCTATTGCTTAAACCAGGGGTCTCCAAACTTTCCAGCCTTAGGGCCATACTGATTACTCCAGTAAGTTCCGAGGGCCAAAACCATATTATCATTGTTGCCGGTGGTAAAAAGTGAAATAGTCCACTGATGAAAAAAAAGTCCGAAAAAGTACGCAACGTGTAAAAAAGGCTGCAAATCGGACTAAAGTCCGCAAAACGGCAACACTGCATATTATTAATTTTCCTGTCATTATCTGTAATTAGTGATTTATACACTAATATCAAATCATTCCGGAAGAAATTGATACTGTTTCAATCACAACTACGAAGTAAATGTTTTTCACATTTTAAAACATGTGAAATATTCAGCCACACCACTGAGACTGAGTTTCCTATCGATTTTGCAATCGAAACTTTGAGTGCTTTGAAAATAAATTTTGATACTCGTTTCTCGGACTTTGATGCCATTGCGAATCAAATTAAGATTTTTCAGAATCCTTTTGATACTGACATTGAAACCCTAGCCCCGGAACTTCAAATGGAAATGACTGATCTACAGTGCAGTGATATAATTAAGAACAAATATCAAAACTCATCTTTGTTGGAATTTTATAAGAGTCTTCCACTGACACAATTTGATAATTTGCATAAATTTGCTCGTGTGCTGTTTTCTGTTTTTCGTACTACTTATTTGTGTGAGAAGACCTTCTCCAAAATGAAGTACACAAAAAATATTTACAGATCTAAATTAACTGATGAGCATCTTAAATCTCTTTTAATAATTGGTACAAGTAAAATTAGTCCACAACTACAAACTATTGTCAGTGGAAAATCTCAATTACATAAATCTCATTAGTATTTCATATGTCATTATGCTTGTTATAAGTTATGTTTTTATTTAAAATGTATAAAATGTTAGTTGGATTCATTTCAATAATTTGTTAGTTATTATATACTGAAGTTAAATTTTCTGCATATTATACATGTCTTTACTCATTACAATTATGTGTTTCTTTATCCAACTTATCACAAAAACAATAACAATAAGCCTACAACAATGTTATGAGTAGTTAGCCCATGACCATATCAGTGTAGATGTCATATTAATAATTATTCAACATAAAATTAGAATACTTCGGTAAACTAAATTTAATTTGCTATAAAAAATATGTTCTCTAAAAGGAGTTTTCAAGTATGCTAGCTCTCCGCGGGCCGGACAAAATCTGTCCGCGGGCCGGATGTGGCCCTCGGGCCGTAGTTTGGAGACCCCTGGCTTAAACCAAAGAAAGGCACCAATCAGGATGAAGCTACTGTGTACGGAATATATGAGGTGGTGCGCCGGTGTACCTAAGCAGAATTTTTTTTTTTGGTGTTTAACGTCCGACTATTGTGCACACTTGGGCTAATGCAGACGATGGGATTTATAGCTTATGAAAATGCCAAGCCCTGGCCGGGAATCGAACCCGGGTCCTCGGGGTGAAAGCCCAGTACGCTAACTCCGCCACCGAGACGGCGAAGCTAAGAAGAAATGTAATAATATAGCATACATTAGATCGGAGATACGCGTGCACTGCGAATCAATCATAAGCTTGTATTGACGGGAGAATTGTAAACTTGGTTCGCAGGCATAGGCTGTTTGAAAGCCGGGAAAGAAGTTCGGGAATTTAGCGTGGATGTTTTCGTAAGCGGAACTAGTTTGTGTAACTCAGTTCCTATGTTGTTCCTATATCCAGTACTGGGACACGCCAATCGTACCCACTACCGTACCACTAGATTTGTTTTGGCTAATAGCTCAAAGAAGAGTGGACCTCGCAGTGTATTCTTAAATACCGGGCCAACGCTCTGACGCACTCGTAAATTTTACCGCCAATTTAACCGGTAACCGAAATATTCACGAAAATTTTACCGCCAATTTAACAGGTAACAGAAATATTCACGAAAATTTTACCGCCAATTTAACCGGTAACCGAAATATTCACGAAAATTTTACCGCCAATTTAATCGGTAACCGAAATATTCACGAAAATTTTACCGCCAATTTAACCGGTAACCGAAATATTTACGAAAATTTTACCGCCAATTTAACCGGTAACCGAAATATTCACGAAAATTTTACCGCCAATTTAACCGGTAACCGAAATATTCACGAAAATTTTACCGCCAATTTAATCGGTAACCGAAATATTCACGAAAATTTTACCGCCAATATAACCGGTAACCGAAATATTCACGAAAATATTTAACACGAAATATTTTACCGCCAATTTAACCGGTAACCGAAATATTCACGAAAATTTTACCGCCAATTTAACCGGTAACCGAAATATTCACGAAAATTTTACCGCCAATTTAACCGGTAACCGAAATATTCACGAAAATTTTACCGCCAATTTAACCGGTAACCGAAAATTCACGAAAATTTTACCGCCAATTTAACCGGTAACCGAAATATTCACGAAAATTTTACCGCCAATTTAATCGGTAAATATTCAAATATTCACGAAAATTTTACCGCCAATTTAACCGGTTTTACCGAAATATTCACGAAACGAAAATTTTACCGCCAATTTAACCGGTAACCGAAATATTCACGAAAATTTTACCGCCAATTTAACCGGTAACCGAAATATTCACGAAAATTTTACCGCCAATTTAACCGGTAACCGAAATATTCACGAAAATTTTACCGCCAATTTAACCGGTAACCGAAATATTCACGAAAATTTTACCGCCAATTTAACCGGTAACCGAAATATTCACGAAAATTTTACCGCCAATTTAACCGGTAACCGAAATATTCACGAAAATTTTACCGCCAATTTAATCGGTAACCGAAATATTCACGAAAATTTTACCGCCAATTTAACCGGTAACCGAAATATTCACGAAAATTTTACCGCCAATTTAACCGGTAACCGAAATATTCACGAAAATTTTACCGCCAATTTAACCGGTAACCGAAATATTCACGAAAATTTTACCGCCAATTTAATCGGTAACCGAAATATTCACGAAAATTTTACCGCCAATTTAACCGGTAACCGAAATATTCACGAAAATTTTACCGCCAATTTAACCGGTAACCGAAATATTCACGAAAATTTACCGCCAATTTAACCGGTAACCGAAATATATTTTACACCGGTAACCGAAATATTCACGAAAATTTTACCGCCAATTTAACCGGTAACCGAAATATTCACGAAAATTTTACCGCCAATTTAACCGGTAACCGAAATATTCACGAAAATTTTACCGCCAATTTAACCGGTAACCGAAATATTCAGGAAATTTTTATCGCCAATTTAACCGGTAACCGGAATATTCACGAAAATTTTACCGCCAATTTAACCGGTAACCGGAATATTCACGAAAATTTTACCGCCAATTTAACCGGTAACCGGAATATTCACGAAAATTTTACCGCCAATTTAACCAGTAACCGAAATATTCACGAAAATTTTACCGGGCAAACTTTATTGGAAACTGTATGTCCTTCCTCCAAGTAGCTGTCAAAACTGTTATAGAAAACCCGTTCAGCCAGAGTTACAATGCATATCCAACTACAAGTTGTTAAACTAGATGCGGCCATCTTGAAAGGAAAATAAATGAAAAAAAATAAATAATTAGGATGATGGCCTGTTTTTCCGTCTAGTGGTATATTTACTCACCTCTTAAAGGCTACCGCGGTTTCGAAACCTTACTGTTTCATCTTCAGGTCATACAAAATGTCAAATTCCTCTGTCGAGGTCGTCACAAAGTTAGACAAAACGTTGAAAACACACGTCACAAACACAAAACACATTTACACTATTAAAATACACAATAAAATTTGGTTTGACCAAACGATACGTACTACTCGTATGTCGTTACATTCCGGACTCTAACGAATGTCAAGAATGTAACGACATACGAGTTGCACGTATCGTTTGGCCAAACCAAATTTTATCGTGTATATTTTAATCGTGTCATTGTGTTTTTTCGATGTTTTGTTAACTTTGTGACGACCACTACATAGGGATTTGACATTTTGTATTACGGCCTGAAGATGAAACAGTAAGGTTTCGAAACCGCGTAAAGGTTAAGACGTGAGTAAACAGACCACTAGACGGAAAAATAGGTCATAATCAAAATTATTTAAATATGTGGTCTGGTGGCTATGTTGCAATTATGGAAAAAAATCTTACATACGTTCTTCGGCCTTAATACGTTACGAATTTCAAAACAATCGGTCAATACGTTTAGCCAAAACTGCGTAACAAACAAACAAACCAAATGCACAAACGGTCGATTTTTAAACGCTATATACACGTTTTTACAGTAATCAACGCTTCCAAGTGAGAGGAAAACGACTCTAAACACGACTTAAAGCGGTGCACTTACAAACCTTTCTTCCAGACCAGAAAGGTTTTCAATCAAACGCTGACCATAAAGTGCATCTAACATTTCCATGTAAAGTGCGAATACCTCTGCCCTTGTTATGACCTTGTACTCCTTACCAAGACGCTAGCCTCGCTCCCA
>CM040191.1:60525688-60570688 GCA_022606455.1 Callitettix versicolor
CAATTTAAACTATGTCCCTTAACGGCTATTTTATACACACGCTATATGTATCGTTGCTAAACAGCTGATTTATTGGAACAAATAACTTAACAATATTGCTTCAACTAAACAGCTGATATTAGACAATACTTGTATTAATTTTATACAAGAGGTTATGTTTACTTTAATATTTTGAGGGGTCGCGTGTTTACAGGTGCGATGAACGAAAGGAAAATTCGAGGCCATGGACCGTCGGGTTGTCCCACAACACTAGCAGGGATTTCTACTAGTTGTATTTACAGTATTATCAATATTGTTAACACACGTTACAAAAGAAAAGAGCAATTTAAATTCTGTACTTGATCGACGATTCTGTATACACGCGATGAGTCATTGCTAAACAGCTGATCTATTGGAACAAATAACAATATTACTTCAACCAAACAGCTGATATTAGATATTACTTTTTTAAATTTCGAGGTTATGTTTAATGAAGCGAAAACTTCTTATACCGCGTTGTGCACTTTGTATTTGTCACCATGGAGTCATTCGGTTTAATTGAGTAGGCTTACGAAGCGTAAGTAACGCGAGTAGGAGAAGTATTACACAGATCCCCTCCAGTTTTCAGCTCTCCTCCTTTCTTTCGTCTGCCGGTTCCGACTGCGTTGGTTCGCGTATGTATGTTTTGTGCCCGTATGTACATACAACGTGCACGCTTCTTGCTATCTCTTTCTTTTCTCTCTCTTTCTCTCCACTTTTCTTCTCCTAATGTTCTCGTCGCGCGCGCATGTAATGATGTTCTGTACATTGTGTACATTGCCAACAGCAACAATTCAGTGGTATACGGTTTATATTCAGTAATAACACGTGCGTTTGAATTGATTTTTCTTATATTCTCGACACGTTAAATATCTTATATTTATATTTTATATATTCTCGAGACGTTATATATATATATATATATATATATATATATATATAATTATTATTATTATTATTATCTGCGTATAGACCCTGTTGGATCATGCAAAGCACTCCGACTCATGTCTTTACTATTTACAGTCCGACAAGACTGGCCGATGCTTTACTATTTTGACCACCGAGTCCCCTATTTGCTCCACATTTTTTCATATTTATTTATTGTATATTTGTATATTTTTACAAATATTTTACACACACACACACACACACACACACACACACACATATATATATATATATATATATATATATATATATATATATATATATATATATATATATATATATATATATATATATATATATATATATATATATATATAATTATTATTATTATCTGCGTATAGACCCTGTTGGATCACGCAAAGCACTCCGACTCATGTCTTGCTCCTTCTAATCCTCCACACCTCCCTCATCCTGTTCCCATGGATCCTCTTCAGCTCCTCTGTCCATTTTACCCCTGCTCTCCATTCTCTGGGATCTTTCAACCGAGCATCTTTCTGTATGCGTTCCTGTCTTCAACGTCTGGTGAGTCTATTTCTGCGTTACGTAGGTCTATTCTGACTTGTGTGATCCACGACGTTGTTGATTTGACTCCTTGTATATACTTAAGGATTCTGTTGGCAAGTCTCGTTGTTGGGAGTCTACTGATGTGTCCATAGAACCGAAGCCTCCTTCTTCTGATATCTGCTGCCAGGTTCGATATCTTCTCTGTGGTCTTCCGGGAGTGCAACCTGTATCCATCTTCTGTTAATCTCGGGCCAAGGATCTGCCTAAAGATTTTTCGTTCTTCCTTCAAAATATCCTCCGTGGTAGCTTTTGTGTGGAGTGCTAGCGTCTATATATTTTATATATATATATATATATATATATATATATATGATGTATATATATATATATATATATATATATATATATATATATATATATATATATTAAGAAACTAACGCTTCTACCGACAGTCCCAATTACTGTACCATTTTAAAATCTATACTGTTCAGTTATACTGTTAAAGCACTTATACTAAGTGCTAAAGCAGATATACTAAGTGGAGCACTTAACGGAGGATTCGACCTTTAATTTGTTTAATTAAGGAACTTGTGGGGCAGTGATCGCTGAATTTCTTACAATGCGTAATTAGCATTATTAATTGTTAATTACTATACTATTGTTAATTAATTAAGAATATACTGCGAGGTCTACCGTTTTTGAACTACAAATTTACTTATTATGAATTAGTTGAACATTTTTTTAATTTTTTGAGGGGTTACACGTTTATAGTTGCGACTTACGAACGAAAAAGTCATGTGCCGTAGGATACTGGCAGTTATATTTACCGTACTATCAGTGGTTAACACATGTCAGAGGAAGACTTGATCGGCGATTCCGTACACACGAGACTTGTCACACACTCGGATGTACGCCGTTGACGAGGACATCCGATAGGTGGCGCTTTATCACGCTCCAGTAATGTGTCAAGGTAAGAATATTATTAACGGCTATATGCAAACATTACGTCAACAAGCAAAGTAGCCTATTTAAAGCTACACGAAATATTACCAACAAGGTCGGTGCTTTTATTGCTTCTTATTTACACTTTCTCAATAAAGTCAAGACAGAATGACTTAATCTCTGAGTAATTCTTTTTATATTCTTCTTCTTTTCTGTTAGGATTATTGTCACTGTGTTGAGTATAATGATCTGCCATCCCTAGTTTCGTCAATTCTACTTTTGTTGACGCGTTTCGGAGAACCTCCATCTTCAAAAACCAAAAAAGGCTCGACAAGTGCGGTTGAACGTGAAGGTTATGCTCACTGTGTTCTTCAATATTAATGGAATAGTGCATCATGAATTCCTGCCACCAGGTGAAACGGTCAATAAGGAGTACTACCTACAAGATCAACGCCGTTTGCGTGAAACAATCTGAAAAAAACGCCCGGATCGGTGGAAAAACAATTCATGGCTTTTGCACCACGATAATGCAGCAGCTCACACTTCATTGCTTGTTCGTGAATTTTTGGCCAAAAACAGTACTGTAACGATGCTAGCCTCCAAATTCGCCAAACATGGCTCCGTGTGACTTTTTCCTATTTCCAAAAAATAAATAGAAACTTAAAGAGCCGTCGTTTTACAGCCGTAGATGGCATTAAAAGCGCATCGCTGAAAGAACTAAAGGCTATCTCAAAGATCGAGTTTGAGGAGTGTTTCGAGGATTGGAAGAAGCGCTGGCACAAGTGCATAATCTCTAATGTGGACTATTCTGAAGACGACAACATCAATGTAGAAGAATAAATAAATATTTTGTTCAAAAAATCAAAATTCTCGTTACTTTCTGAACACACCTTGTATATGTTATTAGCAATTACCGCAATTTGACATTGCCTGAAATTTAACATGTGTCATGTTTTAGGACTGTTTTTGATTTTGCGGGGCGCGTGATGCGGGGAACATGTTTATATTGGTATATTTTGCGCGTCGGAAGACTCGTATTAAATAATTTATAATTAAAATTGTCTGCCCCTGGGATCTTGAGATCTAGTACAGCCTTAAGTTCCAGAAACCCATTGACTAGCTCATCCTGCTGGAGTTCTTCATGGTCTTGGAAACCTAATACCCTTAGCCTCCTACTGGCCAAAGCCTCACAATGTAACCGGCTGTTTAATCTTTTTTACTGCATAACCTGCACACGGTTTCTCCGTGGTACATTTTTATCCTACTCATGTGCTCCTTCAGATCAAAGTGCCCTGTAACGAACCCCATGGTTCTCTGAATTGTGCTCTGCCCTAGTTACCCTGCTGCCGCTTTTAAGTCCTCGAGCGAACTATCTTAAGAAACGCTTGCCCACACTAAGGTTGTCCCATCTTGCCTGGTGTTGCTTATTTATCCATTTATTGATAGCAGACCCGGTTAAAGACAGAGAGATCCTTATACTCGGCTCGGGTCCGATAAACTGCACCGATAATCAGATACAGCCAATCGGTCTGCCCCTCATTATTCTCAAACCGTTTATGTCCAAGAACCAAGGGAAGAGTTACGCAGTTTCCCAAGACCAGAGCGTTGAGATTCTCCGATACTCCCAGATCAACTTGGACTTCATTACAGGACCTGCAAGTGATTTGATTTATGTCTAAATATCGGTATAGATATGAATTCAGTTTCAAATTCTCCCGAAAACAGTCAAAGATTAGCTCTGCCTGGGTTTCGTACGGTTACAGGGTAGCGCATTAGAAGTACAGCCATTATAAAATGTGTGCTCTATATTATCGGCTAAAGTCCAAGTATTTGGACTACCTGCCGCTAGGAAAGCTTCAAGCTACACGGACAGCGGGTGAACACGTTTCATAAAATAGACAGTACTATTATCTGTTTAACTGTAGTTGAACGCTTCGCCGCAAGATGCCATCAGCAGCGAGCGCTCATATATCTCTCATACGGGTTATCATTATAGTACGTTTATATTCAGTGCCCCTGGTCTCAAGCAACATGTTCCAGTACCAGCGCACGTTTCTATAATATAATATAAAAATACTGTTTTATATAATATAATCAATTACCGTTTTATATTATTATCTGTTTAACTGTAGTTGAACGCTTCGCCGTAAGATGGCGTCAGCAGCGAGCGCTCACATATCTCTCATATGGGTTATCATTATAGTACGTTTATATTCAGTACCCCTGGTCTCAAGCAACATGTTCCAGTACCAGCGCACGTTTCTATAATATAATATAAAAATACTGTTTTATATAATATAATCAATTACCGTTTTATATTATTATCTGTTTAACTGTAGTTGAACGCTTCGCCGCAAGATGCCGTCAGCAGCGAGCGCTCACATATCTCTCATATGGGTTATCATTGTAGTGCGTTTATATTCATTGCCCCTGGTCTCAAGCAACACGCTCCAGTACCAGCGCACGTTTCTATAATATAATATAAAAATACCGTTTTATATAATAAAAAAAAAATGGTAATTTATGCAAACTGAAATGCCGATTAAAATGGCGAAATCGTATTCACAAAAAAGTTATAAAAACATTAACGTCACGTCATCGTGACAGCTGCTTGATTCAATTATAATTATAACACTTACACTGTAATTATTTACACGCGAATACAAACAGCTGAATAATCCAGCGTTACATAAATACGTCCTTTGTACTTTGTCCTTCGTCTTCCTAATATAAGTTTTTATTGTTTATTTTTGAACAGTTGAATTCTGTATTAGGTTTACCGCGTAACGATTCGGTAAAAATATGCCTTCATTTAAAAACGTTACGATATAAATAAACATTCGAAAGGCCACGTTGTTTCGTGTGTATAAATAAGTAATGTACTGATAAGATAACAAATTCATTGAAACGCCTACAGGAGTGAAGGTACTGAAACACTTGCCGAGATTCCCGGAATGCTTAAGCGCTCCGAATTTTTTGACTTTTTTGAGAATAATAAATAGGAGTTGCCATCATGGTAAAACCAGCATCGGAGACCTTGAAATAGTCATCATCTTGACTCCTAGATCACTTTTTAAAGGACATCTTTCCTATATTATTACGCTGTCTTCCGATCGGTTTTAAACCAAAAATAGCCTAGTTGATAGCGTACTTCACCCCGAGGACCCGGGTTCGATTCCCGGCCAGGGCTTGGCATTTTCATACGCTATAAATCATCCCATCGTCTGCATTAGCCCAATTGTGCACAATAGTCGGACGTTAGAAAAAAAATACCAAAAATAAGGACCTGCTTTATTAAAATACACATATGTGGTACCTACAGGCTCGCCAGAAAACTCTCACGTTTCATAATTTTCCATTTCAAGGCTTTACAATAAAATAAAACCGACTTAAAGCCGATAAATGATCTGTCAACAGAATGCCAGCAGCAGTATAGTGTCCCTGTGAAATTTCAGCACAATGCAGGCACCAAAACAGCTGATTGTTAAAAAAACATTGTTGAAAGTAACGTTTAAATGATTACTGCATCCAAGACTTAAATAATTATTGACCGAATCAGTTTTGAAATTAAAACCGTTAAGGTAATCTAGGCCGGTTCTAAAATGTAAATGTTATTAAATAAAAGACTCTGCTTTTAGTGAAAAGTAAATACTGTAGCCTAATGTAATGCGGTTTTGGTTGGTTTTATTTGTATTGTTTGTTGTTGTTATTTTCAGACGAAAAGCACACTGAGGCTATTATTGCCTCCCTAAATGTAAGTGTGAGTATAAAGTGTTAAAGTCATAAGTGTTGTAAGTGTAAGTGTGACTCGGGTACCGCAAGGGACGTCTAAATCCTCTCAATAGGTGCAGCTAGTCTGCACCCCCCCGAGGGGGATTTTATTTGTAAATATTTCAATAAGTTACAGTTAGAATTGAGTAATTAATTTTATAGGTTATACTCGTAGTTTTCAATACAAACATAGAACAATGTAAGGCTATTGAATTAAATAACCTAGCCGAATTGGTAGCCTAGTTGATAGCGTACTAGGCTTTCACCCCGAGGACCCGGATTCGATTCCCGGCCATGGCTTGGCATTTTCATACGTTATAAATCATCCCATCGTCTGCATTAGCCAAAGTGTGCACAATAGTCGGACGTTAAAAAAATTTTTTTTTTTTAAATTAACAATATTGTGATGTATTTTTTTAATGAGGCTCTAAAGCAGGGGTTCTCAACATTTTTTCTGCTTCGACCCCTAAATATTTTTTTTTATTCCGCAGACGCCCATGTGTTTACAATGTGTTGCACAAATATCACCGCAAATGAAGCTTTTATTAGGAGCAATTCAGTAATTCAATTTCTTTTAAATGATTTGTATCTTGTATTATTAGATATACATTATATGCATATTATATATATATATATATATATATATATATATATATATGTATATATATATATATATATATATATATATATATATATATATATATATATATATATATATATATATATATATATATATATATATATATATATATATATATAAACCTAAATATAATGAGTGACACTGCTTCATTAACAGGTCATAAAAGTATTAAATACAACCATAACGGCTACTTTAACCTTATAATACAAGTACTGAATTAAAGATTGGTGTATTACAGTAATTAAATACTATTCATTCCATCAGCACAGGTCACTTTACTCTTTAGAGTTAAGCCGCCTCGGTGGCCTAGTTAGCGTACTGGGCTTTCACCCCGATGACCCGGGTTCGATTCCCGGCCAGGGCTTGGCATTTTCATACGGTATAAATCATCCCATCGTCTACATTAGCCCAAGTGTGCACAATAGTCGGACGTTAAACACAAAAAAAAACTTTAGAGTTAACCAAATTATGTAGAGTAGGCCTAATGAATGAGTAGGCGTGTGTTGAATAAATGAGTGAGGTGAGTATGAGCTGCAGGTACGGTGGGATCGATAAACCCATCAGCTGCTCACCTAAGCTGTCTGCCGGAATACGTCGTGTATTGTTTCAATGTACACAAATTTTGGAAAATATCCATAAACATAATTCATTACATTTAATTTGTTTTAACTTTGAAAAAGTACACGCGTGGAACTCGGGGAGTTACCGACAGAAGCGAAGGTTTTGCTAATGATATATTTGCTGAATATGTAATTAGTTTGGTGATATGTTTACAGATATCTTGTTTTGTTTAAATAAATACGTGAACCTAGCTTAGATATTATTTACTGTAGTTGCAGTAAAAGATCAGTTGTTTTATATTAATTCGTAACGATCAGCTGATTTCATTGAACAGCTGACAGGCTATAATAAGATTTAGGTTATGTTGTTAAAAACTATCAATATTAACAACAATTGATCATTAATATAAACGTTTATATTAATTTCGAATGTGTTTATAAACGCTTTTAACTAACACGTGTTCTTCAACTAAAAAAAATATCGAAACCAAAGCAACACATTTTCAAATTTGTGTTGAAATAGTTTCAAAATTTGTGTTGAAATAGTTTCAACAAACAAAAAAATTGTGTTGAAATTTGTGTTCAAAATAGGAACACAAAATCGAAAAAGATGAAGAAAAAGAAAGAGGACAGAAATAAACGAAATTCGTTTGCTCGTTCGTTTCATATTTCCGTTACATCCTTCCGTTCGGTAGATTTTTTTCTATTCACTTCTCTCGCCAAAACTAACATTTAAACGTCGCTTCAATAGTAATAACAAGAATATTCCATAATTAACAAATTTAAAACAAATAAAAAAGTCTACAGTTTAAGAAAAAATCAAAACAAACGAAGATCAAGCCTAACGTTGAGACATGTTTTATATTGCGGTTTGAATTCATAAAACGTAAATTTCAATTTGTATTTCAAATTTGTACAAAATCCGATGAACCGATTTTGAGAAAATTTTGGCTGATTTTACCGGAAATTGCTGGTTATTTCTTGACAATATTCAAGGTAAACATAAATAAAACAAATGCAGACATAAAAAATCAGTTTACTGCTTAACAAACGAACCAAGTTAATCTTGAACGAGCTGTGGTAGGAGACAGGAGATCAGAAAGCAAGGAGGTTATGAAAGTAACCTAGGTACTTGTTTTGGAGGTCGCGTTTAATTCGGTGAAGGTCAAAATACTTGATATGCAAATTTATCAGGGTTGAAAATGGCAATGGTAAAAAAAAATCCGCGATACTCTATTAAACTGCAATAAAACAGAGACAATTATTTTTATAGAAATTCCCGAATAATCTAACTCGTAAATAAATTGTGTGAATAAATAACGGAACAAAATTTAAAACAAATTTAAATTTAAATTGCGAAATGAACTATCAGTTTGCCGTCACGAATAGATCCAGACCTTTGACCTTGAAATGAGCTCCGATCCTGACCTGGGATTATTTTGACGGCGGTAGGCTTTTTTCCTTATTTTCAGTATAATTTGAAAGTGTTTTACGCTCACTAAATCTGTTTTTTAAAACGTGGCTCAAAAATTGATTTTAGTAACAGCTCGGACCTAGCTAAATACGATCAACTGTTTCAAAATGGCGGTCATATAAAATCCTGAAAACCATTACTTTTTTAACGGCAATTTTTCGTATTTTTGATAATATTGAAAAATTAATTTGTTAGTTATGCAGATTTTATCTCTGCTTATTTTAGGGCGGCCACAAAATGCGGGGCGGAATTGCACTGAGCTGAGCCGGGCGAGGAGGAATGAAGACGAACGGCAACCGGAAGCAGATTTAAATCAGTTTAAAGAACACGTTTGTGTCTTTTAAATCTAAATATTTAGGCCTACTTTTAACGGATTGTAGTAAAATACCGGATGTTTAAATACCGTAACCAAGGCAACAGTAAACCTAGGTAACGAGAAATAATAAGTTTGGAGGCGTGGTGGGGGGAAGCAGAGTCAGCTTCAAAACCGAACCTAGACAGAATGAGTTACACGAAGCGGAGCCCAGTGTCGCCGCTTGATTCCGCTGAACTCCGTTACGCTTTCAGTGACCGAACTTACATTAAAAACGATCGGTCACTCAGCTTTGTGGTCACCCGGCTTTATGGTTGAATTCGTTTAAAAGATATTGTGATTTTGTTTGTTATTTTTTTACAAACTTACTTTTGCCAAGTCGTTTATTAATTTATATAATGAAATATATATATATTTACTATAATGAATTTTAGTACAATACTAATATGTTTAAAACCGTAACCTAGGCAACGGTAACGAAGGTAACGAGAAATATTAAGTTTGGGGGCGTGGTGGGGGGAAGCGGAGTCAACTTCAAAACCGAACTGAACAGAGTGATTTACCAGTGACGCCGCTTGATTCCGTTCAACTCCGTTACGTTTTCAGTGACAGAACTTACATTAAAAACGATAGGTTAGGTTTTTTTGAATGTGTAGCCCACTCCATTCAGCGCAACTCCGCTCCGCATTCGGTGGTCACCCGGCTTTATGGTTGAATTCGTTTAAAAGATATTGTGATAGGATTTATATATATATATATATATATATATATATATTGTTGTTATTTTAAGGCAAAAAGCACAATGAGGCTATTATCGCCTCCCTAAATGTAAGTGTGATTATAAAGTGTTAAAGTCGTAAGTGTAGTATTGTAAGTGTTAGACTCGGATACCGCGCGGGACGTCTAAATCCTCTCAATAGGTGCAGCTAGTGTGCACCCTCCTGCGGGGTTGAATTAACGAGCTCAAGTGATCCTGAGGTCAGGATCGGTGCTCATTTCAAGATCTACGTCTTCAAGACAATTTTCGCTATTAGTATTAACACTAATACTAATAATATAAATAATAATAATATTCGTAAATTCACTGTAGTATGATGTATGTAGTATGTAGTATGTATGTATGTAGTATTCGTAAGTACACTGTAGTATGAACTGTAAAACATAAAAGCACTAAGAAAAACTTAAATAACAAAACTGTAGCACGTGAGTATCCATGTTAACATAATAAAACTTCGACAGAGGTTAATCAGTTATGCGCAAATCAGCTGTTACAAGAGCTTTTATAATTTCGCATCATGTTGGCTTTGAACGTGTTGAATACAAAGTGTCGGTTCTGGCAAGGCGAGATGTGGGCCACGGCCGCCAGGTCCTGCCAAGGACTCAGGAAGTAACACTGTAAGTCATGGACATAGACCCAAACTTGACATTTACTGTCTGGGAGCATCTTCTTCCGATGTCCACACTAGAGTACTTCGAACTCTTGTAGAATAGACAATGGTGCTCGAACTGTGTCCACGTCTTATGGTGTCACCGGTCCTTCCGAAGAGCCACGTATAGGTTTTTTTTTTTTGGTGTTTAACGTCCAACTATTGTGCACACTTGGGCTAATGCAGACGATGGGATGATTTATAGCGTATGAAAATGCCAAGCCCTGGCCGGGAATCGAACCCGGGTCCTCGGGGTGAAAGCCTAGTACGCTATCAACTAGGCCACCGAAGCGGCTAGGGGCACGTATAGGCCTTAAAAGTCTACAAGAACAGTACACCTCGCGTTACATTCTTAATTAATTGTCTGGACACGGCTCCAAGACAACGCTCTGTCGCGCTCGTAAACGTCTCTGTGCATTTTTCCGGTAACCGTAATAAATAGCAAAAATGTTACTGGACCAACTTTATTGGACATTGTATGCACTTTCTATGGAACGATCAAAATCGTTCAGCCAATATTACAAGAAATAACCAGTACTTATGTTAAATCAGACGCCGCCATCTTGAAACGGAAGTGAACGGGAAAATATCTTACACATACGTAGTTCGGGCTTTTTACAAGATATTTCAATACCAAATTTCAAAACAATCGGTCAATATGTCTGGCCAGCCGGCATTTTGAAACGGAAGTGAATGGGAAAAAATCTATACGTACGTTGTTCGAGCTTTTACAAGGCACCTCAAAACTAAATTTCAGCCAGTATTACAGGAAATAACCAGCATTCGTGGTTAAATCAGAGGCCGCCATATTGAAACGGAACAGAATGGGGAAAATCCTACACAAGTCGTTTGCGCTTTGTACAAAGTACTTTCGTACCACATTTCGAAACAGTTGGTCAATGTGTTTAGCCAAAACTGCGAACATTCGTCATCGTAAATCAGAGGCCGCCATATTGAAACGGAACAGAATGGGGAAAATCCTACACAAGTCGTTTGCGCTTTGTACAAAGTACTTTCGTACCACATTTCGAAACAGTTGGTCAATGTGTTTGGCCAAAACTGCGAACGTTCGTCATCGTAAATCAGAGGCCGCCATATTCAAACGGAACTGAATGGGGAAAATCCTACACAAGTCGTTTGCGCTTTGTACAAAGTACTTTCGTACCACATTTCGAAACAGTTGGTCAATGTGTTTGGCATAACCTTCGTACACTCGTCATCGTAAATCAGAAGCCGCCATCTTGAAACGGAACTGAATGGGGAAAATCCTATACAAGTCGTTTGCGCTTTGTACAAAGTACTTTCGTACCAAATTTCGAAACAGTTGGTCAATGTGTTTGGCCAAACCTGCGTACACTCGTCATCGTAAATCAGAGGCCGCCATATTCAAACGGAACTGAATGGGGAAAATCCCACACAAGTCGTTTGCGCTTTGTACAAAGTACTTTCGTACCACATTTCGAAACAGTTGGTCGATGTGTTTGGCCAAACCTGCGTACACTCGTCATCGTAAATCAGAGGCCGCCATATTCAAACGGAACTGAATGGGGAAAATCCCACACAAGTCGTTTGCGCTTTGTACAAAGTACTTTCGTACCAAATTTCGAAACAGTTGGTCGATGTGTTTGGCCAAACCTGCGTACACTCGTCATCGTAAATCAGAGGCCGCCATCTTCAAACGGAACTGAATGGGGAAAATCCCACACAAGTCGTTTGCGCTTTGTACAAAGTACTTTCGTACCACATTTCGAAACAGTTGGTCAATGTGTTTGGCCAAACCTGCGAACATTCGTCTTCGTAAATCAGAGGCCGCCATCTTGAAACGAAAGTAAACGGGAAAAATCTTACGTATAATTCGTTTGGGCTTTTTACAAGGTACCTCCCCCGCAGTGGGGTGCAGACTAGCTGTACCTATTGAGAAAATGTAGACATCCCTCGCGGTACCCGATTCTAACACACACTATCCGCCTTGGTGGCCTAGTGGATAGCGTACTAGGCTTTCACCCCGAGGACGCAGGTTCGATTCCCGGCCCCAGGGCTTGGCATTTTCATATGCTATAAATCATCCCATAGTCTGCATTAGCCCAAATGTTCACAACAGTCGGACGTTAAACACAAAAAAAATCTAACACACACTTACACTTACAACACTACACTTACGACTTAAACACTTTACACTCACACTTACATTTAGGGAGGAGATAATTGCCTCAATGTGCTTTTCGCCTTAAAATAAAATAATTTTAAAAAATACAAAGTACTTCAATACTAAATTTCAAAACAAACGGTCAATGCATTTGGTCAGCCGCCATCTTGAAACGTAAGTGAATGGAAAAAAATCTTATACGTACGTTTTTCGAGCTTTTTACAAGGCACCTCAAAACTAAATTTCAGCCAATATTACAGGAAATAACCAGCTCTCATTGTTAAATCAGAAGCGGCCATCTTGAAACGAAAGTGAATGGGGAAAAATCCTACACAAGTCGTTTGGGCTTTGTACAAGGCACCTTCGTACCAAATTTCAAAACAGTTTTGTTTGACCAACTGCGTACACCAGTAATCGTACAGAGGCCGCCATTTTAAAACGGAAGTAAACGGGGGAAAATCTTACACATAAGTAATTCGGGATTTTTACAAGGTACCTTAAAACTAAATTTCAAAACAATCATTCAATGCTTTTGGCCAGCCGCCATGTTGAAACGGAAGTGAATGGGGGAAAATCTTACAATTACGTCGTTAGGGCTTCATGAAAAGTACCAACTTATATAAAACTTGACGGAAAAAATATTTATAGTATGATGCTGAAGAGTAACTCTATAAGGGACCTTACATAACCTCATTATGTGCTTTTAAAAATAACACTTTGGCCAGCCGCCATGTTGAAACGGAAGTGAGTGGGGAAAAATCTTACACTTACGTCGTTAGGGCTTCATGAAAAGTACCAACTTATATAAGTTTTACTTATATAAAACTTGACGGAAAAAATACTTATAGTATAATGCTGAAGATACTATAATATAGTATAATATATAATACTATATTATAATAATATATACATTCATATATATGTATAATATATATATATATATATATATATATATATATATATATATATATATATATATATATAATAAGTTAGTATAATATGAAGATACCACTCTACAAGGGGCCTACATAACCTCATTATGTGCTTTTAAAAATAATACTGACCACTTTATTGTTCCAGACAAGAGAATTTAGAACATCCCTGTTTTGTGTAATTTTGTGCTGGTAAATGTATTGTCACGGACATTCAAATCTAAGGAAAGTAATTAAAACCAGAAAATTCAAAGCCGATCCAATCACGCTCGTTAGGTGACAATTTCAGAAACACCATTAAAACTGGCATTGGTAACAGTTCGAGAAGCCTAAGTGTGGGAAATCCAGAGCGCGGAAGGTTGTTCAAAATAGGTCGGCACTTCCGGCAATTTATGAGTGACATTAACCGCTGGTTTCTAAACGTTTTGTCATCTCCGTTCCGACAATACGCCAGGCCGACTTTACCAGCTGGTGAACTAATCACACTCAACAGCAACGATTTAGATGAAATAACTAGTGGAAAATATTGAAAATTCTTTTAAAAAAAGTAAAAAAAAAATCTGTTGAACTAAAAATAAAAATCACGTATCACGTTTTCGCTTCCTTTTGAAGTGACTACTTCTTATCGCGGGGTATTGGTGCATGTTTTGCTGGGGGAAAAAATTCTGTTTGCCGTCACGGAACGCTCTAACACATCCATACGCGCACTATAGTAAACATTACTCCATACATTATTATTACAACTTTATTATCGTATTGACAAAACATGGGTTTAAACATTTGCTTTCGCGTCACGCTTGAATTCGTAATGCATACCTTACAGTATATATTGTTCTTGTATACATTTAGACTAGAAATGACTACATATATATAGCTGATTTCGCACAATATTCAATGAGGTTATGTTTACTATTCTTGTTAGTTTTAAAAATATATATTTTCTAAATTTGTATAGTTAAATTATTTAATGTATATGACCTGTACAATTTTTGAATGCCAGAATCACAAATATTATTCTTTTTCTATTCTTCTTCTTTTCTGCTAGGATTATTGTCACTATGCTCAGTATAATGATCGGCCTTCCCTAGCTTCGTCAATTCTACTTTCGTTGATGCGTTTCGGAGAACCTCCATCTTAAAAAACTATATCTATACTCAACAGCGTATATATATATATATATATATATATATATATATATATATATATATATACATTCAATATTATATATATATATATATATATATATATATATAAAACCGCCTCGGTGGCCTAGTGGATAGCGTACTAGGCTTTCACCCCGAGGACCCGGGTTCGATTCCCGGCGAGGGCTTGGCATTTTCATAAGCTAAAAATCATCCCACAGTCTGCATTAGCCCAAGTGTGCACAATAGTCGGACGTTAAAAAAAAAATAAAAAATAATATATATATATATATATATATATATATATATATATATCTTCAAAATATAGTTTTTGAAGATGGAGGTTATCCGAAACGCGTCAACGACAGTACAATTGACGACGCTAGGGAAGGCAGATCTTTATACTGAACATAGTCACAAATATTATATTTATTAATATACTTAAACAGTATAATTGTCAAAAGAAGGGTTATAAACTGATTATTTATTAACGTCCCTTAAGCCTAAGATACTCAAATTTATAGTCTGTGACAGTTTCAGTTAAATTTTAAATCGTAGTTTTTAAGAAATGTAATAGAAAAATAATTTTCAAGAGTTGCTCTTTGTCCTGCATGCATTTAAATTTTTATAAACATAATGAAATCATAATGGCGAAAACGTATACAATCAGGCATGCCAAAAGAAGTAGTCATTTCTGTCGGCCAATCCCGCATTGTCTAAGTTTTTTTTTTTTAATTGCGATAATTTGTTCGAAAACACGATTAATTAACATAGCAAGTTTTTAACAACATAACCTAAAACGTATTATAGCCTATCAGCTGTTCAATAAAATCAGCTGATCTTTACTAATTATTATAAAACAACTGATCTTTTAATACAACTACCAAAATTAAATTAACGGTTCATTTCATATACTTTAATCGGTCAAAAGTCTTCGTTCTTTCCGTAGTGTAGTGGTTATCGCATGCGCCTCACACGCGCAAGATCCGCGGGGTTCGATCACGGTGGAAACACAGAAATTTTTAATTATAATTAGTTTAATGAGAGTTGCGACGCGCAAAATGTTCTGTTATATTATAAATATAAACATGTTCCTCGCATCACGCGTCACGCAAATTCAAACATCAAAACCAGCCCTAAAACATGGTACATGTTAAAACTGTGTAAACCATTACACAAACTTTCACGCACTGTATTGTTTACACCTACCACCTCAAAAAAAAGGTGGCAGTGGCATGACTGCCGACAGAAGCGACTACTTCTTATCACGGCTTATGGCTATATATTTTACACCACAAAACGAACTAAATAGTCGATTTTCAAAATCACGAGTACGTTCATTTCAGTTTAATATATTTCTAAATACAATATTATATGATTTTATGGTTTTTTTCCAAGACAGATATTTGTTACTCGACACTAGAATAGGCTATAACTGACCATGAGAGAAGCACGGAGTCCCAAATGTATTCCTGCTACACTTAATATCTGACCCTGTGACTTATTAATTGTCATTGTAAATGCCAACTTCAATGGAAACTGCAATATTTTAATTTGGAAAGGCAGGTTGTTTGGAATTATAAGATTGTTTGGAATTAAAAATTGTTACATAGTTAACACATCATAAAACTAAATACTAAATAAAGTTGGACTGGGTAAGTAGTATAATGGCGTTTAAAATAATTTAAATATTTATTATTCACACCTACCAATATATAATAAACGTATAAAACGTCACTGTTACACAGTTAACATTTGACACGAAACTAAATAATTAGGTTGGACTGGGTAAGTAATATAATGGCGCGAACATACAAGTTTTCACTTCAAAAATACATTTTAAAACAAAAATATATATAAGAGCGTGATGCGTGACGGCAAACTGAACTTTTTTCCCGTGCAAAACATACATCCATGACCCGCTATAAGAGTATTCACTTCATTAAATGAAAAAAGTAAAATACTTTCGTAAAAAATTTGCAAAATCACAGAAACGTATGACCAATAAATTACACGCTTATAGATATTCCCGAATGTGAACGACTTCTTATAGAAAGCTTTCAAGGTTATGCTTGTTAATTTACTTTTAGTCACCGTCACTGACCTTCCCAAACGGCGAACTTTATTTTATGTCTTCCACAAAAACCGTCAGTCTTTTTTTAGACGTATCACATACCTTTATATATTATGTATTACACACTGTATATTGTTTACTGTTTAATATAGCCCCCCGCAGGGAGTGCAGACTTGTTGCACCTATTGAGAGGATTTAGACGTCCAAAGCAATAAATATCAATTGGAGTATATTTACTTGATAAATATTTTTAATGAGGCTCACTTTTTAATGGCAAGCCTACCCAAAAAATATTTGTTTTACTTCATATTAATTTCCTGTGAGATTGTTTTATAACTGTTATTATTTGTAACAGTATAGAATACACCAATGGGAGTTAACATTACCGAATTTGTTACGCTTGTTGCTTAATCTGTATCTTGAAGGGTACAAATAGTATCAAAATATTGTCTACCAATAATTTATTATTAAGTTATCTTAAGGAGCACGCATACACATACACACACTCACGCGCGCGCGCGCGCACACACACACACACACACACACACAAACTTGTCATTACACTTTCTGTATTTCGTTTAGTGACGGAGTGGACAAATAAACGCCATATTGAATCGAGTAAAGATAGATTTATTTTATTTTATTTAACGTTTAATTTTAAAACAAAAACATATATAAGAGCGTGATGCGTGACGGCAAACTGATTTTTTCCCGTGCAAAAAATACATTCATACCCCGCCATAAAAAGTATTCACTTAAAAAAAAATCAGATTCCGTTTTGGATATGATGCTATCGAAAACGGAAACATAAACATATTATGGTTCAGAAATTCAATTATATTTTAAAAATGTGTAAAAGGGGCTCGAAAGAAGTTTTTTTGAAAAAGAATTTTTCCAATTTAGAGATTAACTAAACTTATTGCTATATTTTATCTAAATCGATCAATCGAAAGCGAAGTAAGCTTCAGCGAGATATCGGAAAAAATTCGGGAACTCCGCAAAACTTCTCCAAATCATTTTAACAAATTCTATTTTAAAATATTCGAGTACAAAGCACTAATCTCGAATACAGTAATGGTTTTACAATATAATCAAATTTTAAAAATAAAAGAAATACACATTTCTTTTTTATCGTTTTTTCTATTTTTGAAGTGAATACTTCTTTACGTCTTGGCAAATTTTGTGGCACAGAGAGTAACGCAAGAAAACAGTGAAGAATTCACGAAACAGCTGATGGTTAAAACAGCTGGTTACCACGGAAATAAAGAACAGTAACATGTATTACAAAATCAAGCGACCATAGATAAACTACTTGGTTCGAATACTGAATATGAAATAAAATAATGTTAATTAGAAGTTTACAATGTTAAAATGAATAAATAAGTGAAATAATATTATTTATAAATTTTGGTATTAATAATAGAAACTATAATTGTGTACATGTGTTGTATTGCATATGTTCTGTAATAATATTTAAACAGATGTTACGTAGCAAGTGTCTGTGTAATTTTTAGGTTATAAAAGGCAATTTTACGTTGTGAAGACGGTTATTACAGATATTAAAAAGTTAATAAAATGTTTTTTTTTTAACGTCTGACTATTGAGCACACTTGGGCTAATGCAGACGATGGGATGATTCATAGAGTTTGAAAATGCCAAGCTCTGGCCGGGAATCGAACCCGGGTCCTCGGGGTGAAAGCCTAGTACCACACCCCGATATATATATATATATATATATATATATATATATATATTTCAGGCCGCCTCGGTAGCCTAGTTGATAGCGTACTAGGCTTTCACCCCGAGGACCCGGGTTCGATTCCCGGCCAGGGCTTGGCATTTTCAAACGCTATAAATCATCCCATCGTCTGCATTAGCCCAAGTGTAGTCGGATGTTAAATATATATATATATATATATATACACACACTAAACAGATCTTCACAATATTAAACAAGTACAGGAACAAGATAACCTGGTTCACAGAGATAGACAAGGACCCGGCAAACAGCGACATAGACTCAGAAATTATAGGAGACAGAGCACTATTCAGAAGTACAATACGGCAACTTGAGTTGCGGGAGAATAAAAGACCCACGTGCAGGAGAGGAAGAGAGTGGACGCAAGAGGACAGAGAAAACCACTCAAGGAAAATGAAGGAAGCATGGGCTAAGAAGTTGATTAAGCGTGCCCTCTAAATGGGCTATATATATATTTCAACTACTCCTAAAAAAATGAAGCAGTTAATAATAAAATGGATAAACGTTCGAAAAAGAGAGCTAATGAAAGTTTAAGTGATGTAGGCTATTGTTCAAGAGACGGACTTAATGTACAGACGGCAAAAAAAACGTACCAGTATTTCTGAAATATGTACCAATTATTAAAAAGGCAAGAATTCAGAGAAGAATCGATTAAGAATTTAGAAGAAAACAACGATTCAACAGTATCTCAATATGGATTCAACAATATCTCACTTCTAACGCGTATAGTCAATTATTTTTAAATTTAAAATTTAGTATAAGACTTAAGGTTATTTTAAATACAAAGCACTGCATGTTGTAACGTTCGCGCAAAGTGTTATTTATGAAGTGTTAATGAATTGAACACAGAAAGACACGGTGAAAATATATCAACATTCCAAATTGAATCGGAACCGGTTGTTTATTGGATCTACAGGACAGACAGACGTTATTACAAGAACACGTTTTTGGCAGACACTAATGCAATATACTACCCACTTACCCAGGTCGGCATACGAGGGGTAATTACTCTTTTTAATTTCAAATGTGTTTTTCTCATAAACGGACGAAACTATGAAAGCGGAATTACCACATTGAATACTTCATTGTAACTCGAGTAATTAGTGCTAATTAACGGTAAACATTTTTAAAAAGTTAATTTTTTTTTGAAGGGTAGCTTAAGTTAATTAGACTAATAAAGTCGGAGACTTAATGCAATACGAAACAACCAAAGGTAGTAAAATTTTAAATTCCTACTAACCGTACAAAGTACAGGATGTTCGAAAAGTCTATTCATAGTGAAATAAGGAAGTTACGAGTCATTTATTCTATGATTTAGACCGAGTGGTCACCAATTGCGAAGCGGCTTGCGCATTCATAACCTAATCCGGCCACTGAAAGCGTAACGGAGCTGAACGGATCAAGCGGCGTCTATGGATCCGCTCCGCCTAGATTCGTCTTTGTCTAGGTTCGTTTTTGAAGCTAAATCCGCTTCCTCCACTTCGCTGCCCACGCCTCCAAATTCTCGTTGCCTAGATTACCGTTGCTTACTTTACAGTTTTTAAACACAGTAGTTCCTAGAATCAGTTACAGTAAGCCTAAATATTTAAATTTAAAAGATACCGACACGTTTTGAAGTGCCTACTTCTTATTGGGAGGTATGGATGTATGTTTTGTACGAGAAAAAAATTCAGTTCGCCGTCACGCATCACGCTCTTATTGAAGTAACTACTTCTTATGGCGGGGTATGGATGTATGTTTTGCATGGGAAAAAATATTTTTTTAAATGTACTTTTGAAGTGAAAACTTGTATGTTCGGCCATTATATTACTTACCCAGTCCAACTTAATTATTTAGTTTTGTGTCAAGTGTTAACTGTGTAACAGTGACGTTTTTACGTTTATTATATATTGGTACGTGTGAATAATAAATATTTAAATTATTTTAAACGCCATTATACTACTTACCCAGTCCAACTTAATTATTTAGTTTTGTGACAAGTGTTAACTGTGTAACAGTGACGTTTTTACGTTTATTATATATTGGTAGGTGTGAATAATAAATATTTAAATTATTTTAAACGCCATTATACTGCTTATCGAGTCCAACTTTATTTGGTATTTAGTTTTATGACAAGTGTTAACTGTGTAACAGTGACGTTTTATACGTTATTATATATTGGTAGGTGTGAATAATAAATATTTAAATGCCATTATACTACTTATCCAGTGCAACTGAATTATTTAGTATTCAGTTTTGTGATGTGTTGACTGTAGGGTACAACAGTGACGTTTTAATAATATTTTATACTTCCTAATATAATATTTTTAATTGAAAGTTTATGTGTGTGTTTTTGTTTGTTATTCAATCACACATTAATTATTGGACCGATTGAAATGAAATTTAAAACGAACATGGTTTAGGTACCTGAGATGGACATAGATGTATTCCCGTTTTAAAAATCTGAATCCCTGTTATTATTTATTATAAAATTATTGTTTATAAGCTTACATTTGCAATGATTTTAATTGACACAATCTTATAATTCCAAACAACCTGCCTTTACAAATTAAAATATTGCAGTTTCCATTGAAGTTGGCATTTACAATGACAATTAATAAGTCACAGGGTCGGATATTAAGAGTAGCAGGAATACATTTGGGACTCCGTGCTTCTCCCATGGTCAGTTATAGCCTATTCTAGTGCACATTTGGGCTAATGCAGACGATGGGATGATTTATAGCGTATGAAAATGCCAAGCCCTGTCCGGGTATCGAACCCGGGTCCTCGGGGTGAAAGTCCAGTATGCTATCAACTAGGCCACCGAGGCGGCCTATTGTGTGTGTCTGTGTGTGTGTGTGTGTGTGTGTGTGTGTGTGTGTGAGGGAGGGAGAGAGAGAGGAGAGAGAGAGAGAGAGAGAGAGAGAGAGAGAGAGAGGGCAGATAGAAAGAGAGAGAGAGAGAGAGAGAGAGAAAAAGAGAGAGAGAGAGAGAGAGAGAAAGAGAGAGAGGAGAGAGAGGATAGAGAGAGAGGAGAGAGAAGAGAGAGGAGAGAGAAAGAGAGAGAGGAGAGAGAGAAGGGAGAGATAGGGGAGAGAAAGAGAGGAGAGAGAGAAGAGAGAGAGGAGAGAGAGAAAGAGAGAGAGAGAGAGAGAGAGAGAGAGAGAGAGAGAGAGAGAGAGAGAGAGAGAGGATACATAAGAAAGAGGAAACTACAGTTCCCATTGGAAGGCAAAGGACCTACGTTTCCAGGACACAGAGGATTTAACGAGCTAGTCAGAGGACTGTTCAAATTCATTGACGCAGGCTTAGTTGAACAATAGATCAAAATATTTATCTATTTTAAACAGAATACTAAAAATTTTGTCATTTATCTTGTAATATATATTTATCTTGTATATATATATATATATATATATATATATATATATATATATATATATATATATATATATATATATATATATATATATATATATATATATACATACTCTCCCTTACACTCCCTTGATTGATTTATTTATATTCTACAGATCAGCTGTAAGCCTACAGTTAACCTTGAAATATATTACAGTATGTCTAAAAAAAGTGAAATACGAAGCAGATTACATAAACCCGAGCTCGTGGCTTCTTAAAAAGGAAGCCAGATTCTCAGCAAGTTAATAAATTGTGTAACAAAACTGCTGTTAATGAAGGTACGATAGGCGCGTCGGGTAATAAAGAACAGGATATCTGGAAGATCCTGTATCGAACTGGCGATGGAAGGATTTATAAAATCACACACATTTTTATTTTTGGTTACGTTGGTTTTGTTTAGGCGACATGAATGCTTACAGCAACTATACAACTGCCTAGACACTTTACCACTACGTTTAATAGCGACTTGCTCGTCCGAAAGATTGGCCAGTCTGCTGCGCTTCTAGAATTGGGCGCCTCAAGGTCATAGTAAGGAGCTACGGCAGTTAACGCTGATCTCATGTCTATTAATATAAGAACTTTATAAGGTTAGAAAATATAGAATAATTATCGAGAAACAATCGTAAAAGTTTTACGGACATATTCATTTTTGGATCGCTCATTTTCAAAAAAAATAGGAAGTAAACAATTTTGAATAAAGTTTGTCGTAGAATTTTCTGTTACTGAACCAAAAATTAAAATATTATATCAGTTATATCTTACTATTTATTTTAATTACGATAATTTGTTCATTTTTTTTTGCGTTTAACGTCCAACTATTGTGCACATTTGGGCTAATGCAGACGATGGGATGATTTATAGCGTATGAAAATGACAAGCCCTGGCCGGGAATCGAACCCGGGTCCTCGGGATCTAAGCCTAGTACGCTATCAACTAGGCCACCGAGGCGGCTCGATAATTTGTTCAAAAACACGACAAATTAACATAGCTAGTTTTTAAAAACATAACCTTAGAATTATAACCTATGAGCTGTTCAATTAAATCAGCTGATCGTTACAAATTAATTTAAAATATGATCTTTTACTATTACATGTTTATCAAAATTAAATCAACGATTCATTTCGTATATTTACATCGTTCAAACGTCTTCGTAGTTTTCGTAGTGTAGTGGTTATCACGTGCACATCACTCGAAGGTCCCGGTTCGTTCCCGCGCGGGAACAAAGGAAATTGTATTTATAATTAATATATATGAGATTAGCGACGTGCAAAATACACCATTATAAATTTGTGTACTCGCATCACGCATCCAACATCACAACCAGCCCTAAAACGTGATACATGTTAACATCTGGTTTAAGGGTTAACGATTTAATAAAAGAAAAATTGATCTAATTCTCAAGGTTAATCAAATTGTTATCATATACAAAAATTCATAAAATCGTTCGAGATTAACTTAAAGCAAAAATACGAGGGCTATTCAGAAAGTAGAGTACGTTTTTGGATAAAAAAAAAAACTAAGTACAGGAAAAAAAATTTATTATATACATTTGAAAGAGGAACTAAAATACTATTTTTCGACATAATCGCCAAACAAATTTAGACATTTGTCATATCGGTGAACTAGCTTTGAAATTCCCGTGTCGTAGAATTCCGCCGCCTGTGACGCCAGCCAGTCAGTCACGCCCGCGCGGAGATCTGCGTCGTCATCGAAGCGCTGTGTTGCAAGACAAGTCTTTGTTTCCCACAAGTTTCGCGAACATTGTTGTACGAAATTGTCACCAAAAAGTTAGGATACCATAAGTTTTGTGCCAGATGGGTGCCAAAGTTCCTGACAGAACAGCACAAGGGTCAGCGTATGGCTGCATCGTTGTCATTTCTGGACGCTTACGACAAAGATGGTGAATCATTTCTTGATCGCATCGTAACGGGAGATGAGACTTGGGTTAAGCACGTTACCTGTGAGACAAAACTACAGTCTATGGAGTGGGGCACACAAATTCCCCAAAAACCGAGGAAATGTTTGCAAACCCTGTCAGCAAGGAAGATCATGGCGACCGTTTTTTGGGACAGGAAAGGTGTTCTTCTGGTTGACTTCCTAGAAAGTGGAGCAACCATAAACTCAGAAAGGTATTGCCAAACATTTCGAAACTTAAGACGAGCTATCCAGAACAAGCGGAGAGGAAAACTGAGTGCAAAAGTGTTGTTTTTGCACGACAAAGCCCGCCCTCACACGGCAAATCGAACAAAAGACGTCTTGACGGCCTTCAAGTGGGAGATTTTCCTTCATCCACCCTACAGTCCGGACCTGGCACCTAGTGATTTCCACTTATTCCCGAAGATGAAGACTTGGCTTACAACACAGCGCTTCGATGACGACGCAGATCTCCGCGCGGGCGTGACTGACTGGCTGGCGTCACAGGCGGCGGAATTCTACGACACGGGAATTTCAAAGCTAGTTCACCGATATGACAAATGTCTAAATTTGTTTGGCGATTATGTCGAAAAATAATATTTTAGTTCCTCTTTCAAATGTATATAATAAAATTTTTTTCCTGTACTTAGTTTTTTTTTTATCCAAAAACGTAATCTACTTTCTGAATAGCCCTCGTATATAATCTGATTGTCATCGGGTTCATTTCATTTTTCATTAAAATTTTTTACATTGAATTGAACCTGCATTAATCACCAAATTTTAAATAAAATATGGTTAAGAAATTTTGAAAAATTTGGCTGATTTTCGAAATGTTCTGTCTTTAGTTTCCGATCCAAATTGTTTCTAAAATATAAGATAACCTAGTTTGGATGTTTTTTTTCAACATTTTCTACTGAACGTCGTATGAACTTTCCGCAGATTCTGAACGATCGCCTTTTTCACACGTTGAACGAATTCCGTACGGTGGGGGGTAACAAACTTTTTACGCCAAGTTTGAATCTAATCGGACCAAAATTACGTTAGGATGTTAAAACCCGAAGAAGTATTTCTAAACAAGTTCTGTAAATCAGATCTAGCGCTCATTTGATGATATCGGGTTTGGATCTTACCAACATAGCCTCTCCAATATATCACTACTAATGAACTTTTGCTGTAAAAATATTTTCGCTACAAAGATGTTAACGACGGTACAGAAACGAGGTTCACATAAAACCAGATCCGATGTTTACAAATTACTCCGCGTTTTACTGCAGAGCCAGCTTGTTATGTCGCAAATAAAAGTTCTAATGCAATAAAAACCCAACAAAAGGTCACAGCAATTATTATTATAAACATTGAATCGATCAAAGAAACAGTATATAACATACTAAATAGTAGATCAAGGCTAAGTACATATTGTATTTTCAGTATTGCATAGTTCGGTGTCAAGGCATTGGTTCTCGGTATTGTGTGATGTTTAGGAAAACCCAGAGTTTATTAACTCCGGATGTACTGTGACGTATCACTGATCGTGTTACGTTTAGCAGCATATCTAAATGGTGTAAATAAATTCTACCGATGTAATTATTGAGTTCGTATTAGAAAATTGCAAATAGATGCGGCTAGCATTTTGTGTGTATGTGTGGTGTGTGTGTGTGTGTGTGTGTGTGTGTGTGTGTGTGTGTGTGTGTGTGTGTGTGTGTGAGTGAGTGAGTGTGTGTATGTGAGAGAGTGTGTGTGTGAGTTTGAGTGTGCGTGTGTGTGTGTTTGAGTATGCGTGAGTGTGTGTGTGTGTGTGTGTGTGAGAGAGAGAGAGAGAGAGAAAGTGTGTGTATGTGAGTGTGTTTGTGTGCGTGTGTATTCTTATGCAACATTGGTAGTTATCTAGGAATATTGTGAGAAGGTTTGTACAGGATATTCTTATGCAACATTTGTAGTTATCTAGGAATCTGAGAAGTTCTGTAATAATAATTTTATTGAAAAATTCGCAAAATTATATAAGAATAGTCTCAGAAGATTTGTATAAAATATTATACAGCCATATTCGTAGAATTACCTAGGAATATTATATTTCAACATTCGTAGAATTATCAAAAAAATTTCTGAGAAAATTAGTACTGTACATTCTATTGCAATATTTGCAGAATTATCTACGAATATTCTGAGGTCTGTACTGAATATTCTATTGCAACATTCGTAGAATTATCTATAATTATGCTGAGAAAATTACTACTGAACATACTATTTCAAAATTTGCAGAATTGCCTAGGAATATCCTCAGAAGGTTTGTATTAAATATTCTATTGCAACATTCGCAGAATTATCTATGAATATTCTGAGAAGGTTTATATTGAATATTCTATTGGAAAATTCGTAGAATTATCTAGGAATATTTTGAGGATTTTTATACTGAATATTCTATTGCATCATTCAAAGAATTACTTTACAATATTCTGAGAAAGTTTCGCTGAATATTCTACTGCATAATTCATAGAATTATTAAGGAATATTCCGAGAAGTTTTGACTGAATATTTTATTGCAACATTCGTAGAATTATCTATGAATATTCTGAGAAGGTTTTTACTGAATATTCTATTGCGAAATTTTCAGAATTATCTACGAATTGTCTATATGATATAAGTTACGTTCAGTGCATATTTAGTATTATGAAATAATATTCCGAGATTACACATTTTACTGGACAAAAAGCAATTTAAAATAACCGCGGTGCACAAGTGACGCGATGAGACCAAATTCAAAACAATAATTTGGGTTTATTTTAAAACAATTTGAAAGTATTAATTCATCATCATAATCAGCATACAAATATACATTTACGAGGGTTGATCAAATATAAACGAGACTGATTTTTAAAAAAATGTATTGCTTACTTACAAATTATTCTTGATACAACTTATTTTTCTACATAGTCTCCCGCACGAGTAACACATTTTTCCCACCGGATTGAAAGTTTTTTAATTCCATCTTCGTAAAAAGTTCTCGGGCGTTCATTGAGCCATTGGAGCACGAAGGTCTCCACCGCAGAATCGTCTTCGAAACGCTGGCCTCCAAGCGCCTCTTTGAGTGGCCCAAACAGGTGATAGTCGCAGGGTGATAAGTCTGGACTGTATGGGGGATGTTCCATTGGTTCCCAGCCAATTTGATCGAGTTTAAGCCTCGTAGCGTTCGCCGAATGTGGTCGGGCATTATCGTGAAGAAGAATGACGTTTCTCGCCGGTTTAGATTTCCTTTTCCTACGAAAAGACTGTTTTGCGGCCTCTAAAACATCGCAATAATATTGTGCATTTATTTTGCGTCGTTGATGGAGGAAATCGACGTGAAAGGCGCCTTGATTGTCGAAAAATACAGTGGCCATTACTTCCCGGCCGACGATCGTGATTTGGCCTTCAGAGGCGCCCTCTCTCCCCTCTTCCGCCACTCCATACTTGCCTGTTTCGACTCGGGAGTGTAATGGTGAACTCATGTTTCGTCACAGGTGACAATCCGGTTTAATAATGCCTCACCATCTCGTTCAAATTGGGTCAAAAGTCGCTGGCAAATCTCCAAACGATTCCGTTTGTGAACGTCGGTCAAAATTCGTGGAACCCACCTTGCAGATACTTTGCTGAGTTCCAGGTTTGATGTAACGATTTTTTGAACGCTACCATAGCTCAACTGGAGTTCATCTGCAATAAATCGCAGCGATATACGTCTGTCTTCGTCCAGGAGCTTCCGAACAGCATCAATGTTTTCGTCCGTGACGGAAGTGGTCGGGCGACGATCATGGCTGAGGTTTTCTACTGCTTCCCGTCCTTCGGCGAATTCCTTGTGCCAAGCAAAAACGCGAGCTCTTGACAGGGTCCTGTCCCCGTATTGAGCCGTCAATCTACGAAAGATTTCAGTCGGATTGACCCCCTCCTTGGCCAAAAACTTAATAATAATTCTCTGCTCCACGGAAACGTGCACTTCATTCTCACTCATTGTATAGTTTTATACTGAAGGGTCCGAACGGAAATGTTGCCCGTCTACGCCCGTCCCAAACCTCCCAGGCTACCTGAAACCCCACCCTTTAGAGTTCAATGTCCAACGGAAAAGTTTTTAGAAAGTCAGTCTCGTTTATATTTGATCAACTCTCGTATTTACAAACAAACAAACAAACACACACACACACACACACACACACACAATCAAACAAACAAAATTTCCGATAGGAATTCCCTTGTAAAATTTACAACAGTCAAGGTTTATTATAGCACTGATATTGTTAAAATATAATAATTTACGTAAATGTAGTGTTATATAATTTTATTACATTTTTTGTACAGTCACTTATATAACACAACCGAGAGTGATGCGTCATACGACTGTATTAATTAATTATAATATAGTAATCGTGTTACACACCCACTAGTTAAGTGCAAGTTGTTTACCTGTGGCTTCTTCAATTCAGACTGGATGACACATACTATTGATTCCAACGTTGTATGCACAGACTGCAAATTATATGGCTTCAATTAGGGAGGCTATTGTGTAACCAGATAACCCCTTATTACATCATCCACAAAATATGTTTCCCTTCAAGGTTAGTGTCATAACCTGGAAATAATAAAATTATTATTTTTTAAACACAGTGTAAAATGTTTAACATTTTAATGTTTTATAAAACTATTGTAATTGTTTTAAACAATCTTTTTACGAGTTCAAAGCCTGTCAAATAATATTTTCAAATTTGACCTTATGGAATTAGGCTCATTTGATCGAGCGAAATGAGGTCTATGTTTTAATTCGAAATTTCGGCATTTTTTGGTCAAACGCATTGGCCGATTGTTTTACAATTTACTACGATGATGCCTTGTATAAAATACAAATAGTATCACATATCCCACCATTCGCATTCGTTTCAAGATGGCGGTCTGTACGATGAAGACTTTACGCAGAATTAACTAAACGCATCGACCGATTGTTTTGAAATTTACTTCAGAGATACCTTGTATACATTTTGAAGGCGGTATTTGTAAGAGTTTTTCCAATTCTTTTCCGTTTCAAGATGGCGGCCTGTACGATGAAGACTTTACGCAGTATTAACTAAACGCATCGACCGATTGTTTTGAAATTTACTTCAGAGATACCTTATATACATTTTTAAGACGGTATTTGTAAGAGTTTTTCCAATTCTTTTCCGTTTCAAGATGGCGGGTTCTGATTTAACGATGAAGACTTTACGCAGTATTAACTAAACGTATCGACCGATTGTTTTGAAATTTACTTCAGAGATACCTTATATACATTTTTAAGACGGTATTTGTAAGAGTTTTTCCAATTCTTTTCCGTTTCAAGATGGCGGCCTGTACGATGAAGACTTTACGCAGTATTAACTAAACGCATCGACCGATTGTTTTGAAATTTACTTCAGAGATACTTTGTATACATTTTGAAGGCGGTATTTGTAAGAGTTTTTCCAATTCTTTTCCGTTTCAAGATGGCGGTCTGTACGATGAAGACTTTACGCAGTATTAACTAAACGCATCGATCGATTGTTTTGAAATTTACTTCAGAGATACCTTGTATACATTTTGAAGGCGGTATTTGTAAGAGTTTTTCCAATTCTTTCCGTTTCAAGATGGCGGGTTCTGATTTAACGATGAAGACTGTAATAGTTTTAGGTATCGTGTTTTCGAAAAAAATCGTAATTAAAATAACAATTAATACAATAAATACAAGATTTTTTAATACAATACATGTAATTATAACTTTTTTAAAAAATAGAAAAAATCTCTTACCGAACCAAAAATAAAAATCGTACGCTTTCGAAGAAATTATCCTAACTGAAATAAAAAGCAGAAGAAAACATGATACATGCATTTTATTTTTGCTTCAATAACAGAAATTTTCGAACCAGATAGTTCGGAGCGATATCGATCGATCTATTTTTTCCTGTCTTTTCTTGTTAACGCCCGTACTGTATGCCAGTCAGACTAATGAGGACGATGACGAGGGTATCGGCGTTAATGGAAAATGTAAAGCTAACTGAAGTAACTGCAGTCTCGATCCTACGACCTTGAAATGATTTACCGTGTTTGTAACTTCGTAACATAATAACATTAATAATATTTTTATAGGAAAATCCTAGAGGCGCTCTGGGACTCCGCGACGCACATTTTGGGAATTACTGGGCTAACACATTGTAGGCTGTCATATAGTGTTAGTGAATTGCAACTGCAGGGCGCAGAATGCAAATTCTTAACACGTGTAGGTAAATTGCCTATTCCGCCCCTGGCTAGTCATCCTAGCTATGCAACGCGGTGTTGTATACAGAGTGTGCAAGAAGCAACGCATGTATTTTGAATCTACAGAAGCAAACTGTTAAATCAACATAATCAGAGAACGGTTAGTTTTGTCTGTCTGTCCGTTAACTAAAAAAAATAACGGACAGCAACGATTGTACCGTTTATTCAAATCCTACTCTTAGTTCACACTCTCCCTATACGAGGTGTGTTCAGAAAGTAACGAGAATTTAAAAATTTCGCGGGCTTAGAGAGTCCGATTGTCAAAAATTTTTTTTATTATGTTGGTTTACATGCCCTTGATATATATGATAAAACTTTCAGCTGTTTTCATTGTTGACTTTGTGACAGCTTCTAAGGTTAGACGTGTTTTTTTATGAGCTCGGCGATTTTCGATTGTTAAAAGAAATGGATCAAAGAATTTGTATCAAATTTTGCGTAAAAAATGGAACAAAGTGTATGAAATGTTAACAATGGCCTATGGTGAGTCTGCTATGAGTAAAGCAAGAGTTTACGAGTGGTATAAGCGTTTCCAAGAAGGCCGTGAACATCAACAACCCCAGCACATCAACAACCGATGAAAACGTGGAAAAAGTGAAATGGTTTCCTATTTCCAAAAATAAAGAGAACCTTAAAGGGCCGTCGTTTTACAGCCGTAGATGACATTAAAAGCGCATCGTTTAAAGAACTAAAGGCTATCTCAAAGATCGAGTTTGAGAAGTGTTTCGAGGATTGGAAGAAGCGCTGGCACAATCTCCAATGGGGACTATTTTGAAGGCGACAACATCAATGTAGAAGAATAAATAAATATTTTGTTTAAAATTTTAAATTCTCGTTACTTTCTGAATACACCACGTATATATTTATTTATATATCTTGTTCAAATTTTCAATCGTTAATAAAATACTTTCTGTTAATCCCTTTAAGTTCAAATATTTTTTTTTAACTTGTAGTGGACGATACTTGATGTTAATACAGTTTTTTGTCAAATATTAATATCGTATATTTGTACAGACTATACAATAGGATTTCCTTAGGTAATTCCTGCTATTATTCACCCACTCAAGTTCAAATACATTTTTTTTTACTTGCAGTGGATGACACTTGATGTTAATACAGTTTTTTGTCAAATATTAATATCGCATATTTGTACAGACTATACGATAGGATTTGATTTAAATAACACTTACGTTCTATCCTATGTTGGTTTTAGGAATCGCAGCGCGCAGCTGTCTCGCTGACGTGATGGAAGCGCATTACCAAAGTAGGAATTGACTTAATTTTTTTTATGCATATGTTTTGTTTTAACTACAGAAACAATGAGTACCAAAATGTGTACATGTTTCATAATTTCCGTTTACCATTTAACTGTAGTCTATATTTTTAGGGGGTCGTTGATCGAAGTGGCTAAAGCATCGGTCAGTCTACTGCGTGCCTCAGTTGCGCACCTACTCGTAAAGGTTCTTAGTTCGAGCGGCAGTTGCTCCCGTTACAAAGTTAGGGGGAAAATAGGTTTCATAGACAAAACCAGGAATACATAAGTTCGCGCGCGTTCCCGTCCGTCCGTCTGTCTGTCGAACTGTCATTACTCACCTCTTTCTCGTAAACGATGAGATAGATTACAATAAAATTTTTCAAAAATATTCTTTTTTTGCCGCCCGAATATAGAAAAAAAAATTATAGATAGTTAAGGGGTAAAATCTTAAGGTAAAAAGATTTTTTATGTAATGTAGGCGTATTTTTTGAAATTAGACGTGATAGGCTACTGATTTCGAATATAAATAGGCAGTCCGGAATGTAACGACCTACTAGTCGCGTGTGTAGCTTGGAAAGCCGAATTTTATTTTGAATATTTTAAACGTGTAATTGTGCTCAGTGTTTGTGATGTATGTTTTAATGTTTTGTTTGACTTTGTGACGACCTCGACAGAGAGATTTAACATTTTGTGTAACGGTCTGAAGATGAAACGATAGTTTTGAAACTGCGGTAGCCTTTATGAGGTGAGTGGATAGACCACTGACGGAAAGAATAGGTCATAATCCTAATCATATATATTTTTAAAATTTTTTTGGGGTTTAACGTCCGACTATTGTGCACACTTAGGCTAATGCAGACGATGGGATGATTTATAGCGTATGAAAATGCCAAGCCCTCGCCGGGAAAAATGCCGAACCCGGGTCCTCGGGGTGAAAGCCTAGTGCGCTATCCTCTAGACCACCGAGGCGGCTCCCTAATCATATAAATAGTTGTTTAAGTGAATATGTAACATGTTGCACTTGTTATAATTTTTACGCTGCTCGATGTTTTGCAGTCTGGACCTCTCAAAAAGTTATATACAGGTCAGGATGAAGGTGCCGGACTTGGGTCTTACCATGATGGCGCTACCAAAGCACATTTTCTAAACGAAATTAGCTCACAGGCAACGAATACTTATTTTCCCACTAAAAGTTCTTAACTATTACGTATTAAAATTATTGAAAACGAAGGAAAAACCAGCGACCCTTAACCAACGAACTGGCAAAGTAACGCAGGCGCAAGAAAGTAAAAACAAACAATTGCACATCGGAAATAACAATTCATCGCGATTTCCTCGTTTATAATCGTAATCACCCGACCATAACCGAACACGAACGGCTAACTTATTTGATTTTGTAGGCCGCCGTGTATTGGCACCACTGGCAGTTCCGGTTTGCCTTCTTTACGTTACAGAGAGAGACAGGAAGGCCTCGGCCTGATTCCGGTCGGCGACCAATCCCGGGAGGATGCTCAATGCCAGCCCTAGCCCGAGCAGTGACTGACCTTTGGAGCCCGGCCTTCGAGTACAACAATGCTTAGTAAAGCATGACTGGGGAAGCATTTCCTATAGATGGGAAGAAGCCAACGGTTTGGCCTTAACTCGGCTGACAATGGCGGATCACGTTAAATATTAATAGTGTTATTACGATGGTGTAGGCAGGACATAAAGCAAACTGGGTCAGTTGGGACGTTACTTGTTAGCAAAGTGTCATTCAGCCTGTTAAGGAGAACTTTGTAAATTCTAACGGGTGGTTTGAGCGGTAACAAATTATAGCTAACAGATATTTTACCGATCACAATTTTGAATACTGCTTAAATAATAAGACCAAAGCACGCAGCTGTTTCGCTGAAGCTTATTTCCAACAATTTTTAACATGTATCATATTTTAGGGCTGGTTTTGTTGTTGGATTTTACGGGACGCGTGATGCGAGGAACATGTTTATACTGATACATAACAGTATATTTTGCACTTCGCAAGTCTCGTATTAAATTAATTATAATTAAAAATTCTTGAATTTCCGCCGGGATCGAGTGAGGGACCTTTCACGTGTAAGGTGCACGTGATAACCACTACACTACAGAAACAACGAAGACGTTTGACCGATTTAATTCTATTTTAATTTTGGTAGTTGTCTTAAACGTTCAGTTGTCGTTACGATCAGCTGATTTTATTGAACAGCTGATAGACTATAAGTTTCAGGTTATGTTATTAAAAACTAGCTGTGCTTTTGAACAAATTATTGTAATTAATATAAAAAAAAGGTAGAGAAAACAAGATACATAATTTTTATTTTTAGTTCGATAACATTTTGAAAAAAAATGAAATTATCGATGAAAATGTTAATAAAAGAGTTATTACCGAATAACATCAACTACAAGAATGACGCTCCATGCAAAGCTCCGATGGAAGGTGCATGTAAAAAAGAAAAAAGAGGAGCTACAGCTCAAATTCAATAAAATGTTTTGGCTTATTGGAAGAAATTCAGAACTTTCGATAGACAACAAGATACTGCTATACAAGCAAGTTCTAAGACCAATATGGACCTATGGTGCACCACTCTGGGGATGTACAAGAAAAAGCAATAGTAAAATTATTCAAGTTTTTCAAAATAAAGTATTGAGAACGATTGTCAACGCCCCTTGGTATGTGAGAAATGAAAACATACATAAGGACCTAGGTGTTGAATCTGTTCAGGAAATCATTAAAAAGCTCTCGGTTAAGCATTATTGCAGGTTAGAACAGCATAATAATACAGAGATTGTCCAACTACTATGCCGCAGTGACATTACAAGAAGGCTGAAGAGGACCAAGCCAATTGACCTCTCCAGGCCGTAAACACATTGGGACCAGCCGTCGGACTGCACCCCAGCACACAGTGAACACAATTATAAAGAAAAATTACTAGATGGGGCACGCCTCAGTTGTAATTAATTATATATAAAAAAAAAAAAATCAACTACGAGGAAACCTGATACAAGATTTATATTTTTGGTTCGGTAACAGAAATTCTTTACGGTAGTTTCTTAGTCGAATTTTTTGAAAAATAATTGTATGCGTAATGTTTTTTGAACCATATATTTATTATACATTTTCTGCAACGGTAATAAAAACGTAATTTACCATTATCGTATCCTAAAACAGTAAATTTCTATCAGTTGCATAACATTATTTGAATAATATTACTTTTGTCTCACCCTGTATAGCGCCTTAAATTTAGGTTAATAAACTAAAAACAAGTTATATAACTCCAATTAATTAGCGTTAAGTTTTATACTCCAATTAACACATTAATACACTCTCTACACGATTGGCTACTCTAAAATTAATAAAATAGTTTCAGTGTTATTAACATTTTATGATCTCTTGAAAGGTATTTTTGTATCCGGGCCGTCCTATGCAGACAAGCAATTAAAATTTCAAACCCACGTTTAAACACCTGTTTTTTTCGAACAACTATTAAAATTTTAAACGCACGTTAAGCGGCAGTTAACGGCCGCACCGTATCCAATCAAAGTGTATTTAAATTTGTAACTTCTTGGCATACAAGTTAGTTCCGTTTATTAGAAAATTTCCATCATCGAATAAGCTAATCCGGTGGTCATCGTAGTAAAACCCAGTTCGGGTACCTTGAAATAGCATAGATTCTAACCTACAGACCACTGTTTTGAAAGGTAGTTAAAAGAATGAACGGTATCGAAGTCCATTATAATTTCAAAATGGCTGACATTTGAAATGAAGGATTCTTTTTACCGGACACGTTTTTGAAAATCTGATTTTACCTCCTTAATCAGAATTGAAATCTACAAGATGAGGCCGAGCGGCCACCAAATGCGGAGCGGAAATGAAGACGAACGGCAACCGGAAGTGGAGTACAGTCAGTTTAAAAAACGCGTTTGTATATTTTAAATTTAAATATTTACGCCTACTAAAATTATTCTACAAAACTACTGTTTTAAAACTGTAAATTAGGCAACGGTAACTTACGTAACAAGAAATAGTAAGTTCGGAGGCGTGGTCAGGGTGGTGGGGGAAGCGAAGGCAGCTTCAAAACCGAACCTAATCAGAAACGCCGCTTGATTTCGCTCAGCTCCGTTACGCTTTCAGGCCGTACTTACATTAAAAGCAATAGGTTCGGTTTTGAACACGTAGTGCGCTCCGCTCAACGCTATTGGTATCAATCCGGCCTTAGCATTAAATTTTTTAAAAAATCCATTGAAAATATGAAAATGAATTCGACAGCGGTCAGGGTTCGTGAATTCAACATAATTTGAAACTTTTAAGTTTATTTTTTTCAAACTCCGTTCATAGCGAAAAGTCCGTTTGCCGTTTTACGTATTTCAAATATTTTTGTCACATTTTTTTACCATTTTTTTTTTTGAAAATCCGATTTCACCTTCAGCCTGAACGACGGTCCGGGTTAATTTTCGTACTTCCAGGTGCAGATTTTAACGCTGATTACGACGGTGAAATCGTATTTTCGAAAAAGTGCGACGTAAAGTAATTCGTCAGCGAGACAGTTGCGTGACGCGATTGTTTACGAATTTCACGTGTTATGAAACGGTAATTAGCATCACTAAACGCACCGGTTAGGTGTTTATGTTTATTTCTAACTGACCTTGAAGAACAATTTAACCTTAAAAAAATAAGGCCAACACAGTTTGATCAACCTCATTCATAATTTTTCTGTTTTGGTAAATTCGGGCTCGGATGATGTATGACTAACCTATCCATTATAAAACCGTACCCATATGCGGCTCAATCAAGGCCTTCTTGAAACCAGTTGTTTATAAACTCTGTTTTGTGTAGAGTGACCTCTTAATCTAACGTTCATTAAGCTAATTTATAAATTATTATAATCACTGGCAATCTAACGCGTAGTGTTTAAAAGTCCGCAAGTCCCTGGACAAACAGCGTGAAGATTTTATTTAAATTATCAAATAAGCCTACAGCCTTATTGTAGCAAAACATTTTTTTTTTTTTTTACGTCCCACTATTGTGCACACTTGGGCTAATGCAGACGATGGGATGATTTATAGCGTGTGACAATGCTAAGCCCTGGCCGAGAATCGAACCAGGGTCCTCGGGGTGAAAGCCTAGTACGCTATCAACTAGGCCACCGAGGCGGCTGTAGCAAAACAAATCAAATCACAAGAGCAGATAAACTTATCCACACACAGGATCAGTGCTAATATGGAGAAATTCTTTTTATATTCTCCTTCATTTCTGCTAGGATTATTGTCACTATGTTGAGTATAATGATCTGCCTTGCCTAGCTTCGTCAATTCTACTTTCGTTAACGCGTTTCGGAGAACCAACATCTTCAAAAACTATATCTATACTCTTTTTTTTATCAACACTGTAGCGTTCCCCTTATCCGCCTTAGTAACGATAACATTATCCCCTAACGTTCTTACTAAGCCTTGTGCTGCCCTTTTGTCTTTTTTATATTTTTTGTTTTTTAATCTTTGTTTTATTCAAGATTTCTGTTGCCAAATGTCTTGCGTGATCCTGTTCTTCGTTATGTATTAACGCGATTGCGTTCTCTATGTCCACTATGTTTTGCTCTACATCTTTCTTGATATTGCTATTCTTTATGTTATGTTTTTAACCCTTTTGATAATAAAATTTCCTCTTCTTCCTTCAGATCCACCTTTGATAAATTCACTATTCTTTTATGAAATTCCTTCCGTTCGTAATTACTTCTTTTGATTGTGTTCTTATTATTTATCACTGTTCCTAATTTTTTATTCAACTTATCGTATTTACTTTGCCTCTTTGTTCATTTCGTTCTTAATACACTCTATTATCTCCATTGCAATTTCTCCTAACACTATTTCATTTAATATTAGATGTAATTTTATTATTTTCTTATCGCTCTTTTTGCTGTTTTTTCCATCTTTGTCAAATCTTTTTCCGCCTTCTGGATTGCGTATTTTGCGGCAAAACTATTTGTTCTATTCTTGATTCTTGCATATGAAAGAATCACGTTATTTACAATACATTGTTTGTTAAACCATATGTTGGCTATCGTCTTATATAACTTCCTAAAACTAAATTCAAGTCTTTTCACTAACATCGTCCGGCTGACTACGTTGAAATTCTTTTTATGTTCTTCTTTTCTGCTAGGATTATTGTCACTGTGTTGAGTAGGAATATAATGATCTGCCTTGCCTAGCTTCGTCAATTCTACTTTAGTTGACGCGTTTCGGAGAACCTCCATCTTAAAAAACTATATCTATACTCTACTGAATAGAGTATAGATATAGTTTTTTAAGATGGAGGTTCTACGAAACGCGTCAACGAAAGTAGAATTGACGAAGCTAGGGAAGACAGATCATTATTCTGAACATAGCCACAAAACTACTATTGAGTAAAAAATGTTTTCTATAAGAAAGTAAGAAATTCGACTTGTAAAACTGATTTTTGCAATCAAAAATGATCAAAATTAGTATTTATCTAGACCAATGTCTGATTTATTTTAGTATTTTAAATTAATTTTCATAATTAAAAATGCTAATTTATTCTTATTTTAACGCTAATTACGATGGTCAGATTGTATTTTTATGGTAAAAGGTATGATTTGGGTGAAACAAATTTGAAAAAATAAAAAGATTTTGTAAAAAAACTTAACGACACTGTTTGTCAAATTTGAATTACGTCAAACTAGAATAGATGCACGATTTTTGGGACTAGGCTGTACCAAAATGACCAGAAAGTTAATTTTAATAAGCAAATCTGCTCTGAAAACTTTGGATGGGAAATCATAAAACGTTTAGATAAGATCAGAAATTTTATTAAATCAGTAACTAAAAAATTCGGTATAATTTTGTTAACTATAGTAGCCTATGCATTAAGAGTTGAGTCAGTAAAACCGTTTTTTGGGTTTTTAATTACTTAAAAAAATAATAGCGTCACGCAGATGTTTTGCGCACGAGATTTTACAAAACGAACATTTCGATAAACTGAAAAACATTCTTTTTGTAACATTTTAGAAGCGAAATAGCTAAGAAATTAACGTTTTTTAATATCCCATTCAAAGTTTTCGGGACATATTTGCATCTCCATACGAACGGTCATCTCGGTACAGTCTAGTACCGAAAAATCTTGTATTTATTTTACTTTTATTTTGATTAAATTAAAATTTTATATCATGTCGTTAATGTCTACAAAATCTGTTTATTTTTCCAAAATGTTTTCTTGCAAACTTTACCTTTTATCTAAGAATATAATTTCACAATCGTAATCAACTTTAAACTATGAATATAGTAGCATTTTTAATTATGAAATTAGGCCGCCTCGGTGGCCTAGTGGATAGCGTACTAGGCTTTCACCCCGAGGACCCGGGTTCGATTCCCGGCGAGGGCTTGGCATTTTCATACCCTATAAATCATCCTATCGTCTGCATTATCCCAAGTGTGCACAATAGTCGGACGTTAAACACAAAAAAAATAATTATTATGAAATTTAATTCAAAATACTATTATGAAAATTAAATAAAAAGTGAACCAGACATCGATACGGATTTTACTAAGTTCTGATTACAAAAAGAAATTTTCTAAGTCTAGTTCGCTGTTTTCTCATAGAAATCTCCGTTTATATCGCGTTACATAAGGTTAGTTACCTGGGTAAAATTCAATTTTTCCATTTTTTTCTGATAAAAAAAACACGAAAATCACCGCCGTTAATGGTTTTTATAAACGTCAAAATAGACAGTTTAAAAAAAGCCAATCACTCTTAGATACGCCAGTATTGTAGGAATAAAAAATAAATATTGTATTTAACCGGTAGCAAGTTTAAAAATTGGAATTTAAAGATCCCTAGTAACACACATTTTCGGCATCACAATACCGACGCGAGGAAGCATTATGTTCATTTCACGAGTTCTAAACGAGCAGATAAAACTCACGTTGCTGTGGACCGTGTTAGCGTCGATTCAGAACTGCGCGTTATTTTATCAGTTTCAACAATGAGTTGCGATAACTTTATACTTCTTATAAGTACGACCACAGCACATGACTGATTTCACCATAGGTCACTGAACCGATCTCTTGCGAATAACCTATTTAATAAAAACTGCGCACGCAACTGTCTTGCTAACGTGATAGAAACGATTGAAAAATTAACAATTACTAATTACATAAACGAATATTTTTAAATTTAAAAAAAATGAACCCTAACCGCCGCAAGATTTATGAATGTTTTCTTGTATTTTGTGAAAAACACTCCACGACCGTAAATCAGCGTCAAGAACTGCACAAATTTTCAATGTGCTGCGCTCTATTTTAGCGAATTATCTTTAGGAAATCAGGCCGTTATAGTAAAGTCCAGACCCGTGATACTGAAACAAGCTCACTGTGTTCTAGATCAATTTTTGTGGGGGAATTGACTCAAACTTGGCACAAAACTCGATTTCGTTAATAGTTTGAACAAGTTCGTTACCCAGTAAAATATGTCTAGTTTCAAAAAGTCTTTTCAAATCTTAAAACTTTTATCTTTCACTCAAAAAAATCTGATTTTACCACCATAATCACCGTTTACAACCCGTATAATGTATTTTCTATATTCTTCTTTTCTGCTAGGATTATTGTCACTATATTCAGTATAATGATCAGCCTTTCCTAGCTTCGTCAATTCTACTTTCGTTGACGCGTTTCGGAGAACCTCCATCTTCAAAAACTATATCTATATTTAACAGGGTATAGATATAGTTTATGAAGATGGAGGTTCTCCGAAACGCGTCAACGAAAGTAAAATTGACTAAGCTAGGGAAGGCAGATCATTATACTGAACATACTGTATAAAGTATTTTAACTTTTCAGTTTTTTTTACAATATTTGCTTCATTTTTTATTATTTTTTAACGTCCATACTTCACGCCAGTTAGGCTAATGAGGACGAGGGATCCAGTGTTAACGGTAAGAAAAAAGCAACGCAAGTAACTGTGGCTCGAAATACGAACCTTTAGGTGCGCAGTTGAGTGACGCAGTAGACTGGCCGATGCTTTACTATTTCGACCACCGAGTCCCCTATTTGCTCCACATTTTTTCATATTTATATATTTTTACAAATATTTTACACAAACACACACACACACACACACACACACATATATATATATATATATATATATATATATATATATATATATATATATAATTATTATTATTTGCGTATAGACCCTGTTGGATCACACAAAGCACTCTGACTCATGTCTTGTTCCTTCTAATCCTCCACACCTCCCTCATCCTGTCCCCATGGATCCTCCTCCGCTCCTCCGTCCATTTTATCCCCGCTCTCTTTAGGATTTCATTCTCTGTGATTTTCCACCCGAGCATCTTTCACCTGTATGCGTTCCTGTCTTCAATGTCCGTTGAGTCTATTTCTGCGTCATGTAGGTCTATTCTGACTTGTGCGATCCACGATGTTGTTGATTTGACTCTTTGTATATACTTAAGGATTCTGTTGGCAAGTCTCGTTGTTGGGAGTCTACTGATGTGTCCATAGAATTGAAGCCTCTTTCTTCTGATATCTGCTGCCAGGTTCCATGTCTTTTCTGTGGTCTTCCGGGAGTGCAACCTGTATCCGTCTTCTGTTAATTTTTGGCCAAAGATCTTCCTCAAGATTTTGCGTTCTTCCTTCAAAATGTCTTCCATGGTATATATAAACATACCATATATATATATATATATATATATATATATATATATATATATATATATATATATACAAACTCGTATATAACATATATATATATAAAAACACGCGCTGTGTTTGTATTTTTTATTTTTTTATAACAAACATAATTTTATCTTAACAAATAATGCAGTGCTCTGTACTCTAATAACTTTATTCTTACGTGGAATATATTCAATATGGCCGCCAGAGTCCACACATTCTTAAAGTAAAGCGACAATTTGAAATAAACATGTCGCTATTCTGTTACATAACAAATTATGAACTTGTACACTTCTAACCTGCAACAGTACTGTGTATCAAAGATGCGCGTTACGTCAGCTGTTTCAAACTGTGCGCATCAGATGTTTGCTGACCTGCTTCACTGAGTGAAAGGACAGATCAGCTGGCACTATTCACCGTGCAAGATGATTCATAACGCGGGTGGATTGATTTGCAACCGGTGTCAGCGTTATGTTAATATACAAGGTTATAAAATTGTGTAAAAAATTGAGTGTGGAATTAACAAGGCAAGATTTTACTAAGACAGCCTTTTAAAGCATGTTTCGATAGCGTGTGAACTTTGGAATTATCTACGGAGTAATATTAAAATCGTGTCTAACTTAAGATGAGGGTAATTAGAGGATTTTCTGATTGTAGTGGGTAGTTTCGGGATCCATGGCAGCTTTAAATGTTTTGTTATGAAGAGTTTTTGCGAGTGAATGTACTTTGATCTTATTAGACAAATTTTCATTGGTAAAAAGCTATAACGTTTTGAAGGGGGATCGCTAAAATGTATAAGTATATTTTTTCTCCAACGTTCGCTATCTTCGTCTAAATTTGTTGGATTTCCGTTATTCAGCAAGATACGTTGAATTTCAAAATGGTCGGCAATTATGTTAAAAAAATACCATAACTTTTTACATTACTCTGCTTTGAATAGCTGACTTCACAATCAGCGACATAATTAAAAATTAAAAATGCTCCTTTATACCGATTTTAAAACTTATTCAAAAAACTGTGCTATCTTATAATATTTATATTAATATATTTAATATTAATACTTATTAAATTTATAAATATTTTTTATTAATAGTTTTAACAGTACTATTTTTAAATTTTTATTTTCCTTTTATTTTTTAAATATTTTTTCTATTGTTACTTTTTGTTAATTCGCTTCCATTACGTCAGCGAGACAGTTATCGTCTCAACTATTAATGCGATTTACATTAACCTATGCGCTCACATAATAATATTTTCTTTTTAAACAAAATTAATTGTAAATTTTGATTTTCTTATCAATGTTTTTAGTTCTTTTATTTTAAATTCAAATTTTGAATTTTTTTGCAGGCGAGATTTAAATTGTAATTTGTTTTTCGTAATTCTTTGTTTCTGTAAAAGCGTAACTCCTTGAAATACTTTATAAAGAATTTTGTTTTGAAATGATAATTTGTACTTTTTGTGTTGGGTGTAAGTGGAAGCGAGTAATGGCCGTCAATGACTGTGTTTGGGAGAAATTGGATCGGGTCTTCAAGAAGGCACGTACTCGTATTCATACGATAGTCAGGCGGCAATAAAAGCACTTGCAGGTCCTATAACACAGTCCAAGCTGGTCTGTATTATCTGAAGAACCTTGACGCTCTGTCCCTGGGTAACCGGGTTCTGGGGCATAGAGGAGTTGAGGGTAATGAGGGGCAGACCGACTGGCTCGACTTGGATCTGCATCTGAGTTTATCGGACCTCAGCCGGCTTTAGGGATTTCTCTATCGTTGGCCAGGTCCGCTATTAATGAATGGATTACATGTCAACACCAGGTAAGATGGGACAACCTTCATGGGCATTCCCATAGTAAACGTCTCTTAAGTAAAGTTCCATTTGCAGGAATTAAAGGGGCAGCAGATGTCCTGGACAGAGCACATCTCAGGAGGATCATGGGGCTCATAACAGGGCTCTGAGGTCTAAGGATGCACATGAACAGGATAGGTATGTACCACGGAGAAACCGTGTGTAGATTGTGCAGGAAGGAGGAGGAAACTGCAGGTCACATAATTTATGATTGTGAGGCTCTTGCTAGTAGGAGGCTAGGGGTTTTTGGTTTCCAAGATCCTAGGGATCTTCAGCAGAGTCAGTGGGTTGTTGGAACTTATTATTGGCACCAATCTGCTGAACTAGGTATTTTAAGAGGTAAGTTGCACAACAGGTAAATCGATCTCAGTGCCTGGGGTTGAATTATCCCTTTCTCTAGTAATAATCTTAATAATCTTAAGTGGAAGCGAGCACCTTGTTGATCTAACTCGACTTGTGGTTTACAGTCTAAGAAATAAGGCCAATATTTAGGGATTGTTTCGAAAACTCCCAATTCCGTTTTCTTTATATGACTAGTAAAAGCGTTACAAAAGTCGAACAAAACATAAAAGCCTTATAAAATCTTATTAAAAAGCCATACAAAAGACTATAACAACAGTAGAAAAGACATATAAAGACCACATAAAAGCTGATTAACAGATAATTAAAATCCGTAAAGAATACAAACAAAATTAATACAAAAGCAGCACAAATGATATTTAAAAGCCGTATAAAAATGTATAGCCCAAAACACTATAAGAACTGTATTTTGTGTGTGTGTGTGTTTAACGCCCGACTATTGTGCACACTGGCCTAATTGGGTCTTCGCGGTAAAAGCCCAGTGCGCTATCAACTAAGCCACCGAGGCGGCTGAAAAATACGTATATAACTCCGCCATTGCCGGTCCCAAGCCCGGGGCTTCATCTCGCAAGGGATGAAGAAGGAGGAGGGGGAGGAGTTAGACCTCGCTAAAAAACCGGGGTCCGGATGGTAGCACCCTGTAAGGGCCCCTGCCTTGGGTTACAAGGTGAAACTTGGTCAACGGTCCTGACAGCGGAAGAGGAATCTCGGATTCCCAACGGTGGATGGAGCGGAAGAGCCTGGTGGTTTCACCACCAACCACAATTCCAAATCCAAAGGCGTTTGTTCCCAGATTGGGCGGCCTTTGGTCAGCGTCTGTTCTCCAGGTTAGGGGCGGCTGAGAATAACTTGAGAAGTGATTGATTTGGTGTACCCCAAAGTTGGGTGAAACTAATAAAGAGAGAGAAAATACATATAAAAAAAGCTGCATAAAATACATTAAAAATCATAAAAAAACCGTATAAGACATATACAAAAAGTATACAAAAACCATATAAAAACCGCATAAAATATAATATATTAAAAGCCATATAAAAGACGTATAACAATTACACAAAAGATATATTAAAGTCATAAAAAACCCGCATAAAATATATTAAAAACCACATACAAACCATATAAAAGCCGCATGCAACTTATGCCCAGATAACGACATTAGTTTTGTGACGTTTATGTCTAAATTTAATCTGGAAAACTGAAATGAATTAAATAATCCGACAACTTCCCGTTTAAACGTTAGAGGATCGCTTAAAATACTTTTTCAGTTACATAAGTACTGTACGAGAAGGTTAGCAAACATGTGTTTCGTAAATCAAACAGATAACAAACTGACGAATGATTCATTGCTAATTATTAATTATTTAATAATTAATATGATATTTGCAAAGTGACTACAGTATGTTTTAACATTACAAAGTCTGGTCTAATATTTGAACGTCTTATCTGAAGAGAAGAAAAGAACTATTTTTATCTAATAGTTAAGGGGCTCTGTACGTCCACACCGATCTTCGACCTCTAAATTAATAATGGCGGCACGCAATTGTCACGTTGATGAAATAGAAGCGAATTTATTTTAAAAAA
>CM040191.1:60578188-60613188 GCA_022606455.1 Callitettix versicolor
CGATTAGAAAAAAGGCCGAACGGAAGAAAGTAACGGAAATATGGAACGAACAAGCAAACTAAATTCGTCTCTTTGTGAAGCGAAGCTATAAATGATAGCTTTGGCGGGAGGAGCGATTAGAAAAAAGGCCGAACGGAAGAAAGTAACGGAAATGTGGAACGAACCAGCAAACTAAATTCGTCTCTTTATTTCTCTCTCTTTCTTTGTGAAGCGAAGCTTTTAATGTTAGCTTTGGCGAGAGGAGTGAATAAAAAAGGCCGAACGGAAGAAAGTAACGGAAATATGGAACGAACAAGCAAACTAAATTCGTTTCTTTGTTTCTCTCTCTATCTTTGAGAAACGAAGCTTTTAATGTTAGCTTTGGCGAGAGGAGCGATTAGAAAAAAGGCCGAATGGAAGAAAGTAACGGAAATATGGAACGAACTAGTAAACTAAATTCGTCTCTTTGTTTCTCTCTCTCTTTCATTGTTAAGCGAAGCTTTTAATGTTAGCTTTGGCGAGAGTAGTGAATAGAAAAAAGGCCGAACGGAAGAAAGTAACGGAAATATGGAACGAACTAGCAAACTAAATTCGTCTCTTTGTTTCTCTCTCTTTCTTTGTGAAGCGAAGCTTTTAATGTTAGCTTTAGCGAGAGGAGCGATTAAAAAAAAGGAACGAACGAAGAAAGTAACGGAAATATGGAACGAAATAGCAAACTAAATTCGTTTCTTTGTTTCTCTCTCTTTCTTTGTGAAGCGAAGCTTTCAATGATAACTTTGGCGAGGGGAGCGATTAGAAAAAAGTCTGAACGGAAGAAAGTAACGGAAATATGGAACGAAATAGCAAACTAAATTCGTCTCTTTGTTTCTCTCTCTTTTTTTGTTAAGCGAAGCTGTTAATGTTAGCTTTGGCGAAAGGCGTGAATAGAAAAAAGTCAGCCGAACGGAAGGAAGCAAAATTTGCCGTACAGTGCGTAAAGAAGTGTGCATTTTTAAACTACACTTTAAAAATGTAGTTTCGTGTTAGTTGTGACGTCAGCATTGGCCTTACCCATTTTTATATTTTAATTGCCAAGTGCGACACTTGCCTATAATTATATTTTCTATCACTATTCCCAAAATTTATAAATATTTCGGTCATTTTATTCATTTTAACATTTTAAACTTCTCATTCCACCATTATTTTATTTTATGTATTCCATTGTGGCCTTTCAGTATTCGAACTATGTAGTCTATCTATGGTCAGTTGGCTTGATTTTATACTACGTATTAATGTTACTCACTGACTGGCGTCTCTGCTGTAATCAGCTGTTCCGTGTATCAGCTGTTCGTTACGTTACCCTCAATTCGATTTCACTGCACCACAAAATTTGTCGTAAGGAAGCATTCATTTCTAAAAATCAGCTGACATTTAAAAGTAAATCACAGGATACGCCCTTGCACAATTTCGAAATGCTTACAGCAGATGAGGAATTTCACAATATGGTGCATGCCTTCCACCACAGCTGTTGTGTTTTGCACAGCCAATGTTAAACATAACCTTGAACGATTTATGTTCCAAACAATAGTTACTGCAATCCGTTATCTAGATTGTTCAAAGATCAATGTCTAGAGGTCTAGAGCGTTGACTGAAAGGTTGGGGACACTTTGCTGTTTTCAACCCTTTGTATGCTAATCAAGCACTAAATGTTTGTATGTTTGACAAGCGTTATTGCGATAGATATCAGAAGCAAAGAATTTGCATACTGTATGATTCGCTGTGTTACAATAGAAGGAGGAGTTTTGGAGGAGTTTTAATTTGATTTATAATTTAATTTTTTTTTAATATTTGTGGTTTTATTTAAACTAGGTATTATTTAATACTTCGCAAGGTTAGTGATCAGTTACGTAATATAGTGAAAAATTAGTAAATATAAATATTTGTCAAAATATTTTGTTATAAAAAACAGTAACATAATTAAAATAATATTAATATTGTATACAGTAATTTTTTTCCTTTTTTTAAAATTAATTTTATAAAACTTCTTTAAAAACAATGTTGAGGGTTATGACGTGATCATCATTTACTTTTTGCCCTTATGAATCCTGAACACAAACAAAGACAACTTTACACTTGCGGACTCGTGAAAATGCCACGTATAACTGACCATGTCAAAAAAAAAAAAAAAAAAACAGAACCTCATAAGCTTCCATTTTTTTTAATGTAATTTTTTAACGAAAACATTAATTTTAATATATTTACTTATTTGTCGTCATTAGAGGGGGAAATAATCTTCAAAATGACCTCTCAAGCGGTAGTTTTTGATATAGTATTAAGGCAGATATTTCATACCGACAAAAACACTTTGAGAGTTAATATATAGATTTTTTAATTTTTTTTTTAACGTCCGACTATTGTGCACACTTGGGCTAATGCAGACGACGGGATGATTTAAAGCGTATGAAAATGCCAAGCCTTGGCCGGGAATCGAACCCGGGTCCTCGGGGTGAAAGCCCAGTACGCTATCAACTAGGCCACCGAGGCGGCTAGTTTAAAGTTTTGATAAAGTTGGAACTGGGACACACTATAATACCTAATTTTTCATTTGAAAATGTATACATAATGCCTTATACTAAATTCAAACATCTTTTCCAGTTCAAAGTCTTTTATTTATCCATTCAAATTACGTGTTTACGATTAATTATTTGGAGGCAATTTCTCGGTTCTAAAGTTTAATTGCCGGACAAATGTCAAAGTTTAAGTATGGAAATTACATTCAGTTCGGATTATTCATGATCATTCATGAACATAATTTTTGATACAGTATTAAGGCAGATATTTCATACCGACAAAAACACTTTGAGAGTTAAAATATAGAGATTTTTTTAATTATTTTTTTTTTAACGTCCGACTATTGTGCACACTTGGGCTAATACTGACGATGGGATGATTTATAGCTTATGAAAATGCAAAACTCTGGCCGGGAATCGAACCCGGGTCCTCGAGGTGAAAGCCCAGTACGCTATCAACTAGGCCATCGAAGCGGCTATATAGAGATTAGATGGCAAACGGAAGAAAATTAAAGAAATTAAGAAAGAGGGAAAGACCTCGGGGGGAGTTGAACCGAGAGCGGTGGAGGTCCTTCCTTGCAGCTCTACGTGACAAGTGGGATTAAAGGAAATAAGTAAGCCAAGATGGCAAGCTGTAATGGTGTATACTGTTAGATTTAAACATACTTCTGTTTTTAACAAATAGTGGTATGCTGACGTGATGGAAGCAAATTTTAAAAAGAAACAATCAGAAATTTTGTGCAGATTGTAAGACTGATTAGATCACCTTTTAAGGGGTTCTTAGATCAGATACGATGACCAAGAGAGGAACTGCTTATCGACTAGTAGGACCAGAGCCCGCGTGCGGCATTAGTCGCAACACTGCGAGAGGAGCAGTGAGGAAATGGGTTAGTGATGGACACATCGAACGATGGAGACAATTTTCTGGCCAAAGATTGGGAAAGCGCCTTCTCTCGGGACCAGTCTCTGTACTGACAAAGACACTTGTTCAGTTTAACAGGAGGTCACTGAGGCAGGTCGTTGCCATGATCACCGGAGACGGCGGGGTGTTGAAACCGCAGCACACATACTCGTTGATTGCGAGGTCCTGGAGGCCAAAAGAAAGAGACTCTTTGGACCTCAGCAACCAGATCAGGAGTTCAACCAGGACACCTTATACAAGATGCTGGAGCTCGTTGAGGGCACTGGAGTCGGTTTAAGGTGAAGTGATAGGAGTACACAAAAAGCTTTTTAGCTGACGTGTCGGGGGCCATAGAGCCACTGTTAACCCCCACACAGGGGAAAAGGGGTCCTTTATATTTGTATATAAGTTATGTTTCCTTGTACTTTGTGTGTATGTGTTTTAGCACTCCCACATTCGCAGTTTCGGTTAGATTCAATTGAAACTCGGCACAAAACTAAAGTCTGGCAATAGCTTGTTATCCAGCAAAGTCAACAGTTTCAAAATGGCGGCAATTTCAAATCATGAAAAGTTTATAACTTGCCTATCTTACACTGTGTTTTTGAAAATCTGATTTCGCCGTCGTAATAAGCGTTTAACAAGGCATAAATTAGGATTTTAATATTTCTAATTCAATTAAATATACGGTCAGTTCATTTTACTATCCACTATGCAATTTGAAAAATAAAATTGCTATTTCATTATTGCATTATTGGACCACATATTTAAAAGATTAGGATTATGACCTATGTTCTTCCGTCTAGTGTCTTTTTTACTCACTACAGGCCGTGATATAAAACGTCAAATCTCTCTGTGAAAGTCGTCACAAAGTTAACGAAACATTGAAAACACACATCACAATACTAAACACAATTACATTTTATTGAAACGCACAACGATAAAATTTGGTTTGGCCATAAAATACGTGTTGTAACAACATACGAGTCGCACGTAGTGTTTGGCCGAACCAAATTTTATCGTTGTGCGTTTCAATAAAATGTAATTGTGTTTAGTATTGTGACGTGTGTTTTAAACGTTTTGTTTATCTTTGTGACGACCTCGACAGAGGGATTTGACATTCTGTATTACGGCCTGAAGATGAAACAGTGGTTTCGAAACCGCGGTATCCTTTACGAGCCAAACAATACGTGTTGTAACGACATACGAGTCGTACGTAGTGTTTGGCCGAACCAAATTTTATTGTGCATTTTAATAACAAATCGTGTAATTGTGTTTAGTATTGTGACGTGTGTTTTAAACGTTTTGTTTAACTTTGTGACGACCTCGACAGAGTGATTTGACATTCTGTATTACGGCCTGAAGATGAAACAGTGGTTTCGAAACCACGGTATCCTTTACGAGCCAAACAATACGTGTTGTAACGACATACGAGTCGTACGTAGTGTTTGGCCGAACCAAATTTTATTGTGAATTTTAACAACAAATCGTGTAATTGTGTTTAGTATTGTGACATGTGTTTTAAACGCTTTGTTAACTTTGTAACGACCTCGACAGAGTAATTTGACATTCTGTATTACGGCCTGAAGATGAAACAGTGGTTTCGAAACCGCGGTATCCTTAGGAGGTGAGTAAAAAATACCACGAGATGGAAGAAAATAAGGTTATAATCCTAATTATTTAAAATTGCTAATACAAGCAGGTTTTAATACTGTTTATGATGGTGAAAACAGAATTTCAAAAGTGCTTAAGGTAACAAAAACTTCGTTGAAAAATCGCTGCACGTCATCAATACAGTTGCGTGTAGCGATTATACGTGACCAGCTGATTTGACTGCACACGCACACCCACTCTCCGAATGTGACAAATGTTTCACGCTTTGCTGAGCGTGATGCACAGGTAATGTGATCTAGACTTTCTCGCGGTGGCCAAGGTCCGACCGGCATTGCACTTCAAGACAACCCTGGGCACAGGAAGGACAACTGCGCTTCCGGTTCTGGAAGATGACCTTAAGATCTAAGATAGACAATAGCACCGCCCAGTAGGAAGTACTGCATTGTTGGGTAACATCAACTGTAGTATGACGGCATTGTAGTTAATGTGTACAGTTTTATACAGGGTGTCTGATAACTAAATACGAGGTGTGTTCAGAAAGTAACGAGAATTTTAATTTTTTAAACAAAATATTTATTTATTCTTCTACATCGATGTTGTCGCCTTCAAAATAGTCCCCATTGGAGATTATGCACTTGTACCAGCGCTTCTTCCAATCCTCGAAACACTTCTCAAACTCGATCTTTGAAATAGCCTTTAGTTCTTTCAGCGATGCCCTTTTAATGTCATCTACGGCTGTAAAACGGCGGCCCTTTAAGGTTATCTTTATTTTTGGAAATAGGAAAAAGTCACACGGAGCCATATCTGGCGAATATGGAGGCTGGGGCATCGTTACAGTACTGTTTTCGGCCAAAAATTCACGAACAAGCAATGAAGTGTGAGCTGGTGCAAAAGCAATGAATTGTTTTTCTACAGATCCGGGCGTTTTTTTCGGATTGCTTCACGCAAACGGCGTTGAACTTGTAGGTAGTACTCCTTATTGACCGTTTCACCAATACAAATTCTTTGATCCATTTCTTTTAACAAACGAAAATCGCCGAGCTCATAAAAACACGTCTAACCTTAGTGGCTGTCACAGACAAAGTCAACAATGAAAACAGCCGAAAGTTTTATCATACTTCAAGGGCATGTATACCAACATAATAAAAAAAAAATATTTGACAATCGGACTCTCCAAGCCCGCGAAATTAAACAATTCTCGTTACTTTCTGAACACACCTCGTACATGCTGAATTAGAATATGTATCAAAACTAAAGGGTTCTACTTTAAATGTCAACAGGCTTCTAAAATACCAAATTAGCAGTTCGAAGAACAGCAGATCTCGCGGTATATTTTGAACTTCTGCATTGACAGTTTAATTGGTAACCGGAAATGTTTACGAAAAATGTTATTAGACCAACTCCATTGGAATTTTGTTCTCTTCGCCACGCAGCATTCAAAATTGTGATAGGACAAGCGGATCAACCAGTATTAGGGGAAATAACCAGCAACTACTTCGCTAACGTAAATCAGAGACCGCCATTTTGAAAGGAAAGCGAATAAAAAAATATTACACATACATCGTTCGGGCTTTATAGAAAGTACCTACCAAATTTCAAAACAATCGGTTGATGTGTTTGATCAAAAATGCGTACATTAATCATTAAATCAGAGACCGCATTCTTGAAACGAAAACCAATGAAAAAAAACACAAATGTAATATTTTTTTTTAACGTCTGACTATTGTGCACACTTAGGCTAATGCAGACGGTGGGATGATTTATAGCGTATAAATGCCAAACCCTGGCCGGGAATCGAACCCGGATCCTCGGGGTGAAAGCCCAGTACGCTATCAACTAGGCCACCGAGGCGGCTCACAAATGTAATATTTCATAATAAGAAACATCGTTCCGGGTTTATGCAAGGTAACTTCTTACCAAAACAACGATCAAAACTGAGTACACCAGTCACTGAATTAGAGACCGCCATTTTGAAAGGGCCACAATGAAAAAATTTTACACATACCTCCTTCCCCTTACATATACATAAGGTACCTTTCTACAAAATTTCAAAACAATCGGTCGATGTGTTTGATCAAAACTGCGTACACTAATCATTAAATCAGAGACCACGATCTTGAAAGGGAAGCAAATGCAAAAACTTTATACATACGAGGTGTGTTCAGTAAGTAACGAGAATTTTTAAATTTTGCGGGCTTGGACAGTCCGATTGTCAAACATTTTTTTTATTATGTTGGTATACATGCCCTTGAAGTATGATAAAAAAGTATGTTAAAAGAAATGGATCAAAGAATTTGTATCAAATTTTGCGTAAAAAATGGAATAAAGTGTGTGAAATGTTAACAAAGGCCTATGGTGAGTCTGCTATGAGATGAGTAAAGCAAGAGTTTGAGAGTGGTATAAGCGTTTCCAAGAAGGCCGTGAAGACGTTGAAGATGACGAACGCGTTGACGACCAAGCACATCAACAACCGATGAAAACGTGGAAAAAGTGAAAGAAATGGTTATGAACAATCGCCGAATCACAATTAGAGAGGTCGCTCATGATGTTGGCATATCGATTGGATCATGTCATGACATTGTTTCCAAAGTTTTGTGTATGAAACGCGTGGCAGCAAAATTCGTTCCAAAATTGTTGAATTTTTAACAAAAACAGCGGCGAATGGAAGTTGCTCAGGAGTCAATAAATGAAGTAAACGACATGCAGAATTACTGAAATATTATAACAGGTGACGAAACATGGGTTTATGGATATGACGTCGAAACTAAAGCTCAATCATTCCAGTGGAGGCATTCTGGCCGCCAAGACCGAAAAAGGCTCGACAAGTGCTGTCGAATGTGAAGGTGTTCTCTGTGTAATATGCTCACTGTGTTCTTCGATATTAATGGCATAGTGCATCATGAATTCCTGCCATCAGGTGAAACGGTCAATAAGGAATACTACCTACAAGTTCAACGCCGTTTGCGTGAAGCAATCCGAAAAAAACGCCCGGATCTGTGGAAAAACAATTCATGGCTTTTACACCACGATAATGCACCAGCTCACACTTCATTGCTTGTTCATGAATTCTTGGCCAAAAACAGTACTATAACGATGCCCCAGCCTCCATATTCGCCAGACATGGCTCCGTGTGACTTTTTCCTATATCCAAAAATAAAGAGAACCTTAAATGGCCGTCATTTTACAGCCGTAGATGACATTTATAGCGCATCGCTGAAAGAAAGGCTATCTAAAAGATCGAGTTTGAGAAGTGTTTCGAAGATTGGAAGAAGCGCTGGCACAAGTGCATAATCTCAATGGGGACTATTTTGAAGGCGACAACAACAATGTAGATGAATAAATAAATATTTTGTTCAAAAAATTAAAATTCTCGCTACTTTCTGAACACACCTCGTACATCGTTTGAACTTCATAGAAGGTACCTTCCTACAAAATTTCAAAACAATCGGTCGATGTGTTTGATCAAAACTGCGTACACTAATCATTTAATCAGAAACCGCCATCTTGAAACGACAGCCAATGAAAACTCTTACAAACACATTGTTCGGACTATATACAGGGTACCTTCTTACCAAATGTCACAACAATCGATCAATGCGTTCGGCCAAAACAGCGTAACAAACCAAATTCCGAACGTTCGAGTTGAAACAGAAACTTCGCTTCGCTGGATCAATTTCCGCCTGCAATCATTTCAATTATTGTAATTAACATGTACATTATTTGCTTTTACATCTCGCAGTCAATCATTAAAATATTTTATTTAACTATTAATAAAGAACATCGACAACAAACATCGAAATAGTATTGTCGAAGGAACAGTTGTAATGCAAAATCAGCTGTTTGAACGCCTCCAACCCGCGCATACCTTTTCCAATTATTACACTTAATGTTTCTACATTCTTGTAAGAATAAGCATAGCTTATGGCATTTGAAATAATTATGATAATCGCAACACGCAACTGTCTCGCTATATGAGAAAGTTCATATGTTATTTTCGCACAATTGAATTTGATTAAAACAGCTGATACTACAAGACGCGTTCCGTCTCTACCTACGCTCTTCAGTACGTAGGACCGTTATTTACTCTAATTAGACTAATACTAATAAAACGTTCTAAGGTCATTTTAATTTAAATACATAAGATAAAGTGGAAGACGTTCTAGCGTCCGGCTCTGAAGGTAAACCTCCCAGTGACTGTATCAGTGCCCATTATATGGACATCACTTTCTGTTTCTTACCTTATTCGTATTGGGAACGCAGCCGGCAGTAATCAGTGCACATGTCATGCTTTGCCGGTCCGTCTTATTACTGTTTGATATGTAAATACGTCAGTGTGTTTGTAACGAACCTAACCTGCTAGTTTGTATTTTAATATTAAACTTTATTAAAGTGAGTTTTTAATTGCCTTCCTTATACATTTCTTTTAATATTGCTCCCCGTAATCAGCTGTCATTCTTAGTAAAACGGTGATTTTGAGAGAGTAGGGCCTATCAAAACCATATAATTAAATTTTTACCGAATTTTAATTGGAACATGATCTATTGGAGCGCCATCATGGTAAGACCCAAACCCGGGACTTAAAAATTAACGAAGATCCTGGCCTCTAGATCACTTTTCGAAGGATCAATTATATATATATATATATATATATATATATATATATATATATATATATATATATATATACTTTGAACACGTGAGAATGCAGCGCAATCAATATATATATATATATATGTGTGTGTGTCTGTGTGTATATATATATATATATATATATATATATATATATATATGTGTGTGTGTGTGTGTGTGTGTGTGTAGAGAGAGAGAGAGAGAGAGAGCGTTATTTCACGTCATTCAAACCTATGTCATTCAAACTTGGTAAAAAAATCAATTTTTTCAATAGCCTGGAAAAATCCTTTCAACAATTTCAAAATGGCGGCCATTCCAAGTGTTAAAAAAATCGCTGTCCACAGCTGTCTCGCTGACGTGATGGAAACGAAGTGCTACATTCTTCAAAGTAGCATTTAAAATTGTTTAATCACAATGAATATGCTCATTATGATAATAAAATTTTGAAGATAAAAAAAATTGTTGGAAATTCGCTTCTATCACGTCAGCGAAGCAGTTGTGTGTCTCGCTTATTAATATCGATATTTAATCATTTTACACCATCTTAATCGGCGTTAACGTCTGCATTAAACAAATTTCAAATTACGTTCCTTTTAAATGACATTCAGGATTTAAACGTGATGGAAATAACTTTTTTAAAAAAATTACAGTACGAAATTATTATTATACTGTTACTTTTTGGAAATTAGGTTCTATCGAGTCGCACAGAAAATACGTGCGTAGATATACTTGAAATAAACTTGTACAGAAATGGTCGCGACGTGATTAAGTTCTTGTCTAATTTCGTGATATTGTTGACTTCTACCCAGCGTTGAAAGCGACACAGGCAAGCTGCCGTAACCAAATATAGCCCGCTTAAACATAGCTGAGATCACTAATCACACGGGACTTGTACATAACTTATTTCGGCCATTTAGACTGCACGCGGTAACCTGCTGGCTCAATGAACGATACAAATTGTTACTTCCAGACATGCGATTTGAGTTAGGCCTATACTGTTTGTAACGGATTTCCACTGGAAAATGAACTATGGGAGCACCCATAATCGTGGTCGGAAGGTCGTTAACATTTACAGATTTTGGTAATAGCTTGGACAAGTTTGTTAACAAAATTCCTTCGACTCTTTCAGAATGCCGGTCATTTCAAAACTTCAAAAATTCACCTTTATTTGGTCTTAGGTATTTTCGAAAGTCTGATTTCATCAGCGAATTACGATTTCGAATTTTTCAAATACGTTGGAATAAGAAATTTAAATTTGACGGCGGTCGGGGTTCGTTATCGTATTTTCAATGCAATCTGAACGCGTACACAGATTTTAATGTTGTTTATAATGATGAAATCAGAGTTTCAAACAGAGGGTATAAAAAAATTACTTTTGGGAATTCGCTTCCATCACAACAGCGAGACGCCTGCTTACCGCGATTATTTCGCATCTGCATAAAGTGTCTATAGCCTATACGAGGTGTGTTCAGAAAGTAACGAGAATTTTAATTTTTTGAACAAAATATTTATTTATTCTTCTACATTGATGTTGTCGCCTTCGAAATAGTCCCTATTGGAGATTATGCACTTGTGCCAGGGCTACTACCAATCCTCGAAACACTTCTCAAACTCGATCTTTGTGATAGCCTTTAGTTCTTTCAGCGATACGCTTTTAATGTTATCTATGGCTGTAAAACGACGGCCCTTTATTTTTTATAAAAGGATCTCTTTATTTTTGGAAATAGGAAAAAGTCACACGGAGCCATGTCTGGCGAATATGGAGGCTGGGGCATCGTTACAGCACTGTTTTTGGTCAAAAATTCACGAACAAGCAATGGAGTGTGAGCTGGTGCATTATCGTAGTGCAAAAGCCATGAATTGTTTTTCCACAGATCCGGGCGTTCTTTCGGATTGCATTATTTCAGCGTTGAACTTGTAGGTAGTACTCCTTATTGACCGTTTCACCTGGTGGCAGAAATTCATGATGCACTATGCCATTAATGTCGAAGAACACAGTGAGCATAACCTTCACGTTCGACCACACTTGTCGAGCCTTTTTAGGTCTTGGCAAGCCATAATGTCTCCACTGGGATGATTGAGGCTTAGTTTCGACGTCATATCCGTAAACCCGTTTCGTCACCAATTATAATACGTTTCAGTAATTCTGCATCGTCGTTGACTTCATTTAGTGACTCCTGAGCAACTTCCATTCGCTGCTGGAACGAACAATTCCATTCAACTTCCAATCAACAATTCCGCAACTTCCATTCAACAATTTTCGAACGAATTTTGCTGCCACGCGTTTCATACACAAAATATTGGAAACAATGTCATGACATGATCCAATCGATATGCCAACATCATGAGCGACCTCTCTAATTGTGATTCGGCGATTGTTCATAAACATTTCTTTCACTTTTTCCACGTTTTCATCGGTTGTCGATGTGCTGGGGCGTCCAAGGCATTCGTCATCTTCAACGTCTTCACGGCCTTTTTGGAAACGCTTATACCACTCGTAAACTCTTTCTTTACTCATAGCAGACTCACCATAGACCTTTGTTAACATTTCACACACTTTGTTACACTTTATTCCATTTTTTACGCAAAATTTGATACAAATTCTTTTATCCATTTCTTTTAACAAACGAAAATCAACGAGCTCATAAAAACACGTCTAACCTTAGAGGCTGTCACAGACAAAGTCAACAATGAAAACAGCTGAAAGTTTTATCATACTTCAAGGACATTTATACCAAAATAATATAAACAATTTTTGATAATCGGACTCTCGAAGCCCGCGAAATTTAAAAATTCTCGTTACTTTCTGAACACACCTCGTATGCATTTATACCATAAATATAAAAACACAAGGTAACTATAAAAAAAAAACATGCTAACAAAATATCGTTACACTAAAGTGATGCGGGGAGTAGAGATCACAGCTGATTTTATAAGTCAGTTGTTAACAACTGTGTGGAGTTTTAAGGTAGTGTTGTTACTATCGAAAACTTTTAAGTATTCGAATAAGTATTCATTAAACAGTATTGGAATATAAAAACTGCAGTACTACTCGAATAACTATTCATTTAGAAGTATTCGAATTCAAAAACTACTGTACTATTAGAATAAGTAAGCATTTAAGAATATTTCTGAATATAAAAACTACTCTTAGAATAAATATTAGTTTAAAAGTATTTGAATACAAAAACTATCTTTCGAGTAAATATTCAAATTTAAAAACTAGTATTCGAATAAATATTAATTTAAAAGTATTAATTAATGAATGAATTCAAAAACTATCATTCAAGTAAATATTAATTTAAAAGTATTGTTAAAATGTTCAAAAAAAAGAGGCAGGAGCTGAACATTAAGATGCAGTGGCGTTGGGAAGGCATTCACAACTCTCTTTGCAAAACAAGCTGCTGATATATAAGCAAGTTCTAAAGCCTCTGTGGATATATGGTACCCAACTGTGGGGTTGTATCAAGAAAACAAATGCGATGATCCAAACGTTTCAAAACAAAGTACTGCGAAGTATCTGAAATGCTCCATGGTATGCACGAAATGACGATATCATCGGGACTTGGGAGTTCCTATCGTTGTAGAAGATATTAAACTACATGCAACGAAACATACAAAGAGACTGGCGACATTCTAATGTGGAAGTACTGCCGCTTCTAAGGACCAGTCAGGATTAGCCCAGATTGAAAAGGACTAAGCCTTGTGATTTGATGTGTTAGTGTAGTGGGGGGTCTTGCTGATGGGTCGGATCTTGGACATACCTTCATGTACTTGACTCTAGTGAATGAAATATTACTTGATAAGTCATGTGACTTAGTTGTAAATTTGTAAAATAAAAAAAAATTTTTAAATTTAAAAGTAATCAATACAAAAGCTAGTATTCGAATACAAAAATTACTCATCGAATATTCATTGAAAAGTATTAAAATAGTTTCCTGAACAGTATTAATGCTGGACTGTAAGTGAATATCAGAATTGGACTTAAGTTTTACATCTCATTCGAAATGATTTATATTTCATTCAGGTGATTTTCATTCGAAATTTATTTTACCGATATCGATAATTCGCTCAAAATCGTGGTAACACATTCAAGCTCGTTACCTATCGAAATCCGTTCAACAGTTTCAAAATGACTGCCGTTATAAATCCTGAAAAATAGATTTGCACCTGACAGTTTTTTAAAATACAGTATACGACTTTACTAACGTAATCAGCGTCAAAATCTACGTAAATTAGCATTTTAAATTAATTTTAATGTTATATACAAGTTACGATTAAGTACATTTTAAGGCTAATTAAGGTGTTGAGACTATATTCTCAAAAAATTCTGTTATTGAACCAAAAATAAAAATCACGTATCATGTTTTCTCTTCCTTTTGTTCGAAAACACGACAAATTAACGTAGCTAATTTTTAACAACATAACCTAAAACTTCATATAGCCTATCAGCCGTTCAGTGGAATCAGCTGATCGTTACGAATTAATATAAAATAACTGATATTTTACTATAACTACCAATATAAAATTAATTACGATACTTTGTTCGAAAATACGACAAATTAGCATAGCTAGTTTTTAACAACATAACCTAAAACTTATTACAGCTGTTCAATGAAATCAGCTGATCATTACGAATTATTATAAAATAACTGATATTTTACTATATCTACCAATATAAAATTTACGATACTTTGTTCGAAAATACGACAGATTAGCATAGCTAATTTTTAACAACATAACCTAAAACTTATTACAGCTGTTCAATGAAATCAGCTGATCGTTACGAATTAATATAAAACAACTGATCTTTTACACTAACTACCAATATAAATTTGTGCTCTCGCATCAAGCGACACCCAAATTCCATCACAAACAGCTCTAAAACGTGATCCTTGTTAAAAGTGTGGTAAAGTGATGTAGGAACATTTCGGAAATTCGCTTCCATCACGTCAACTAGACAAGCGCGTTTCGCGTTGCACGCCGCACGTTAGCTATAAAATCAGGAATTCCGCGACACCCTGGAGCTGTACAGTAGCCGTGGCAGACTCCGGCCTTGGAAGTGACCTAGTTTTGGCAAGAGTTGCAACACTCGACACGGACTGGCCTCAGGCGAAGCATTTTGGAAGGAAGGAACATTACATTTACGCAGATCTTTGGGAAAAAATCCACCTTGTTAGGTGAGACTATTAGAGTTGATGACGCAAGTACTATTGAAGTGTTTTTTGTATGGTTAATGAATGTGCTCGTGGAGCCTTAAAATAAAACTAAAGTCAAGCCTAAGCATATTTTTAGTGAATATACAACAGAACTGAGCGTGACCAGTGGGCGACAATGAAAATGTGCTGCTACAGTTTTACACAGTTATTAGCGAATTTCCAAAGGAAAAGAGCCATTATGGTAAGACCCAAACCCGGACCTTTGAAACAAGCACCGATCCTGACCTGACGCACGCGCACACATACACACACGCACACACACTCTCTCTCTCTCTCTCTCTCACACACACACACACAAAACGAGCACAATAATGAGCACACACACACACTCTGCCACTCTCTCTCTCTCTCTCTCACACACACACATACACAAACACAAACGAACACACACATGAGCACACACACACACACACACACACACAAACGAGCACACACACACACACACAAACGAGCACACGCATGAGCACACACACAAACACAAACACACACACACCACACACATAAATGAGCACACATATATAAACGAGCACACACACTGTCTCTCTCTCTCTCTCTCTCTCTCTCTCTCTCTCTTACACACACAAACACAAACACACACACTCTCACTCTCTCTCTCTCACACACACACACAAACACAAACACACACACTCTCTCTCTCTCACACACACACATAAATGAGCACACACATGAACACACACACACATAAAAGAGCACACATATGAACACACACACACACACACTGTCTCTGTCTGTCTCTCTCTTTCTCTCTCTCTCGCTCTCTCTCTCTTACACACACACAAACACACACACACAAACACTCACACTCTCTCTCTTTCTCTCTCTCTCTCTCTCTCTCTCTCTCACACACACACACACACACACACACAAATGAGCACCCACATGAACACACACACAGATAAAAGAGCACACACACACACTGTCTCTGTCTGTCTGTCTGTCTCTCTCTCTCTCTCTCTCTCTCTCTCTCTCTTACACACACACACAAACACACACACTCACTCTCTCTCTCTCTCTCTCTCTCTCACACACATAAACGAGCACACACATGAGCACTCTCTCTCACACACACACACACACACACACACACACACACACACACACACACACACACACACACACACACACACACACACACACACACACACACACACACACACACACACACACACACAAATAAGTCGATGATCGAAATTTTAATTTACATAACTATTGTCTGAAGCTGACATATTGATAGCATTATCTTATCTTTGTATTCATGTATGTACAGTAAACACCAGCACAGTACAGCTGTAGAATTAGCACCTAATATTGAAACACATGTTGCGGCAGTTTGGGGTGAGGCGCCTGCGCACAAACACGTTGCCCTACATAGTAACGTTAAACAATCACAGCATAATGCCGAAGTTGACACGTGTAGTTTTTTATCTCTAAAAATTACTCGTTCCATTAAGTGACATTTTGTTACGTCAATCGATAACTGTAAAGTAACATTTTTCCGATTTTGCACAAAAGAATACACCAAAAAGTTTTGATTTATAAAGATTTTCAATGACCTCCAGAAACTAATTTTTCGAAATAACAGACTTGTCCAAGGTGGTTTTAGTGCACCAAAATCAATTTTTGTGCCAAGTTTGAATCAAACCACACCAAATTGCGAATGCTAGGGTGTTAAACAAACACGCACGCACACACACATAAATATAAATATAAATAAATAAATATATATAATATCAATAATATATATATATAATCTAAAAAATATATATATTTATTTTTAATAAACACACGGTTCATTTTGGAGAATCCTTGTCACATGGAATACACAAAATTAAATATAGAAAGTAATGTAAATCAAAATTACAAATGAAAATATATTTTATAAACTTTTCTTGCTAAGTTTAGGGTTTAATTTAAAATTAAACTCTTGAGGCCACTTTATCTTTTTTTTCAACTTAGCGAATTCATCAGCAATTTTGTTTGGGTCGATTTTGCCTGCTATTTCTCTGTTCACACACATGTCCATCGTGTCCACGCATGCGCGTACTTATTCCTTCTTCCCTCCTTTCCCTTTAATGATAGTTGAACTTTAACCTGTCCCGCTGTACCTGTACATGCAGGATTCAGAACACCCCCGTTTCATATACCCGTTATATCCCCGCAATAACTTCCCTGAAGCGATGGGGTCAAATGACCAAAAGATCAAACAACCAAAAGTTCATTCAACCAAATTCTATACTATAATATTTTGGCGCAATGAACTTTTGGTCATAAGAACCATATTTTTATTATTATTATGTTTTTAATATTATTTTAAACACCATCATACTACTTACTCAGTCCAACTTAATTATTTAGTATTCAAGTGTTAATTGAATAATGGCGTGTATTATTCATTTAATTATTTAGTATTGAAACTTACCTATATGCAATAAAGTGAAAATATAAAATATTAACAGTATATTCAACTGTAGGCCTAAACGCAATATATTAATGACTGGTCTGGGTATGTAGTGTAATGACGTGTATTATTAATTTAAATATCAGTAATGACACTGATCTATATGTTATAATAAAAAAACCGTGTTTTACAAAATATCCTCCTTCGATGGAAATACGAACCTCGATGTTAATCTCTAAGTTTTACACATTTTTGGTCGAATGTAACTTTGGTTGATTTTTTGGTCATATGAACCACTCTGTTGAAAACATGACCAAAAGTTCATTCAACCAAAATATTTAAGTATAATTTGGTCGAATGAACTTTTGGTTGTTTCATATTTTGGTCATATGAGCTCGTCCCTCCCTGAATTCGCCAATCCATGAAACGTGCACTGTTTCTGATCTCAACGTCTTAACGTTTCGTCAAGATTTTTATTGTATGCTATTGAAAGTTTGCGTTAGGTTTTTTGGTTTTCTAAAAACAAATTTCTGAACTCATATATAAAATTCTTTATCGACGTCGTTCAATAAATTTTATGAAACGATTTTAAGAATTTTTCCGGGCTATTTTGCGGTTGTTTAGCAGTTGAAGTGGATTTATGTGGGAGGGGAACCAACTGTAAGATTTTTTTGCAGTTTTATTGAGTTATATCAGAAATATTTCAAACGAATTCAAGGACTGTAAACATTTCGGACATGCCAAAACACACTCGTCCTACACACGCAGTTTGTTTACAATAACCTTATGTTTTTGATAACGCGAATACGTGCGGAAACGAACGCGCTCACCGTCGGACGACATTGACACGCTGCTCCCGAAATATTTCAGATAAAACACAGTTTATCACAGAACTAAATCATAGCGAACCTAACCTAGAACCCGTTGCCCCACATCGGCCTCCCGGTACTAAAATAACACCATCTGTCTCACGATGTAAACACTTCCACAATGTATCGCGGTATCTTGTTTACTTATCGTGTGACGCGCAATACATTCTAATTAAATTACAGAAAAACTAACACTTTCAACTGGCATCATTTTACATGTACGAGGTGTGTTCAGAGAGTAACGAGAATTTTTTAATTTCGCGTGCTTGGAGAGTCCGATTGTCAAACTCTCCCAAGTTTTTAATCGTTGGTATCCAAGTTTTTAATACACGTTTTTATGTCGGTATACATTCCCTTGAAGTATGAAAACTTTCAGCTGTTTTCATTGTTGACTTTGTCTGTGACAGCCACTAAGGTTAGATGTGTTTTAATGAGCTCGGCGATTTTCGTTTGTTAAAAGAAACGGATCAAAGAATTTGTATCAAATTTTGCGTAAAAAATGGAATAAAGTGTGTGAAATGTTAACAAAGTCCTATGGTGAGTCTGCTATGAGTAAAGCAAGAGTTTACGCGTGGTATAAGCGTTTCCAAGAAGGCCGTGAAGACGTTGAAGATGACGAACGTCCTGGACGCTCCAGCACATCAACAACCGATGAAAACGTGAAAGAAATGGTTATGAACAATCGCCGAATCACAATTAGAGAGGTCGCTGATGATGTTGGCATATCGATTGGATCATGTCATGACATTGTTTCCAATGTTCTGTGTATGAAACGCGTGGCAGCAAAATTCGTTCCAAAGTTGATGAATTGTGAACAAAAACAGCGACGAATAGATTGCTCAAGAGTCACTAAATGAAGGCATCGACGATGCAGAATTACTGAAAGTTATTATAACAGATGACGAAACATGGGTTTACGGATATGACGTCAAAACTAAGGCTCAATCGTCCCAGTGGAGGCATTCTGGCTCGCCAAAACCGAAAAAGGCTCGACAAGTGCAGTCGAACGTGAAGGTTATGCTCACTGTGTTCTTCGATATTAATGGCATAGTGCATCATGAATTCCTGCCACCAGGTGAAATGGTCAGTAAAGCACCTAGGTGAAATGGTCAGTAAACAATTCATGTACTACCACCAAGTTCAACGTCGTTTGCGTGAAGCAATCCAAAAAAAACGCCCGGATCTGTGGAAAACAATTCATGGCTTTTGCACCACGATAATGCACCAGTTCACACTTCATTGCTTGTTTGTGAATTTACAATACATGTCTCGTAAGTTAAAAGAAATATATGAAGAGTGGGGATTATGTATGAACACAGGAAAAAAAATATTTATGTATAGACAAAATAAGTAGTCTAGACATTGACTCTATGGAGGACATACAACCATGTTGAGTATAGATATTTGGGCGTATATATTTGTAAATTAATTTTAATTGTACGTTGATTCTAACTGTTTGTTGATTAGCATATTCCAAATTGTTTGTTGTTTGTAACTGTTAATTCCAATTATTTGTTGATTCCAATCTTTTATTGATTTCAACTGTTTGTTAATTGCAACTGCTTGTTGATTCTAAATGTTTGTTGATTGGCAGATTCCCAATTGTTTGTCGATTAGCTGATTCCATTGTTTGTTCATTCCAATTGTTCAATTCAAATTGTTTGTTGATTAGCACATTCCCAATTGTTTGTAGTTTCAAACTGTTTTCGATTCACATTGTTTTTTTATTAGCAGATTCCCTATTGTTTGTCAATGCAATTGTTTGTTGATTAGCCCAATTGTTAGTCCAATTGTTCTAATAAATTAATTTACTTTACTTTGAATAAGTTAATTTCTCTAAAAAATCTTTCTGAACATTTCAGAAGTTCGATATTACAAAGTTTTTACCTCGCAATTCTTTTGAAAATCTAATTTGACCACTGACATTAGCTATAAAATAAGCTTAATTAATATTTTATTATTAAAATTTCATTGAAACACAAACGTTTTCTCATAATAACGTTAGCTAGACAGACGATATTAATATACATTCTTAGAAGATTGTACGGCATTAGTTACAACAAATGAAGTTAAATTGAACAGCGGTTAGACTATCGATTATTGATGCGTAGTTCAAACTAGTTCTATTCAATTAATTCTAAGAATTAGTTATTCAAACAATGCAGGCCCTTACGACTTACCACAGAGTGACGCAACAGTGAAGTGTACATTTCTGTCAGTAGCATTTCATGAAACCAGATTTTCTGAAAATAAATATTAAAATATATAGCCTTTAATGCAGCCCTAAACTAAAACTATTTACTAAATTATGATAGGTCTTGCCGTTCAACCAGTACTACAGGAAATAGCCAGCAACTACGCACGTCATCGTTAAATCAGAAAGCGCCATCTTGAAACTGATGTAAATGGGAAAACGTCTTACAATTACATCGTTAGAGCTTTATACAAAGTACCATCGCACGAAATTTCATAACAATCGGTCGATGCGTTTGAGCGGAACCGCGCGCAACAGTCATAAATCAAAGGTCGCCATTTTTAAACGGAAGTGAATGGCGTTCGGACTTTATACAAGGTACCTTCGTCATAAATTAAAAAAAAATCGGTGAATTCGCCTGGCCAAAACTGCATAAGCAACAAACACAAACCAAATGCCGACTTTTAACACAGATCAGTCAAGCAAAACATTGCAATCCGCTTGTAACAATATATAGCTGATTTTAATAATACCGATTTTTATTTATTATAACGAGTTTTTCTAACAAAAACACATAAAAACAACAAAGCAAATTGAGATATGAGCAAATTGACGCTGCATATTTCATCGAAATCGGCTTAATTGGTTTAGTTGTATGTACTTACTGAGACGGACAGATATTCAAGTGAAAACCAAAATCACCCATGCGTGTAGTCAGGATATGTATAAATGGAGAACGAAGCTATAAAATATATTTAGTATAGGTATGTTTCTAGAGGGTGGGTGTGGAATAGGTCCAACCCCCACGCAAGTGGAAATGACGAGAGGTCAGGAAAATTTCAAAACATGACAAATTTTACTAGACTTCTCTGATTTAGTAAGAAACCTTGTTGACTCAACTGGATTAATATGATTTCATTGGCCTGCCACAGCGTGAAATCCTGTAAATTAACTAGCCTGTCATGACTTAATTGGACTGGACTTGTGTGGTTCAGTGCGTAACCTCTTTGACTTAACTTGACTGACATGACTTAATAAGACTAAAACTGTCTAATTTTACCTGCCTCAGTGTGAAACAATGTGATTTAATTAGCCTGACATGCCTTAATTGGACTAGATTTGTGTGGTCCCGTGTGTAACCTCTTTGACTTAACTCGACTGACATGACTTAATAAGACTAAACCTGACAAATCTTGACTGCCTCAGTGTGAAACCATGTGATTTAACTAGCCTGACATGACTTAATTGGACTAGAGTTGTGTGGTTCAGTGCGTAACCTCTTTGACTTAACTCGACTGACATGACTTAATAAGACTAGACCTGGCTAATCTTGACTGTCTCAGTGTGAAACCCCGTGATTTAATTAGCCTGACATGACTTAAATGGACTAGACTTGTGTGGTTCCGTGTGTAACCTCTTTGACTTAACTCGACTGACATGACTTAATAAGACTAGACCTGACAAATCTTGACTGCCTCAGTGTGAAACCATGTGATTTAACTAGCCTGACATGACTTAATTGGACTAGAGTTGTGTGGTTCCGTGTGTAACCTCTTTGACTTAACTCGACTGACATGACTTAATAAGACTAGACCTGGCTAATCTTGACTGTCTCAGTGTGAAACCCCGTGATTTAATTAGCCTGACATGACTTAAATGGACTAGACTTGTGTGGTTCCGTGTGTAACCTCTTTGACTTAACTCGACTGACATGACTTAATAAGACTAGACTTGGCTAATCTTCACTGCCTCAGTGTGCTACCCCGTGATTTAATTAGCCTGATATGACTTAATTGGACTAGAGTTGTGTGGTTCCGTGTGCAACCTCTTTGACTTAACTCGACTGACATGACTTAATAAGACTAGACCTGGCTAATCTTGACTGTCTCAGTGTGAAACCCCGTGATTTAATTAGCCTGACATGACTTAATTGGACTAGGGTTGTGTGGTTCAGTGTGTAACCTCTTTGACTTAACTCGACTGACATGACTTAATAAGACTAGACCTGGCTAATCTTGACTGTCTCAGTGTGAAACCCCGTGATTTAATTTGTCTGTTTTTTTTTTAACGTCCAACTATTGTGCACACTTGGGTTAATGCAGACGATGGGATGATTTATAGCGTATGAAAATGCCAAGCCCTGGCCGGGAATCGAATCCGGGTCCTCGGGGTGAAAGCCTAGTACGCTGTCAAGTAGGCCACCGAGGCGGCTAATTAGCCTGATGACTTAAATGGACTTGACTTGTGTGGTTTAGTAATATTCCTGCTTCTCTCGACTGATGTAACTAGACTTATCTGACTCAATGTGAAACCTCTTTGACTTAACTGAACGTACTATCATCGGTACGAAACCAGCCCAGAAAGGATTTGCACAACACAACTGAGCGCAGGATGATAAAAAAACAATTCACCTGCACAGTTCGACGCTCGTAACATGCCTGGTACAGAAATCGCTTTAGGATTGAAAAAAAAATTTACGATCCCAATGTATTGTTTGCCGTAGTAGTGCTTGAAGGCGAACACATGTTATTACATAATGATAAAACGTATATAACAGAGTGAGTCATTGCTGAACGGGTCGAGGTGACTCTGCTGCTGAGTTGTTGCTACGAAGCCGCATCGGATCACGTTTTTAAGTTATACTGACAGCACTGCCTAAATATGCGTTCTTAGCTGCCCTTTAAGAAAAAGAGATTTAACATCAGAAACAATACTATACGTAGATTATAAGTTTATTGTGGTTAACTAGAAGGTTATTGTGGTTATTCCAACAGTGTACTATTTGTATTAGTGGAATTCTACTGTAATATGAACTCTTGGATTTGTCAACCTGATATAACCTAAACATGTGACCTTAAGAAGAGGGCCGATGTGTGTGTGTGTGTGTGTGTGTGTGTGTGTGTGTGTGTGTGTGTGTGTGTGTGTGTGTGTGTGTGTGTGTGTGTATGTATGTGTGTGTGTGTGTGCGTGTGTGAATGTGAGTGTGCGTGTGTGTATGAGTGTGTGAGTGTGAGTGAGTGAGTGTGTGTGTGTGTGTATGTGTGTGTGTGTGTGTGAACGAGTGTGTGTGTGTGCGTGTGTGCGTGTGTGCGTGTGTGCGTGTGTGTGCGCGCGAGTGTGAGTGTGTGCGTGTGTGAGAGGGCGTATGTGTATGAGTGTGTGTGAGTGTGTATGTGTGTGTGTGTCCGTGCGTGAGAGTGCGCATGTGTGAGTGTGTGTGTGCGTATGAGTGAGTGAGTGTGTGTGTGTGTGTGTGTGTGTGTGTGTGTGTGTGTGTGTGTGTGTGTGTGTGTGTGTGTGTGTGTGTGTGTGTGTGTGAGAGAGAGAGAGAGAGAGAGAGAGTGAGTCCTCAAATTCGTTACCCTGGAAAATCAGTTATCAGTTTTAAAGCCGTAGTCATTTCAAAAAACAAAACATCAGAACTTTTATTCGGGCATTTTTTCAAAATCCGGTTTTCACCATTGTAATTATCGTTAAATTGACATTTAAAATTTTTAAAATCAATTGAAATTTCGAAAATGAATCAATTTTCGTATTCCTGTATAGGTGTATATGTAATTTCATAGTTTAAAATGCTAATTTATGCAGATTTTGAAATGATGATTAAGACAGTGAAAGCTGTTTTTGAAGTGATTGTGGGATGAAATAATGTCAAAAATTAACTTCTACAATGTCAACAAGACATTCTGTATGTTTCGGTCATTGTGTTTTTAGTTCATGTAAGACAGTAAATTTATTATAAACATTTTAAAGTAAATTGCGTTCGACAATAAAATATTTTCGCTCTGTCTACATTTTGGACCTTTGTAAAATCGGGCACGCTTGTCAGTCTGCCTGTACTCACTCGTAAACGGTATGACCGATCGCTATAAAATTTTGCGAAAATTGTCATCGTAGCGGCCCAAACCCAAGAGAAATATTGAGGTTGACGATCAAAAAATATTTTTCAGGTTAGGTAAAGGAGAAAGTTCTAACGGTAAGGTTGATATATTTATTTATCTAGTGTGGCGTATCATTCGGAAGTAGATGTGTTAGCCGCCTCGGTGGCCTAGTTGATAGCGTACTGGGCTTTCACCTCGAGGACCTGGGTTCGATTCCCGGTCAGGGCTTGGCATTTAAATACGCTATAAATCATACCATCGTCTGAATTAGCCCAAGTGTGCACAATAGTCGGACGTTAAACACCAAAAAAAAAAAGATGGTTAGCCACCTCGGTGGCCTAGTTAATAGCGTACTGGGTTTTAATCTCGAGGACCCGGGTTCGATTTCCGGCCAGGGCTTGGCATTTTCATACGCTATAAATCATCTCATCGTCTACATTAACCCAAGTGTGCACAATAGTCGAACGTTAAACACCAAAAAAAAAGTAGATGTGTTATTGTTTTTAAATATACTGTACATATATTCACCCCCTCTAATCTCGACACGTTAGTTCAATAAACTCACGATTATAAAACTAGCTTGTTTTTTTTAATTAGTTTCAAGATTGTTGAATATTTTAAATATTTTTGTATTTATGAACCTCAACGAAAGAGTCTTAACTTAAATTCACCAACTTTAGTAAGTTTTCTACGCTGCTCGGATTTTGCAGTGTGGGTAAACCATTTCGCATAAAAATTAAAACGGTCGATGAGAAGTCCATATACAGGTGTTCTTGTACTACACGACACATTGAGGAGGTAGTTATGAAGGTCAAAATTGAAAATACAGTAGAGTTTCTATTAACCGTCAGTTTCGATTAACCGTGAGGTTAATTCTGCTATACGATTAAAAAAATCGTATACCACCTTCGGGCATCTAATACTTTTCAAAATGAGCGCTTAAATCGTACGCCACATGCAGTACAGTCCGTGTCGAGACAGTGCATACGACACGAAAGTCAGCTGATCCATTCTTGTTAACATGTAATTTATGCTTGAAACAATGCGCCTACGGATAGACGGCGCATCTTTATGTCAGACTGACGGAAACATAAAAACCGCAGCAGTAACTGCGTCTCGATCCATGACCTTGAAGTGCGCAATTCAGAGACGCAGCAGATGACTGGCCACATCGACTCTTGCGTGTGCTTTTAAACCACGTCTCGGTGGTCTAGTGGATAGCGTACTAGGCTTTCACCCCGAGGACCCGGGTTCGATTCCCGGCGAGGGCTTGGCATTTTCATACGCTATAAATCATCCCATCGTCTGCATTAGCCCAAGTGTGCACAATAGTCGGACATTAAAAAAAAAAAAAAAATTTAAACCACGTGACTGTCCATTCTATTCATTTTTGTGTAATTTCGATTGTTTTACAAACGTAACACCCTGTATACCAAATTAACGTGGTTACTTGCTTACTTTGGCATTGACTGTGTGATTATTTCGAGTAAGGAAGAAATTAGGAAGCGATAAGCAAAGAAATTGTTTTACTGCGTACGTACGGTTATTTAAAATGTATATATTCAATCAAAATAACACTTTAAAGGTCAATGGTTGAGGGAGCCTTCAGTCCAATGTTAACTGTAGGCCAAGCACGGAAATAGTTACTGTCAGCTGTTTAGTATGTAATCTATGAAATGAGCACTGATTCAAGGCCGATGCAATTTATTAAAAATGCATAATTTCCGAATGGAGTAGTTCTGTTTTTATTTCTGGACTTGTTTTTTAATACAGAATGCTGTAAAACATAACTGGCAGATTTTACTTTCATATTTTAGCATAACGATTTTGATATATCCAGAATATTTTACTATCCATACTTGAACCGGTTTTGTTGAAAATTGATATAAAGGTGTTTCTGTAATACACGACATAATGAAAAGGTCTTTATAGAGGTCAAAGTGGAAAATACAACAGAGTCCCGATTAACCGTCACCCTTTAAACCGTCAGTTTCTATCAACCGTTACGCCAATTCTGTTATCTAACTTTTTTAAACAGACTTCCATAGTAAATAATTTGTAATAAATAATAAAAGTAACCTTTCACAAAACAAAACACTATAATTGGGCACGACTTATTTATAGCCTAGACGACGGCTAATTGACAAATATTTATCCTGAACAAACAATGATAATCGAAAAGTAAACTATCCTATCATTTAATGAAATGAGACAGAAATACTTCAGTGTCAACCAATTCGAAAAAGAGTGCAAGAATGTTTCTGTTCAAAGATAAACACTTACACTATTTACGATAATACCATTCAGCGTATAAGTCGGTCACGTAACAGTGATGGGAGTACTTGCGGTGAGCTCTTGCATATATTACGTGAATACTTGTATAAAAGATTATTAAAAGTAATAATAAAAGATTATTATTTTTCAAAATAATAATAATAAAACATTCTATGATATGAACAGAGTATAGTATGTTATTTTTATCGATCGCCGAAAGTACGGATGACCTATTTCTATCATCCGTCATCCCAACAGTCTCGAAAATGACCGTTAATCGAGACTCTACTTGTTCTTACAAACATACGTCCGAATCGCATCTTTTACCGCTATCCGCTATTTTGATTTATATATAAAAAAAAATAATTCCTTGACAGAAAACCTCTCAAACCAGTTTAGCCCCGCAGGGGGATTCAGACTAGATTGAGAGGATTTAGACGTCCCTCGTGGTACCCGAGTCTAAAACACTCTTACACTTGCAACACTACACTTACGACTTTAACACTTTAAACTCACACTTACATTTAGGGTGGCGATAATAGCCTCAATTTGCTTTTCGCCTTAAAATAAAAAAAAAAACATTTAGAGGTTTAAAAAAAAAAACAATCAGGAGAAAACCAAAACATGTGTTTACGTGTATTTGCTCTTACCTCTGGAACATGTTTGTATAAAAAATTATGACTTTAATATCTTTTTCTGTAAACACCCGCTTAAAAAATAATACAAATTTGTTTTGCCCTAAATTAACTTTGACAATTATGATCAAATTTAGCTTATTCTTTAATTACTTCAAAAACGTTTGATTCGTCAAAACATGCAGTACGTGAACTATGCAGGAACAATCGAAAAATGCTGGCAAAGTATAATAGTCTGTAACACAATAATTGTGTTTTCAGAATATGTTACACAAATATTACGAAAACTTCCTGGCAACTTTATTATACTGTCAACTAATATTTGTAAAGAATCTTCCAAGAAAAAAACTTGGAATAATTTCTTAAAATGTGTTCTTCAGAATTTGATAACAAATTTTGTTTATCAAAATGTTTGTAACTCAGATCAAAAGTACGTGATTCGAGGTTAAAAAAATAAACTGTTCAAAAGTAATTCGAAAAATGAAAATAAACCCCGATTCCTGATTCCGTTAAAATTTTTGTTTTTTGCTGTTTTTTCCGATTTACTGTCGAAAAGTAAATTTTTTTCTCGCACACAAACACACACACACACACACACACACACACACATATATATATATATATATATATATATATATATATATATATATATATATATTTATACATAATGAAAGTGGTAAAGAAGGCAACTGGAGTTCTTAACCCTGTGGAATCCATCAGCAGTGATCCAAACAGACAGTGGGGAGGGGATATGAGCAGACCCACTAACCTGAGGTAGAAGAACTGAGATCAACATCTCAAAATCAGTAAAACCACCTTGAAGAGTGGGCCGCAGAGAGGCTTCCAGTGGAATCTTGAAATAGGAAACCTATCGATAATCAATCCATGGGGCGAAAGGAGAATTCAGGATGATTGACAACCGGGAGAGTCCCTCAAACTCAAAGAGACTGAGATCTGATGGGAGATCTTCAAATGCTGAGGGTACACTTAAGTGCAACACAATCTTCAGCTGTTAGCAAGAAATTTACTGGATGTTGTTAAAATAACCATAATGTCGCATAACTTCCCAGAATTTGTTTTTCCAAAGACCAAGCTGAGGTGATTCAGGAGATTATCATGGAGGAGGTTCTATACTTTAAAGATGAGGATTCAGCACCCAAATACCATAACTCCTTCCCTTCCCAAAAGGAGCTCTCCTTATTACTTGCCCAGATGACAAGGCCACGAAGTGATTTGGTCAAGTGCATGGTTACTCATAACATTTCTGGAAGGTCTAGAATAGGTTAGGCTGTATTTCAAATGGCGGCGGTGATAGTAACGTCTGGGCTTGTTTCCAACAGACGAAGATCCTGGGTAAAGGACAGGTCACAATAGGTTCACTATCGAGCACTGTAGTCTGGTGCACATTATAAGAATGTACCACGGGAAAACCGTGTGTAGGTTATACAGGAAGAGGAACTGCAGACTACGTAAGCTATGATTGCGAGGCTCTTGCCAGCAGTTGTTTGGCTTCCAGGGCTCTGAGGACCTCCAATAGAATAAGTTGGTCAGAGGACCGCTGGAACTCGCTGGAACTCATTGAAAGTACCAGTCTGCCGAACTAAAACCCAAGAGGCTTTGTTGCACAAGCCTCATAAAATTATGAGCTTTATATCTTTTAACCTGTTATGTCAAATCATATGTGGAAATTGACATTTTAACATGTATCATGTTTTAGGGCTGGTTGTGACGTTAGATTTTGCGCGATGGGTGCCAATGTCAAATTGCATATAACAGTACATTTAGCGCGTTTCGTGCTGTTGTATATACAAAAATACAATAGTGACTTCTAAAACAGCTGATTTCGCACAACAGCTGTTGCTTCAATGTCATTTCAATTGAGGTTATGTTCAAAATTAAATTTCTAAATAAAATTGACAATAAAATTATTTTTAAAAAATGTTTTAAATGAACAAAGGTCAACAAAAAATTAACGAGAAAGACTATAAATATAAGAAAATAAACGAAAACGAAAAAATGAATTTAACGATGAAAATGTTAAAACAATTATGACTGAAGAGCAACATCAACCAATTAATAACAAAAATGAGGAGTCGAGAAAAACATGATTTAAATTTTTGATTCGGCAACAGACAGTTTTTAAATACCTTTTTGTCCTTTAAAAACAAAAAAGTATAAAAAATGTAAAAGACAAACTACTTTCCCACATACAAGACCAAAATGAGATGTCAAACTTAATTGTTTGCTAACAAATAGCGGAGTAATTTTACTTGCTTTAAATGCACGAGTACATAATTAATGCGTGACCAAAATTTTACCACCTGTTGATGTGATTTTCTTGTTTTTCAACGGTTAGTGACGTAATCAATTTACCTGTTTAACGTTACTGTTAAACGGTTGATTTAAACTTAAAAACAATTAAATTAACAGAACAGCCTATATTTCCTGAACAAAACTCACAAAGAACACCTCCTATGACGTGAATACTCTCGTAAACTACTGAAACTACTTCAATGAATTTAAATCCACTTCCTGATACGACAAACTTTGTTTTACTATTTTAAAACCAAATAAAAGATAAATAAAGCAGCTGACTTAAACAGAAGCAAATATTCGACAGATAATTTTTCTTTCTGACACTTTAGAAAAACACATTCGCCGTCTTAAACAGAATTAAAGTCTGCATAAATCAACACTTTAAACTCTCAAAATACTTTTGGATTTGTTTGTTGTGTCTAACGTCCGACTATTGTGCACACTTGGGCTAATGTAGACGATGGTATGATTTATAGCGTACGAAAATGCCAAGCCCTGGCCGGAAATCGAACCAGGGTCCTCGGGGTGAAAGCCTAGTTCGCTATCAACTAGGCCACCGAAGCGGCTATACTTTTGGAAAGGAGGTTACAAAACTGAACCCTGACCGCCGTTCAGTTAATTTTCTTATTATCAATCTGAATACATTTACACCGTCATAAACGGAAGGAAATTCTGCATAAATCAACACTTTAAGTACTCTCAAAGTACTTTTCGAAAAGAGATTACGAAACTGAACCCTGACCGCCGTTCAGTTAATTTTCTTATTATCAATCTGCGTACACTTACACCGTCATAAACTGAAGCAAAGTCTGCATAAATCAACACTTTAAGTACTCTCAAAGTACTTTTCGAAAAGAGATTACGAAACTGAACCCTGACCGCCGTTCAGTTAATTTTCTTATTATCAATCTGGGTATACTTACACCGTCATAAACGGAAGCAAAGTCTGCATAAATCAACACTTTAAGTACTCTCAAAGTACTTTTCGAAAAGAGATTACGAAACTGAACCCTGACCGCCGTTCAGTTAATTTTCTTATTATCAATCTGGGTATACTTACACCGTCATAAACGGAAGCAAAGTCTGCATAAATCAACACTTTAAGTACTCTCAAAGTACTTTTCGAAAAGAGATTACGAAACTGAACCCTGACCGCCGTTCAGTTAATTTTCTTATTATCAATCTGGGTACACTTACACCGTCATAAACGGAAGGAAAGTCTGCATAAATCAACACTTTAAGTACTCTCAAAGTACTTTTCGAAAAGAGGTTACGAAACTGAACCCTGACCGCCGTTCAGTTAATTTTCTTATTATCAATCTGGGTACACTTACACCGTCATAAACGGAAGCAAAGTCTGCATAAATCAACACTTTAAGTACTCTCAAAGTACTTTTGGAAAAGAGATTACGAAACTGAACCCTAACCGCCGTTCAGTTAATTTTCTTATTATCAATCTGAATACATTTACACCGTCATAAACCGAAGTACAGTCAGCATAAATCAACACTTTAAGTACTCTTAAAGTACTTTTGGAAAAGAGCTTAAGAAACTGAACCCTGACCGCCGTTCAGTTATTTTTCGTACACTTCCACCGTCATAAACAGAAGTAAAGTATAATCCTCCATATTTTCTCATTCCTCCATTGATCCTTTTGAAACTACACATACTTTTTAAAAAAGGTACCTGACTGACGTTTGTAGAAAAAAATGGCGGCAAAAATAAAGCTTGAAAAAATATAGAACTGATATTGTTATTTTTACATAAAAAATTTATTTTTAAAATTTAATTGATACAAACTAATAAATGGCAATGAACATTTCATACAGCAGACCTATTCAAACTGAAAACCATCCACAGCTGTTCAACAATCTGATTTAATACTGCAAGACAGTGATATTTTTAAGAGGGATAGAATTTATTTGGCCGCCATTTTGTTTCTACAAACATCAAGATGTAATTCTCACATACTATTTCCGGTACCTTCTGTAAAACGTACGTATAGTTTCAAAATAGTCAACGTAGGAATGAGAAAAAAATGGAAGATCGAATGCATAAACCTCTTCGTGGGACATAATATATATTATATACATGCCGCCTCGGTGGCCTAGTGGATAGCGTACTAGGCTTTCACTCCGAGGACCCGGGTTCGATTCCCGGCGAGGGCTTGGCATTTTCATACGCTATAAATCATCACATCGTCTGCATTAGCCCATGTGTGCACAATAGTCGGACTTCAAAAAAAAAAAAAAAAAAAAAAAAATTCGAACCCTCAATCGATCTGGAGGCAAGGATCGAGCTTATTTCAAGGCCTCAGGTCTGGGTATAACCATGATGGCTGCAGCGACTGTCCAATAGAAATTCATCAATAGAATTACTTGTAATATTATAGTTTTACGTACTAACCGTTACGTTACACCGTACACTTTGCAGTCAAATTGTGCGGAGTTAACTTTAAGGTTAACAAGATAAAATGATTACGTAGGGGATGAGGGTGAGAGGACGAGCGTCGCGAAATTTACGTAAACGTTGGTTATACGTAACGTGCAACAATGTTGCATCGGTTAGTCGGACACCTTAGTGGGCTTCAAAATGGCCGCCATCTGTACGTAACTCTGTTCTACAGGTTTCTTTTTAGAAGTAAAAGAATATGATAAATTATTCGACAAGCGGCGCGTAATAGAAGAAATAAAATAAAACAATTTTGATTTTCTAACGTATTTCTTTTCTAAAATTAGCTATTTTACCATTGCGGTAAGAACCAGACCTGGGGCCTTCAAATTAGTGCCGATCTTGACCCTTAAATACCTTTCCGAAAGGTCGATGATACACACACACACACGCACGCACGCACGCACGCACGCACGCACACACACACACACACACACACACACACACACACACACACACACACACACACACACACACACACACATATATATATATATATATATATATATATATATATATATTATTATTATTATTATTTGCGCATAGACCCTGTTGGATCACGCAAAGCACTCCGACTCATGTCTTGTTCCTTCTAATCCTCCACACCTCCCTCATCCTGTCCCTATGGATCTTCTTCCGCTCCTCCGTCCATTTTACCCCTGCTCTCTGGGATTTCATTCTCTGGGACCTTCCAACCGAGCATCTTTCTCCTGTATGCGTGCCTATCTTCAACATCTGTTGAGTCTATTCCTGCGTCATGTAGGTCTATTCTGACTTGTGCGATCCACGACGTTGTTGATTTGACACCTTGTATATACTTAAGGATTCTGTTGGCAAGTCTCGTTGTTGGGAGTCTACTGATGTGTCCATAGAACCGAAACCTCCTTCTGATATCTGCTGCCAGGTTCGATATCTTCTTTGTGGTCTTCCGGGAGTACAACCTGTATCCATCTTCTGTTAATCTCGGGCCAAGGATCTTCCTCAAGATTTTGCGTTCTTCCTTCAAAATACCCTCCATGGTAGCTTTTGTGTGGAGTGCTAACGTCTCGCTTGCATATAATACCTCCGGTTTTATGACTGTGTTGTAGTGTCTGATTTTTGTGTGCGTCGACATACATCTCTTATTGTAGATATCACGCGTTGTATATATATATATATATATATATATATATATATATATATATATATATACGTACGTATTGGGTTAGCAGAATGATAACTAGGTTAAGTTATAGGATCTGTGCTCATTTAAAGGTATCGGTGTGAATGTTATGACGATTCTCAAAAATAACGCTAATAAAATATATTGTATATATATACATGTATATATATATATATATATATATATATATATATATATATATATATATATATATATATATATATATATATATATATATATATATGTGTGTGTGTGTGTGTGTGTGTGTGTATGTGCGCGCGCGCGTGTTTTAGTAAGCTCAGGTTTGCAAGTTCAGTTCGATTTGATTCAAATTTGACAAAAAAATTTTGATAACAGATTATACAAGTTCTTTAACTAGCGAAATTTGTTCAATGCTTTTGAAAAGAGCAAACATTTCGAATCGTTAAAAATATATATAAGGTTTTTCCCATAATTTTTTTAAAAAAATTAGATTTCACTATTATAACCAGCGTGAAAATCTACATAAATGAACATTTTTAGTTTTTCTAATTCAACTGAAAACCCAAAATTTACCCTGATCACCGACAGTTTGATTCTGATTCAATGAATTTTGGACATTTATGATGAATTTAATTTGCGCATATTTTAACGCTGATAATGGGCGGTGAAATTAGAATTTTGAGAAGTTTTGAAGTAAAAGTTTTGACTTGTTATGATTTACAACGGCCCCCATTTTGAAACCGTTGAACGGATTTGGCTAAGTAAAGAACCTGGTACAAGCTATTACCAGATTGATTTTTCTGCTAAGTTTCAATAAAATTGTATCAAAATTGCGAAAGCTAAAGTGCTAACACACGTATTAAAATCAACACAGGCCTAATTATAATTTGTATTACTTTTCATAAATCTAGTAATTAGGATTGTAGATGCTGATTTAAAGGTATCGGTGTGGACCTTAAGACGATGTTCACGTTAATATTGTTTATTCGTTACGTTGATTAACGTGCTAGTAAGGAGTATTAGGGTAGCAGGATGATAACTAGTTAGATGTTTATAGGATCTGTGCTCATTTAAAGGGATTGGTTTGAATGTTATGATGGTCCTCAAAATTAACGCTAATAAAATATATTGATTATTCATTATGTTGATTAACGTGCTAAGAAAGTAAGGCGTATCAGGGTAGCAGGATGATAACTAGTTAGGTTAAGTTATAGGATCTGTGCTCATTTAAAGGGATAGGTTTGAATGTTATGATGGTCCTCAAAATTAACGCTAATAAAATATATTGATTATTCGTTATGTTGAATTGACGTGCTTAACGAGTAAGGAGTATTAGGAAAGCAGGATTGATATCAAATTAGGTACGTTAGGTTATTGGATTTATGCTCATTTAAAGATTTCGGTGTGGATTATTTATCATGATGGCCTCCAAAAATAACGATAGTAAACAACTTTGTTTACATAGACTTCTATGTTTATTCGTTATGTTGAATTGACGTGCTTAGCTAATAAGGAGTATCAGGGTAGCAGGATGATAGCGAGTTAGGTTAAGTTATTGGATCTGTGCTCATTTGAAGGTGTCGTTGTGAATGTTATGACGATCCTCAAAAATAACGCTAATAAAATATATTATTTATTCGTTACGTTAATTGGCGTGCTTAGCGAGTAGGGCGTATCAGGGTAGCAGAATGATAGCGAACAGGGTTACTTCGCGTAGCGACAGGGCTTTCCCCTGTACAGTATTTACTATTTTAACATAATCGCAGCTGATATTAATTGTGACTAGAAGAAGGTTGACTAAGTCATTACGCAAAACAAAGGATCAAAATTAGCTCCCCACCGTTCGACCGCTTCACTAGCGAGGTCTACAGGTCAAGTTGTAAAGTACCGGAAATAATTTGCTTCTAGGCCGTGACGTCATTGTGTCAT
>CM040191.1:60620688-60675688 GCA_022606455.1 Callitettix versicolor
AACATTAGCACACGAGTCGCTGATGTGATATATTGTAGTGTAGGGTGTATAAGTGATTCGAATGAGTTGTGTAAGGCCTATCTATAGATCGACCTTGATCTATATTCTAGGCAATATTAGGTCAACTTTATGCGATGAGCTTTGCAAATTTATAATTTAAAATACGTCGTAGTAACGAATTTTCCACTGAAAAATCAGCCAATGGAACAGCCATCATGATAAAAGCCCGGGACCTTGAAATGAGCGCCAATCCTGTTCTCTAAATCACTCTTTAAGCGGTCGTTAAAATTTACATATATTGTGAGTGAGTGTGTGTGTGTGTGTGTGTGTGTGTGTGTGTGTGTGTGTGTGTGTGTGTGTGTGTGTGTGTGTGTATGTGTGTGTGTGTGTGTGTGTGTGTGTGTGTGTGTGTGTGTGTGTGTGTGTGTGTGTGTGTGTGTGCGTGCGTGTGTGTGTGTGTGTGTGTGTGTGTGTGTGTGTGTGTGTGTGTGTGTGTGTGTGTGTGTGTGTGTGTGTGTGTGTGTGAGTGCGTGTATGAGCGTGCGTGTATGAGCGTGAGTGTGTGTGTGAGTGTGAATGTGTGTGTGTGTGTGAGAGAGAGAGACTGAGAGAGAGAGAGAGAGAGATGTGTTTGTGTATGTGTGTTTGTGTATGTGTGTAGGTGTGTGTGAGTGTGTGTGTGAGTGTGTGCGTGTGTGTGTATGAGTGTGAGTGTGTGTGTGTGTGTGTGTGTGTGTGTGTGTGTGTGTGTGTGTGTGTGTGTGTGTTTGTTTTAACACTATCACGTTTGCAACTTTGGCCCGATTCGACTCAAACTTAAAAATACCCTACACTTTTTCCCTGACCGCTTTTGAAAAACCAATTCCACCATTTCAATCAGCGTCGAAGTCAACGTAAATTAGCATTTGGAAGTTTAAAATTCCCTTTGAAAACAGGAATAAAATTTTGACAGCGGTCAGGGTTCATATTCGTATTTTAAATATAATCCGAAATTTTACCACATTTGATTCAAACCAAGCAAAACAATCATTTTGGTAAGAGCTCGAACAAGTTCGTTACCCGGCGAAATTAAGGTTCGACAGTTTCAAAATGGTGGCCATTTAAAATCTTAAAATGCATACAGTTTTGTCTGATTGCATCACTGCAAACAGCGTTAAATTCTACGTAAATTAGCATCTGGAATTTTAAAATTCCTTTTAAAACAAGAATATATTTCTTACGACGGTCAGGATTTACATTAGCATATTAAACGTAATCTCAAAGTTTACATTTATGATTATATTCAAATTAAATCGATTTCGGTAATAGCTTGGACAAGTTCGTTCAACAGTTTCAAAATGGTGGCTATTTCAAATCTTAAAAATCATAATTTTTTGTCTGATTACACCACTGCAATCAGCGTTAAATTCTACGTAAATTAGCATCTGGAATTTTAAAATTCTTTTGAAAACAAGTATATATTTCTTACAACGGTCAAGATTTATATTAGCATATTAAATGTAATCCGAAAGTTTACATTTATGATTATATTCAAACTAAATCGAAACTAAATAGCTTGTACAAGTTCGTTCAACAGTTTCAAAATGGTGGACATTTAAAATCTTAAAATTCATAAATTTTTGTCTGATTGCATCACTGCAATCAGCGTTAAATTCTACGTAAATTAGCATCTGGAATTTTAAAATTCTTTTGAAAACAAGAATATATTTCTTATGAAAGTCAGGATTTATATTAGCATATTAAATGTAATCCGAAAGTTTACATTTATGTTTATATTCAAACAAAATCGATTTCGGTAATAGCTTGGACAAGTTCGTTCAACAGTTTCAAAATGGTGGCTATTAAACATATTAAAATTTTGTACTTTTTTGCCTTACAATAAAAAAAAAACCTGTTTTATCTTAAAGTAGCGTTAAAATCAGCGAAATTAGAAAACCAACCCGGGTCAGGGTGAAGATTTGAATTTTCAATGTAAATTTAGGCAAATACTAATGCTAGTTACGAACGGGAAATAAGATTTTCAGAAAATTGTGAAATTAAAAAAAAGGAAATCGTTAATCAGCGAAACAGCTGCGTGCCGCGATAAATTGAACACTGTAATTGTGCGTTTAACAAAAACCATGCCTCCACAAATGTCAGTAATTTATTGTACCGTCCGACAAGGTCGAATCGAAAAACAAATTTAAAATACATGCGCAGATTATAACAACTAGCGAGAAGGACACGCACGCCTCGACGTCCCAAGGGAGCGAGTACGAGTTTTCAATGTCACCAACCGGAAGAAATCGAGTCCAAAGAAGTGCCAAACGGAAACTAACCATTGGCAGGCTAGGCTTATTACCAATGCCGCGCTGTGAAGCCCTGACATTAGCGCGGCGCATGAGCGCAAGTTGCGTTGGTTTATATAAGAAAGCGCGCGGTGTTGAGCAATTCAGTCGTCAGTTGATACTGGTACGGTGCAGTCGTGTAGAAGTGCTCCGTGTGTGCTCAGTGCAGTGTTTAACACTTCAGGAGAAAGGAGTGTCCTAAGTGTTTTTGTTTTATTTTATTTATTAAAAACTTTCGCATTTATTTTATTTATTTATTTATTTATTTACGTCTAGTCAAGATGCCGGAACCTAACGAAAGTGTCGAGCTGGCTTCCGAAGCTGTGGACGAGTGCGGCGATCTGTTCCCGCGGCCGCCGATGAAACACTCCGACACCAAGGACAGCATATCGTCCAACGACAGCGATATCTCTTTGTCTTACGATTCGCCTCCGTTCGTCCCGAAATGTGTCTACGCGCACGCCGCTGACGACGAAGATCAGAGGGACGACGAAGAAGGCGCCAACCTGGCCGATCTGTCGGATACCGGTTCCGAAAACGGATCCGTTCCCGAAAAGGAAAGCGTGCAGGACAAACCGGAGAAGGACGAGAAGAAAGAGGAAGAGGAAACGCCGTTCGTACCGCCGGACGATGAACTGGTGGAAAGGATTATCCAGCAAGTTGAGTTTTACTTTTCCGATGTCAACATTACCAAGGACGCGTTCTTACTGAAACACGTGAAACGCAACAAAGAAGGCTACGTGTCTTTGAAATTGATTTCTAGCTTTAAACGTGTGAAGCACATAGCCAAAGACTGGAGAGTGGTCGCGTACGCGTTGGCGAAATCGAAAAAACTTCAGATCAACGAAGCCGGTACGAAACTCCGCCGGGTCGATCCCCTACCCGCTTACGATCAAACTACTCCGTCCAGAACTGTAGTGGCTATTAATTTACCTCTAGACAAACCCACCATCGAAAACGTAGCGGAAATGTTCCGTAACTGCGGCGAGATCGCGCTCATCAGGATCCTCCGCCCGGGTAACCCTATTCCCGCCGATGTACGGCACTTCGTGAACAAACACCCCGAAATGAACGGAACCGTGAGTGCTTTAGTAGAGTTCGTGAGGACTGAATCGGCGCACAACGCTATCAACAGGCAGGAGGACTGGCGGAACTGTGAGCACGGGATGAAAGTCATCGAGCTGAACGCGCCGCCCAGTTCGGACAGGAAGAAACGCACAGCTAATAATAACAAGAAGAACCCTGTGACGAGATTGTTCGATTCGGAATATTCGTCGTCGTGCGCGAGCGGTTCGGAAGCGGAGGATATGAGGCACAGGATGAGGATGCAGCGGCGTTGTTCCTCACCGCATCTTGTGAGGAGTAACGGCGACCATTGGACGCAACGAAGGTGGTCAAGAGATTCCGGTTCCGACAGTCCCGGTTCGAACTTCTCCAGATCGCGTTCGAACAGCGGCGTGTTCTACGTGCCCGACCATATCCGAAGGATGTCAGCAGGATGGGATTCAGGATCCGACAGTTATTCTTCCAATCGTTCTCGATCGAACAGTGGAGTGTCCATCCCCGACGGTATGCGACGGTACTCTTTAATAAGCAAAGAATCCGACTGCTGCTGCTGCAACCATTACACCGATTGTAACGGCCGTCGCATGTCCTTAGGTAAGGACTCGGGATCCGAAGGATACTGTTCCAACAGATCTCGCTGCAACAGCGGCGCTTCCGACATCCACCGTAAAGACTCCGGCGAGTACTACTACCAAGGACGCTACATCAACGATCGCAGAGTATCGCTGTGCAAAGAATCGGAAGGGTTCTGCAACCGCTCGCGGACCGGCAGCAACGCATCCATGACAGAACCTATCAGGAGAATTTCCTCAGGACGGGAACCCGAATCGGATGGGAGGATGATGCTCTCGAGACAACGGTCCAGCGGAGGGATCCTACTCCCTGAGAACATCGTGCGTATGCCGAGAGGTCCTGACGGCGGTCGAGGTTTCATCGCCCCCGCGCCAGCGTGCCACACACTGGTAGAGTAAAAGTGCCTTTCCAATATTACAGTGAACAATCAAAATCGTGACTTTTAAAGTGAAATAGTGTTTCTTAATTACAAAAAAAAAATTATAAAAAAGTTAGATCTCTAAACGTTTCGCAAAAATTTCTTTTAAATTTGTAACTGTCAAATGTGTCAAATTTCGAGAATATTTCTCCGAGCTCATTCACGCTGTAAATATTAGTTTTAAGTTTTCCCTATGTAAAAAGTAGAGCCTTATTTATTTTTTTAAAATATAATGTCGTGCATCTTTTTGTAGATATTCTAATTGGGTGGATGATAATCTGTGATTGATAGATCTTTTACCATACTAGAAGTAACTTTGTTACTGTTGGAATTTGTTAGGTTAGGTTGTAAATTTTAAAAACGTTTTTTTTTTTAAACAAATTCCAAAGACTGAAAAAGTGAAATTAGAAATTAGATTGAAAGTAATTGAACGATTTTTAGTTTTAAGATTTTTATTTATTAGTTGAATACTGTTTCGTTGTTACCATATTTATATCGCTACAATGTGCTTTATAAATTTTGTTTTCTTTAAAGCCATTAAACTATTTATTACGATTGTAAATTGTCATTTTCATATTTAAAACGATTTCTGTTTTTTACAAATTCAACAGTGAATTAGTATTACGTTTTTTTTTCTTTCACTGTCATTGGTTTTATTTAATGATGTAAAAATTTGTTTTCCCACAATTCTTCCAAGTTATAGAGCCATACTATGTAGATTATTTTAAAGATCTATATATTTGTAAATATATACTATTTTTCAACATTGTAAATCTGTTTCTTCATTTATGATTTCCTTTAATCAATATTATACTCTAGTTATTTTTTTTTAAATTTTATTGTATTATTTATTTATTTTTTTTTGGTGTTTAACGTCCGACTGTGCACACTTGGGCTAATGCAGACGATGGGATGCTTTATAGCGTATGAAAATGCCAAGCCCTGGCCAGGAATCAAACCAGGGTTTTCATATCGTTTCGTTAGTAATAATTTTTTTAAACACATTTATTAAGTATAATTTTGTGTATTTTTTACATATGACATGCATCATTACGCGTTATTAACCATTTTTTTAAAATTTTCCTAATTAATTTGTTATAAAAACTAACCAAAAATTAATTATTAATTTTTTTTTAACGTCCGAATATTGTGCACACTTGAGCTAATGCAGACGATGGGATAATTTATAGCGTATGAAAATGCCAAGCCCTGGCCGGGAGTCAAACAAGGGTTTTCATATCGTTTCGTTAGCAATAATTTTTTTAACACATTTTTTAAATATAATTTTGTGTATTTTTTACATATGACATGCGTTATTAATCATTTTTTTTAATTTTCCGAATTAATTTGCTATTCAAACCAACCGAAAATTAATTATTAAAAAATAACTCAACGAGCAACTGATAGTTTACACTTCCCGCACAAGAACGTTTTCATAAAGATTCAATTCTACCCCAAGATTTTTTTTTGAAAATATTCCGGTCATATGTAACAAACAGTAGAAAGCGTTTGATTTGAACATTGCCTAACCGAAATGTCCTAGACCTACTTAGTTCGGGTTTAGAAAAATATTTCTCTACAAGAATTATTAAATAAATTAAAAATAGATTGGATTGTAATTAAGTGATTTCAACACTTGGATAGATAACGAGTCCATCGTTAATCTCGTTTATCTAAAGCCTACACTTCGGTTGCAGTTATTGTAGGCCTGTACGGTGAGTGTGCAGCCATCATGGATTGTGATTAATGATCATGAATAATCCGAACTGAATGTAATTTCCATACTTAAACTTTGACATTTGTCCGGCAATTAGACTTTAGAACCGAGAAATTGCCTCCAAATAATTAATCGTAAACACGTAATTTGAATGGATAAATAAAAGACTTTGAACTGGAAAGGATGTTAGTTTGAATTTAGTATACATTACGTATACATTTTCAAATGAAAAATTAGGTATTATAGTGTGTCCCAGTCCCAACTTTATCAAAACTTTAAACTAGCCGCCTCGGTGGCCTAGTTGATAGCGTACTGGGCTTTCACCCCGAAGACCCGGGTTCGATTCCCGGCCAGGGCTAGGCATTGTCATACGCAATAAATCATCCCATCATCTGCATTAGCCCAAGTGTGCACAATAATCGGTCATTAACACCAAAAAAAAAAAAAAAAAAAAAAAAAAATGAAGACATTAATTTTGGTAATAACAATTTCGTTATTTGGTGACATTCAATAATCATTTTTTGAAGCGAAGCTTTGGCAAGATGAGTGAATAGAATAAGTGTCCCAAACATTTTTAACGAATTCCGTCTTTTTCTGTCTCTTTTTCTCCCTCATTTTCGATAAAAGTACGCGCGTATTATATGAAAACGTTGTGTTGTTTTGGTTTCGGTATGTTTCCTTAATTTAAGAACACGTGCACGTTGAAACCCGTTTACATACAAAATTAATATAAACGTTATTGCTAGTTTTCAACAACATAACCTAAAACTTATGACAGCCTATCAGCTGTTCAATGAAATCAGCTGATCGTTACGAATTAATATAAAATAATTGATCTTTTATTATAACTACAGTAAATATCATTTTTTTTTTTTTAACGTCCGACTATTGTGCACACCTGGGCTAATGCAGACGATGGGATGATTTATAGCGTATGAAATTGCCAAGCCCTGGCCGGGAATCGAACCCGAGTCCTCGGGGTGAAAGCCCAGTACGCTATCAACTAGGCCACCGAGGCGGCAAAAATAATATCTAAGCTAGGTTCAAGTATTTATTTATTCAAACAAAACAAGATATTTGTAACGATATCTACAAACTAATTATATATATAGCAAAGATACCATTTATGAAAGCTTTGCTTCAGTCGGTAACTCTCCCGAGTTCCACAAGTTTTTATAATTTTCTTTTATGAGGCCAGCAAGACAGCTTTGCGCAATTATATTGTAACTCAATTGGCCATTAAACGTTCAATGCATATTTAGTTCTGTAATAAAGATATGTAATAAAACGAAACTAAACCTGTACATTTTTACTGCTTCCATCGATTTCGATAATAAATTAAAATCGATTACTGAAAATAATTACAGATGGTTTTTAACCAATTAAGTTTAAATATTTTTTTACTTAAATCAAAGTACTCACTCTTTTACGTTTCAGTATTTGCAGAACCTTGGCTTTGAACGACAGTCGGCCATTTTGTTTCAATTTGCCAGCTGTTTTTTTTTCATTCTCGCATCCCTGTTCGAACATAAGTGAAATTCATATTTAAAACTACATCACACAATTACTTTATATGTTTCCCAACAAATTTTGAGGTTATGTTTACTATCACAGCTGATGTGTCGCATGGCAGTGTTAAAGGTGATTTCGAGGCCTCAGGCCGTACCTCGCGTAGCGGTCAAGTGTGGGCCGTACTGTAGTTTGTTACTCGATTTCCGTCTTACAACTTTATCATGATTGTCAGTGCGTTTGATTTACGTTGTCATTTCAAGGTCATCGCTTGGTTCCGATATAACAGAAAGATTCGAAAGCAATGACACAAGGCGTGACCTTCAACTTTTGACCTTTCAAAATCACATAATTCGAACCGTCTAGCCGTAAAACCAATTTAGGAAATAACACACGAACTGTACGATTAGGAAATAAAAATACAGATAATTTTTACCAATGTTATGCCATAATATTTCTTTGTCAAATATCCTTGATAATTTTTTTTTTTAACGTCCGACTATTGTGCACACTTTGGCTAATGCAGACGATGGGATGATTTATAGCGTATGAAAATGCCAAGCCCTGGCCGGGAATCAAACCCGGGTCCTCGGGGTGAAAGCCCAGTACGCTATCAAATAGGCCACCGAGGCGGCTAAAAGTGATAAAAGTGATTGTGTTAATGAATTTCCTTTGGAAAATGAACCAGAGCAGCCGTCATGGTAAGACCCATACCCGGAACATTGAAATTAGCACCAATGCTGGCAAACAAATTTATTTTGAATTTGTATGTGTGTGTGTGTGTGTGTGTGTGTGTGTGTGTGTGTGTGTGTGTGTGTGTGTGTGTGTGTGTGTGTGTGTGTGTGTGTGTGTGTGTGTGTGTGTGTGTGTGTGTGTGTGTGTGTGTGTGTGTGTGTGTGTGTGTGTGTGTGTGTGTGTGTGTGTGTGTGTGTGTGTGTGTGTGTGTGTGTAGCATATAATAGCTTGCCAACGAAGTTTGTTTCAACTTGTTTAAAAATGTCCGCCATTACAAATCTTTGAAAATTAATAACTTTTTTGTTTTAATTAAAAAAAACGAATTTTTAAATTGTAAAATGTGATATATCTGTTCAAATCAGCGCGACATTCTACATTAATCCTTGTATTTAGCTTGTATTGTATGCAAGCTGTTTTTCCGTTTATTTCAGTTTCAAGATGGTGGACACTGATTTAACTATGAATGTACGCAGTTTTAGCCAAACGCTTTCACCGATTGTTTTGAAACTTTGTACGAAATCAGCTTGTATAAAGCCCAAACGACATATGTGTGAGACTTGCTCCTATTCATTTCCGTTTCACGATAGAGGCCTCCGATATAACGACGATGAATGTCCAGTTCTGACCAAACGCACGAGACCGATTGTTTTAAAACTTGGTACGAAAGTAAATTTTTTGTACAGTCCAAAAGACGTACGTGTAAGATTTTTTCCAATTCACTTAAGTTTCAAAATGGCTGGCTTTGATTTAACGAAGAAACTGTAGTTGCTGGTTATTTCCTGTTAATACTAACTTATCACAAATTTGACCGCTTTGTGAAGAAAGAGCAGAAAATTTCCAAATATTTTGAAAAATTTGGTCCAGTAACATTTTTCTAAATGTAACAATTACATGTAAAATCGGAGGAAATGGTTACGAGTGCATCAAAGAGCTTTGTATGTTGTTAATTGATATTCTAATATTGATATTGATATTGTAATATTCTGCGAGGTCTACTGTGCTTTTAACTACTAGTGTTTGTACGTAATATGCAAGTTTTACGACTTCTCTAATCGATGCCGGAGGTCAAGATCAATGCATATTGATAATCTTTGGTGTGCCTATTACCATCTTATATAAAAACCATGTGTGTTTGTATGTGTTTGTGTATGTGTGTGTGTGTGTGTGTGTGTGTGTGTTTGTGTGTGTGTGTGTGTGTGTGTGTGTGTGTGTGTGTGTGTGTGTGTGTGTGTGTGTGTGTGTGTGTGTGTGTGTGTGTGTGTGTGTGTGTGTGTGTGTTGTACGCGTGTGTATAGCGTGTATGTGCGTGGTGGTGTGTGTGTGTGTGTGTGTGTGTGTGTGTGTGTGTGTGTGTGTGTGTGTGTGTGTGTGTCTGTCTGTCTGTCTGTGAGTTTATGTTTGGCTGTGTCTCTAAGTGTTTAAATGTGTGTGTGTGTGTGTGTGTGTGTGTGAGTTTGTTTGGTTGTGTGTCTGTAAGTGTTTAAATGTGTGTGAGTTTATGTTTGGCTGTGTGTCTGTAGGTGTTTAAATGTGTGTGTCTGTAAGTGTTTAAATGTGTGTGTGTGTGTGTGTGTGTGTGTGTGTGTGTGTGTGAGAGAGAGAGAGAGAGAGAGAGAGAGAGAGAGAGAGAGAGAGAGTGTGTGTTTATATTTGGTTGTGTGTCAGTAAGTGTTTAAATGTGTGTGTGTGTGTGTGTGTGTGTGTGTGTGTGTGTGTGTGTGTGTGTGTGTGTGTGTGTGTGTGTGTGTGTGTGTGTGTGTGTGTGTGTGTGTGTGTGTGTGTGTGTGTGTGTGTGTGTGTGTGTGTGTGTGTGTGTGTGTGTGTGTGTGTGTGTGTGTGTGTGTGTGTGTGTGTGTGTGTGTGTGTGTGTGTGTGTGTGTGTGTGTGTGTGTGTGTGTGTGTGTGTGTGTGTGTGTGTGTGTGTGTGTGTGTGTATGTATGAGTTCATGTTCATGTTACACTGGAAATTTTGTTAAATAAAAAAAACCTGTTTTTGCTTATTTTATTATTTGTTTCCTTTTTATGTAATTTTATTTCAGGCTTTTTGATAAACATTTTAAAAGCTTTCTGTTACCGAAAGAAAAATATAAATGTATTATGTTTTTCTCGATTCCTCGTTTTTGTTATTAATCAGCTGATGTTGCTCTTCAATCATAATTCCTTTATTAATTTTAACATTTTTATCGTTAATTTCTAATCGTCGTAGAATTTATCGTTCGTTTTTTCTTAATCTTAGTTCTTCATTTAAAATATATTTTTTTTTAATAATGTCCATTTTATTTAGAAATTGAATTTTTAACATAACCACAGTTGAAATGATATTGAAGGAACAGCTGTTGTACGAAATCAGCTGTTTATAAATAGTCACAGTTATACTTTTATACATACAATCCACGCAATGCGCTAAATGTACTATTATGTGCAATATGACATTGGCAAGCATCGCGCAAAATCCAACATCACAACCAGCCCTAAAACATGATACAGGTTTGAAGGTTGTGTACGAGAAAGAAAGAGAAGCAGCGATGCAGTGATGCAGAGGACAGAGTGAGAGGAAAGGATCCGGTGTTACGTGAAGCAAAACACGAGACCAGTGTCAATGACTCGGTCGTGGAAAGTGAAATGAAAAACTGTGGAAAGTGTGACGTGGCCTCCGGCTTTCTAAGAGAGATGCTTCTAGGCTAGCTGGTTGCAGTTTTGTCTGTCTTTAGTTAAGTGTCTATTTCCAGGTAATTATTTGCGAATTTCTATTCGGAAGTGATCTATTGGAGCCGGTCATAGTGGCAAGACAGAAGACCTGAGGCTCATCAAAATGAGTAGAGATTTTGATCTCTAGAATACGGTGTGTGTGTGTGTGTGTGTGTGTGAGTGAGAGAGAGAGAGAGAGAGAGTTTATGTTTGGTTGTGTGTTTGTATGTATTTTAGTGTGTGTGTGTGTTGTGTGTGTGTGTGTGTGTGTGTGTGTGTGTGTGTGTGTGTGTGTGTGTGTGTGTGTGTGTGTGTGTGTGTGTGTGAGAGAGAGAGTTTATGTTTGGTTGTGTGCCTGTAAGTGTTTAAATGTGTGTGTGTGTGTGTGTGTGTGTGTGTGTGTGTGTGTGAGAGAGAGAGAGAGAGAGAGAGAGAGAGAGAGTTTATGTTTGGTTGTGTGCCTGTAAGTGTTTAAATGTGTGTGTGTGTGTGTGTGTGTGTGTGTGTGTGTGTGTGTGTGTGTGTGTGTGTGTGTGTGTGTGTGTGTTTTATATTGGGGTGTTTATGTTTGTATGTATTTGAGTGTGTGTGTGTGTGTGTGTGTGTGTGTGTGTGTGTGTGTGTGTGTGTGTGTGTGTAAACGCGCGTGTATAGCGTGTATGTGCGTGTGTGTGTATATGCATGTGTGTGTCTTATGTGTATATGCGTGTATAAATATGTATGTGTTTGTGTGTGTATGTGTGTGTGTGTGTGTGTGTGTGTGTGAGTTTATGTTTGGGTGTGTGTTTGTATGTATTTGAGTGTGTGTGTGTGTGTGTGTGTGTGTGTGTGATTTATGTTTGGGTGTGTGTTTGTTTGTTTGTGTGTGTGTGTTGTATGTGTGTATACGCGAGTGTATAGCGTGTATGTGCGTGTGTGTATATGCTTGTGTGCGTTTGTGTATATGCTTGGGTGCGTGTGTGTGTGTGTGTATGTGTATATGCGTGTGTGTAAATAAGTATGTATTTGTGTGTGTGTGTGTGTGTGTGTGTGTGTGTGTGTGTGTGTGTGTGTGTGTATGTGTGTGTACGCACGCACGCGTTTGTGTTTTCGCACAGTAACATTCGCAAATACGCAGTCCGATTTGATTCAAACGGTGCGAAAATCGATTTCAGTATCTCTTAACTTAAGCAAAATCGTTACCCAGCAAAATCAGTTGAACAGTTTCAAATTGGCGGCCATTTGAAATACTGAAAAAATAACGGTTTTTCACAATCATTTTTTGAAGAACTGTTTTGACGATCGTAATCATCACTGAATTAATTAAAAATTGCATAAATTAGCGTACCGAATTTTCAAAATCCATTGAAATTAATGGATTTTGAAGGAGGTCAGGTTTTAATTTTGTATTATTTTTTTCAAGTTTAAATACTAGCATACGCCAATTATAACGGTGATTATGATAGTGGAATCAGAATTTGAAAGAATAGTAAGACGAAAATGTTTTTTTCGAAATTCACTTTCATCTCGCCAGAAAGACTGATGTATGCGTTATTATTAGTTTTAGTATAAATAACGGTTCTCGGAATATCTTAAAAAGATTAACATATATTAAAAAAAAATTAATTAACAGCTACTTTATTTTCGATTGGGACATCGCTGCTCTAAATATTAGTAAATAAATCAATTCTTTAAAAAATCCTCTAAAAATATGATATCTTGTTGAAAACGCAAGATTTTATTTAAACTAGACGACTTGTTTGGGTACGTGTATAAGAACTTGTTACCTTTTGTTCGCTTCTAATCACACCATGTATATTAGAACTATCGAAACTACTGTTCTCCAAAATTTGAACGCTAATTTATAAAAAGCAAATTTACCATATTTTATATAGTAACAAAAACAAACTTAGACTCGTGTTGACTGACAGAATAGGTCGTTACTCTATGTGGAAGTACTGCTACGACTGGATACAACCACAGAGGTCCAAACACACTTTAAAAAAGTGACAACTAAAACATTTTTGTCATGCCGTGCGGGGTCATAAGTACCGTCTTCTGCAACTTATCGTATCAGGGGGAAATTGTAGGACTCAGACTAAAGCACCTGAGGGGAAGTACCAAGTCCTTATTACAAGCAGCAGTTATTAAAGTACAAACGGCCAGGATGATCGCCAACATTCCTTAGCAGAGTCTGCAAAAGCTAAATAAGCTGGACCAGAGAAATAAGGTTGAATAAATAAATGACTTCTCAGGGTTATTATTGCGACCGTGTAGATCCCCCTTCTTCCCTTCCCGTGTGCACCCTTTATTTATTCCAGAGTTACTCAGTTACAGCGCCTCCTCCAAACCTAGTCTCTTCATAACGTCTAGGATCTGAAGACGTTAGAGGATTCACGGTGGATAGTTACCCTACTTCTAGCTGATGATTTCCCAATTCATTACTGAATTACTTGCAGGTGCTTGTCCTTCTAACTGACTTTTGAGCGTCGCAGACCGCTCGCGATGTGGGGATTGGAAGTGGAGGAACCAAGCTGCAAGCCAAGGTCACCGGACTCCGCGTAACAACGTTCGCCGCGACTACAGCGCCTTGGGAACGTTACTTTACGGACAACCCTCCTACTTTGAATCCTCTCCAAATCCTCGACTTCATGAAGAGGCTAAGACTGGAGGAGATACTGCAACCGAGAGTCTCAGAATAATAGGCAGGAGGAGCACAATAAATCTACGAAAATCGCAAAGTGTTTGTAACCCCTAACATTCCCTCATACGTCCTTCAGCTGACAAACCTTGTGAGGCTAAGACTGGAGGAGATACTGCAACCGAGAGTCTCAGAATAATAGGCAGGAGGAGCACAATAAATCTACGAAAATCGCAAAGTGTTTGTAACCCCTAACATTCCCTCATACGTCCTTCAGCTGACAAACCTTGTAAACAAACACTGTAAAAAAGTAAAACCTTTGAAATGTGGATTTACCGGCCAATGCTTAGAATCGCAAAGGCTGAACACAACTACAGAGGTCCTACGCATAACAGAAGTAGCGAATACTTTGAAAATCATACGAAAGATTAGAATTATCGCCTTATACCACTGATCATACAGAGAAAATCGCAGGACGCAAACAGACATCTTGGCTCATAAACTTGAGAGTGTGACAAAAGTACCAAATCCTTATTCAGAGAAGCAACCCTTAAAGTACAAATAGCCAGTAACAATATGGCACCAGAAGAAGAAAAATCACAAACAGTAGAAAGAAAATGCACGACCTTGACGAATACCGAAACGCCGATAATGATTAAGTAAGCGCCTTATTGAATAAGACCAGGTTTTCCGGCAGCGTAAGGTTTCCCTCGGCCACTGGAAGTTTTCCTTTTAAGGAAATGTTCTACTTTATCCGATTAGCGACGCTTGCGCTGTGCTTCTCCAAAGTAACTTACGTCGACTTTACGACGTAGTTCAGGGTTTAGTTTTGTTTTTCTCGCAATACGAGACGTAGAAAAAGTACACTTAATCCCGGCACGCAGTTGTCTCGCTGAAGTGATGTAAGCGAATTTTCAAAAGTAATTTTTCTTAACCTGTTTTTTAAAATTCCGATTTCACCATCATAAGCAGCGTGTACTAGCACTTTAAATTTTCAAATTGCGTTAAAAATACGAAATTAAACTCTGACGTATCTTAAAATTAAATTTCTTAAATTCAACGATTTTTAAAAATTCAAATTTACAGTTTGTGCAGTTTTCAACCTGATTTGAAAATTTTTTGATTTTTTTAAAGATTTAAAATAACCGCAATGTGCTGCTTAACGAATTCGTCCACTACAAACGTGAGCATGCAAAAAAAGATCTAGAGTTCAGGATCGACACTCATTTCAAGACCCCGCGTCTGGGTCTTACGATAATGGCCGTTCCAATAACCCTTTTTTGGTGGAACTTCGCTATGAATCGATCTTGAGACTTGCCTCTATTGAATCTACTAATCCAAAAACATTTTTTACTTGGGAGTCTATCTTCCTATGTGTGTGTGTGTGTGTGTGTGTGTGTGTGTGTGTGTGTGTGTGTGTGTGTGTGTGTGTGTGTGTGTGTGTGTGTGTGTGTGTGTGTGTGTGTGTGTGTGTGTGTGTGTGTGTGTGTGTGTGTGTGTGTGTGTGTGTGTGTGTATGTGTGTGTGTGTGTGTGTGTGTGTGTGTGTGTGTGTGTGTGTGTGTGTGTGTGTGTGTGTATGTGTGTGTGTGTGTGTGTGTGTGTGTGTGTGTGTGTGTGTGTGTGTGTGTGTGTGTGTGTTTGCGCGCGCCGAATCTCACCACACAATAAAAAGGTTGGCCAAATGGAGCAGAACCTCCGTAACGAGGGCCAAGAGAAAGAGCAAGCATCAGCAAGCATGTCAAAAAGGAACTGGGAAGTCACCAATTAAAAGTGGGGTGATCTATTCACCTTGAATCCTCTTTAAATCTTAGACTTTATAAAAAACTAGGACTGAAGAAGACACCGTAACTGAGCAACTCAGGAATACAGAAAGAGGGTACAATAGATCTGCAAGGTCGCGATAGTAACCCTAAAAAGTTATTCACTAATTCAATATTATTGCTGTAGCCCAGCTTGCTGAACTTCTGCTGAAGGTTGGCGATCATTCTGACTATTTGGATTTTAACGACTGCTGCTTGTAAGAAGGACTTCGTAACTTTTCCGTTGTAAACGACTCCCTCAGGTGCTTTAGGTCTCCGTCCTGAAAATTCCCGCTGCAGAAGACGGTAATTATGACCACACATGGCGTGAAAACTACCCACCTTCAATCCTCTTCACCCCGCAGGGGGGTGCAGACTAGCTGCACCTATTGAGAGGATTTAGACGTCCCTCGCAGTACCCGAGTCTAACACACACTTACACTTACAACTTGAACACTTTGCACTCACACTTGCATTGAGCGAGGCGATAAAAGCCTCAATGTGCTTTTCGCCTTTAAATAACAACAACAAAAATCAATCCATTTCAAATCCTAGACTTTATAAAAATACAATGATTGAAGAAGACGCCGTAACCGAGCAATTCAGGACTGTAGAAAGCGGGCTCAGCAAAGATCACAGTGATCCTAGAAAGTCATTCAACTGTATATTTAAATGCAAATAACATACAAAATGTTACAAGCTGTGCACATTCCTTTATAGAAAAAAAACCTATAAAACGAGACACCAAACATAAATTCACCTTAGCAAATAGCGGAGTAAACTGCATCTTTAAATAACTCTAGTCTTAAAGGGAACAGATTCAATATGGCCGACAAGGACCCGCAGAGCTATAGCATAAAACACAAAGCTAAATATCATCAAGGCCGAGTGTATGCGATGTGGAGCAGGGGTGTATTTATTTTGCCTAACCTGCGCCCTGATTTACTAAAGACAAGCATTAACTACACGTAGTGTTTTAGACTCAGATTCGAGGTGTGTTCAGAAAGTAACAAGAATTTTTAAATTTCGCGGGCTTGGAGAGTCCGATTGTCAAACATTTTTTTTATTAAGTTGGTATACATGCCCTTGAAGTATGATAAAACTTTCAGCTGTTTTCATTGTTGACGATGTCTGTGACAGCCACTAAGGTTAGACGTGTTTTTACCAGCTCGGCGGTTTTCGTTTGTTAAAAGAAATGGATCAAAGAATTTGTATAAAATTTTGCGAAAAAAAATGGAATGAAGTGTAACAAAGTGTGTGAAATGTTAACAAAGGCCTATGGTGGGTCTGCTATGAGTAAAGCAAGATTTTACGAGTGGTATAAGCGTTTCCAAGAAGGCCGTGAAGGCGTTAAGATGACGAACACCCTTGACGCCCCAGCACATCAACTACCGATGAAAACGTGGAAAAGTGAAAGAAATGGTTATGAACAATCGCCGAATCACAATTACAGAGGTTGCTGATGATGTTGGCATATCGATTGGATCATGTCATGACATTGTTTCTAATGTTTTGTGTATGAAACGCGTGGTAGCAAAATTAGTTCCAAAATTGTTGAATTTTGAACAAAAACAGCGGCGAATGGAAGTTTCTCAGGAGTCATTAAAGGAAGTCAACAACGATGCAGAATTACTGAAACGTATTATAACAGGTGACGAAACATTGGTTTACGGATATGACGTCGAAACTAAGGCTCAATCATCCCAGTGGAGGCATTCTGGCTCGCCAAGACCGAAAAAGGCTCGACAAGTACGGTCGAACGTGAAGGTTATGCTCACTGTGTTCTTCGATATTAATGGCATGTGCATCATGAATTCCTGCCACCACGTCAAACGGTCAATAAGGAGTACTACCTACAAGTTCAACGCTGTTTGCGTGAAGCAATCTGAAAAAACGCCCGGATCTGTGGAAAAACATTTCATGGCTTTTGCAACACGATAATGCACCAGCTCACACTTCATTGCTTGTTCGTGAATTTTTGACCGAAAACAGTACTGTAACGATGCCCCAGACTCCATATTCACCAGAAATGGCTCCGTGTGACTTTTTCCTATTTCCAAAAATAAAGAAAACCTTAAGGGCAGTTGTTTTACAGCCGTAGATGGCATTAAAAGCGCATCGCTGAAAGAACTAAACGCTATCTCAAAGATCGAGTTTGAGAAGTGTTTCGAGGATTGGAAGAAACGCTGGCACAAGTGCATAATCTCCAATGGGGACTATTTTGAAGGCGACAACATCAATGTAGAAGAATAAATAAATATTTTGTTCAAAAAATTAAAATTCTCGATACTTTCTGAACAAACCTCGTATACTAGTATATGTTGAAGTGTTGTTTCAATTTGTAATATGGTAATTATATTTTCTAGTTTGTTAACTTATAAGGTAAGCACAATTTGCTACAAGTGTGCGCAGGCAAAAATCAAGCACCATAATATATTCGCGTTAGTCCGTCTGTTGGTCTGTAACTCACCACTTGTTCGTAAGCGAAGTGCCAGATCACTGTGAAATTTGGCGGCAATAATGTTTATAGCAGCTCAAACATTAAGGGGATATTATTTATATAGTGTGCGATATCACCAAAAGCTATCGATAATGCCGAGTGCAACGCAAACAATTCCGCCAGGACTTTTTAAAAAGTCAAGCTTTCGTGTACTCCTTCACTGATTGCGACGTATTCTGTTAGAAAAATCACGATTAATTTAAAAACCCGATTCGGATCGAAACAAAAACGGTTTTACAGGATTTTTCAATACATTGTATTTACGGAACTCAAAAGTTAAACCAACGGTTTTCAAAATTTATTTTGCGACTTTTCTCGATGATTTTTGTTCCCGAAACATTGACTTTTTTTCACTACAAATAAATCACATCGTTGCCTTAAATTAATCAAAAACGTGTAAAGTAAAAAAATCGATTTTTAAATTAAAATTTTTATATAGCTTTTAAAGTATTTAATTTAATTTTTATTTGGGTAGTTTTTTTACTATAACTAAACAAATTTTGATCAAAATCGTAAAGCCAATCATGAGAAGTTTAGATTTTAAAGTGAGTTTTTTTACCAGAAAATGGTTGTGTGCTATTAACTTTATTTTTTTTTTAGAAAACGTCTTTTTTGTAAATTAAAAAGTTACAAGAGCACATCAGACTTACAAATTAAATTTCATAAAATCGCTGTCAGTTTAGGCTCTACAGATATTTAGAAAAAAAGCTCGTGTGCGCGCGCGCACACACACACACACACACACACACACACACACACACACACACACACACACACACACACACACACACACACACACACACACACACACACATATACAAACATACACACGCACACACGCACTCACTCACGCACGCACGCGCACAAGCCCACCACACACAAACACGCACACAAACACACACACACACACACACACACAAACACATACACAAACACACACACACACAAACACACATACAAACATACACACACAAACATACACACGCACTCTCGCACGCACACGCACACGCGCACCACACACACACACAAACACACACACACACACACACAAACATACACACACATACACACACAAACATACATACGCACTCTCGCACGCGCACGCACGCGCGCACCACACACACACACACACACACACACACACACACACACACACACACACACACACACACACACACACACACACACACACACACACACACACACACACTACAACATATCAAAAAAAAACTTCACTTCAAGTTCATAGGTCTATCCTAACTATAGCCATTCCAATGTCTCATTTTGAAATTAAAATTTGATGAAAATCCAAAATGGCGCATGGGGAACACTGTTCCTTTAGAAAATAACATTTATTCAGTTGTGTTAGTTAACGACAACAAACACCTGATACGCGTATTGCGACATATTGCCAAGTACAGTGTAGGCCTAGGTAGATACGCAGGTGTAACCTAGCCTAGATACGAGTCAAGTAGTAACGAGGTTGCTCTGATTCCCTGCACATCTACTTGGTAGCTTTATTGGCTATTTTCCTTGAAGAAATAAGGTATTGTTCTATCACGATAAGATCTGAACCTTGGATATTGCAATGTTCTCCGATTTTAAAATCTAGATCACTTTTTGAAAAGTTGTTAAAATGTTCGAGGTGTGTTCAGAAAGTAACGAGAATTTTAATTTTCCGAATAAAATATTTATTTATTCTTCTACATTGTTGCTGTCGCCTTCAAAATAGTCCCCATTGGAGTTTATACACTTGTGCCAGCACTTCTTCCAATCCTCGAAACATTTCTCAACCTCGATCTTTGAGATAGCTTTTAATTCTTTCAGCGATGCGCTTTTAATGTCATTTACGGCTGTAAAACGTCCCTTTAAGATTCCCTTTATTTTTGAAAATAGGAAAAGTCACACGGAGCCATGTCTGGCGAATATGGAGGCTGGAGCATCGTTACAGTACTGTTTTTTGCCAAAAATTCACGAACAAGCAATGAAGTGTGAGCTCGTGCATTTTCGTGGTGTAAAAGCCATGAATTGTTTTTCAACAGTTCCGGGCGTTTTTTTCGGATTGCTTCACGCAAACGGCGTTGAACTTGTAGGCAGTACTCCTTATTGACTGTTTCACCTGGTGGCAGAAATTCATGATGCACTATGCCATTAAAATCGAAGAACACAGTGAGCATAACCTTCACGTTCAACCGCACTTGTCGAGCCTTTTTCGGTCTTAACTAGCCAGAATGCCTCCACTGGGATGATTGAGCCTTAGTTTCGACGACATATCCGTAAACCCATGTTTCGTCACCTATTATAATACGTTTCAGTAATTCTGCATCGTCGTTGACTTCATTTAGTAACTCCTGAGCAACTTCCATTCGCCGCTCTTTTTGTTCAAAATTAAACAATTTTTGAACGAATTTTGCTGCCACTCGTTTCATACACAAAACATTGGAAACAATGTCATGACTTGATCCAATCGATATGCCAACATCATCAGCGACCTCTCTAATAGTGATTCGGCGATTGTTCATAAGCATTTCTTCACTTTTTCCATGTTTTCATCGGTTGTTGATGTGCTTGGGCGTTCGTCATCTTCAACGTCTTCACGGCCTTCTTGTATTGTAAACGCTTATACCACTCGTAAACTCTTGCTTTACTCATAGCAGACTCACCATAGGCCTTTGTTAACATTTCACACACTTTATTCCATTTTTTACGCAAAATTTGATACACATTCTTTGATCCATAACTTTAAATAAAAGAAAATCGCAGAGCTCATAAAAACACGTCTAAACTTAGTGGCTGTCACAGACAAAGTCAACAATGAAAGCAGTTGAAAGTTTTATCATACTTCAAGGGCATATACACCAACATAATAAAATAAATGTTTGACAATCGGACTCTCCAAGCCCACGAAATTTAAAAATTCTCGTTTCTTTCTGAACACACCTCGTATATATATATATATATATATATATATATATATATATATATATATATATATATATATAATGATTAGTGTGTGTGTTAAATACACATGATTGCTGTAAGTTGCCTCATAACTTAATACAATTATTATTACACACACACACACACACACACACACACACACACACACACACACACACACACACACACACACACACACACACACACACACACACACACACACACACACACACACACACACACACACACACACACACACACACACACACACACACACACACACACACACACACACACACACACACACACACACACACACACACACACACACACACACACACACACACACACACACACACACACACACACACACACACACACACACACACACACACACACACACACACACACATACATACATACATACATACATACATACATATATATATATATACATTGTGCTGATAAAAAGTTTATACAGAGCCGTAAAACTTTCAAAAAGCTCATGTTTCATCCCTCTATAATTTCCACATGTTAGATCAAAAACAATCTTTTGAAAAATTTACAAACCTATTTAGTACCTAAACAAAAAATACTTGTTGAAGATATTCCGATATTTTACACATTTTTGTGTTTACGGGCCTCAAGAAAACCTAGTTTTGAAAAAAACAAATAAATTTAGAAAGATCCTTCAAGCCGTTCTTCCTTTTGCAACGTGGATAAAAGTAACTACAGTGCGACTCAAAAGTCATTTATATTCGGGCACGTTTAAAAATTACCTCTTACATCGTATATTACGAGCGGTACAGTCCACGCTATGTGCACTGAGCAACTGTCGCGGCAGCGCTGATGACACTGGTCAGCTGATCTGTCTGTTTCAACTCGACCGTCCGGCTTTTGGTTTGTGTGTTTCTTTGATGCGGCAGTTTTGGCAAAAAGCATTGACCAATTGTTTTGAAATTTGTTACAAGGAAGTAAAATAGAATTGTATTTAATTTTGATTTTATTTCTCTTTAATCCGTCCTTACTCCCTGACGAGTAAACGTTATTCCATATTATCCTGGAACCTGTCCAAGAATCACTCGCTCTCAACCTATCGCAGATTCTATTTCAGTTACCTATGCTTGTTTATTGTTTTACACGAAACCTGTCAAAGTTTAATCACCTCTACAACCGGTCTCGAGACAATCAAAGCTGACTTACATAATAACATGCAAATAAAACAATTAAGTGACGCATCTCTAGAACAGAATCACGTAAACGATTTCAAACTGCCAGCTCGAGTTCTGACAAACGTATTACTGGCAGTCAAGGTCAAATCGATGATCTGCCGTGTACAATTTACTAATTAAAAAGCAATTACTTTAAATCTAATCACAGTGATTAAAGGATACGCAATAGAGAGTACGCAAGGATTATTACTGAGTGTTTTTTTATAACGAAAATATAATTTAACAAGTCACGTTATTTATAAGACACTGGATTAACAAAACGAAAGAATCTACTGTCAAAGAATGTGTCTTATTAATACTTGTTTTAAAAACAAGTAATATAAAAAAAATGAAGTAAATTCCTACTTAGGTCAAGTGTCTTCCAGTACAATTTAAAAAAGTTTTTTTTTTTAAGCCTCCTCGGTGGTTTAGTGGATAGCTTTCACCCCGAGGATCCGGGTTCGATTCCCGGCAAGGGCTTGGCATTTTAATACGCTATAAATCATCCCACCGTCTGTATTAGCCCAAGTGTGCACAATAGTCGGACGTTAAACACAAAAAAAAAAAAAATGTTTTGAACTTGAGTGGATGAATAATAGTAGGAATTACCTAAGGAAATCCTATCGTATAGTCTGTGCAAATATGCGATATTGATATTTGACAAAAAACTGTATTAACATCAAGTGTCATCCACTACAAGTTTTAAAAACATATTTATACTTAAGAAATAGTAAATACTTTATATTAATTTTGGGCTTGGGCAAGTATTGTAACGGCATGTGGTTGAAACTACTATGCATAAACCTTCGCGGGAGTGTACTGAAAAATTTCCCAAAGTTACATAGTGATCGGATGAATGGTATCGTAATGCATAAAGTAAATACTTTATATTAATTTTGAGCCTGGGCAAGTATTGTAACGGCATGTGGTTAAAACTACTATGCATAAACCTTCGCGGGAGTGTACTGAAAAATTTCCCAAAGTTACATAGTGATCGGATGAATGGTATCGTAATGCATAAAGTAAATACTTTATATTAATTTTGAGCCTGGGCAAGTATTGTAACGGCATGTGGTTAAAACTACTACGCACAAACCTTCGCGGGAGTATACTGAAAAATTTCCCAAAGTTACAATTTCCCACAGTTTTTATAACGAAAATATAATTTAACAAGTCACGTTATTTATAAGACACTGGATTAAGAAAACGAAAGAATTGTGTCTTATAATTAATACTTGTTTTAAAAACAAGTAATATAAAAAAAAATAAAGTAAATTCCTACTTAGGTCAAATGTCTTCCAGTACAATTAAAAAAAAGAAATGTTTTGAACTTGAGTGGATGAATAATAGTAGGAATTACCTGATGAAATCCTATCGTATAGTCTGTGCAAATATGCGATTTTGATATTTGACAAAAAACTGTATTTAAATCAAGTGTCATCCACTACAAGTTTAAAAAAATGTATTTGAACTTGAGTGGATGAATAATAGTAGGAAAAATCGTCTGCATTTGCCCAAGTGTGCACAATAGTCGGACGTTAAACACTCAAAAAAAAATAAATAAATAAAATAAAATAAAATTAAAATAATAGCAGGAATTACCTAAGGAAATCCTATCGTATAGTCTGTACAAATATGCGATATTTAAAAACTGTATTAACATCAAGTATCATCCATTACAAGTTAAAAAAAATATATTTGGACATAAGAGAAAGTAAACACTTTATATTAATTTTGGGCCTTGGCAAGTATTGTAATACCATGTGGTTGAAAATACTATGCAGAAATCTTCGCGAGAGTGTACTGAACAATTTCCCAAAGTTACATGGTGATCGGATGAATGGTATCGTAATGCATAAAGTAAATACTTTATATAAATTTTGAGCCTGGGTAAGTATTGTAATGGCGTGTGGTTGAAAGTACTATATTAAAAACCTTTGCGGGAGTGTACTCAACAATTTTCCAAGGTTTCATTGCGATCTGATGAATGGTATAGTTATGTATAAAGTAAATATTTTATATCAATTTTGGGCCTGGGCAAGTACTATAATGAATTAATATTTGGAAAAAATGTATTAACATCAAGTGTCATCCACTACTAGTTAAAAAAAATGTATTTGAACTTAAGGGGTGAATAGGAAGTATTTTATTAACGATTGAAAATTTGATATATATATATATATATATATATATATATATATATATATATATATATATTGTTGTGCGTTGAAGGAAGAACGCAAAATCTTGAGGAAGATCCTTGGTCCGAGATTAACAGAAGATGGATACAGGTTGCACTCCCGGAAGACCACAGAGAAGATATCGAACCTGGCAGCAGATATCAGAAGAAGGAGGCTTCGGTTCTATGGACACATCAGTAGACTCCCAACAACGAGACTTGCCAGCAGAATCCTTAAGTATATACAAGGAGTCAAATCAACAACGTCGTGGATCGCACAAGTCAGAATAGACCTACATGACGCAGGAATAGACTCAACAGACGTTGAAGACAGGCACACATTCCGGAGAAAGATGCTCGGTTGGAAGGTCCCAGAGAATGAAATCCCAAAGAGAGCAGGGTCCCAAATGGACGGAGGAGCGGAAGAGGATCCATGGGGACAGGATGAGGGAGGTGTGGAGGATTAGAAGGAACAAGACACGAGTCGGAGTGCTTTGCGTGATCCAACAGGGTCTATGCAGATAATATATATATATATATATATATATATATATATATATATATATATATATATATATATATATATATATAGTGTGCTAATATATAGAGTGTGAGCTAATAGTAGGAATTGAATAACGAAAGTCTTGCAGTGGAAACACGGAAGAGGTCAAATATAAGAAAACACACAGTGAAGTCGAGGAAACCGAAGTAGCCATTGTAAAAAACTGACTACCACAATTATAGTACATATAAATGAAAAAATCTTCTCATATCGAAATGTTCCTCTTCTATTGAAGCCTTTTACATCGCGTCAGCGAGACAGCTGCGTTCGGCGATTACAGTATCACACCTGTCATTGTATCAAAAGGCGAAGTGGTCTATTTATAAATTGTTTAAGACCAATTAAATTTTAACAAAATATCGAGAGATAGTTTATCTTAAACTAAACGTTAACAACTTAAGTACACCGTAAACCTTGGACTAATTTACACTACAAATAGGAAGGTGTGGTGACTGAGTTTATTGTTGCGCTGAAAAAAATCACTGCACAAAATTTCTCGTAATATTAAAATAAATAATTAAAGTATAACAATATAAAACAACTGCATTCTAGAATGGTTTTTACTCACTGAAGTCCCGGCTTTCGGATTTTATGTCGATTTTACAAAACGTTAAACACAATCATAAGATTTTAAAAAATCACAGCACAAACTTTCTCGGATTATTGAAATAGAACAATTGAAATAGAAATAACTAATGCATTCTAGAATGGTTTTTATTCACTGAAGTCCTGGTTCTCTATTTTATTTCGATTTTACAAAACGTTAAGCACGCATCATAAACTTAAAAAGAATCACAGCACAAACTTTCTCGAATTATTAAAATAAATAATTAAAATAGAAAACAACAAATGCATTCTAGAATGGTTTTACTCACTGAAGTCCCGGTTTTCGGATTCTATGTCGATTTTACAAAACGTTAAACACAATCATAAGATTTTTAAAAATCACAGCACAAACTTTCTCGGATTATTGAAATAGAACAATTGAAATAGAAATAACTAATGCATTCTAGAATGGTTTTTATTCACTGAAGTCCTGGTTCTCTATTTTATTTCGATTTTACAAAACGTTAAGCACGCATCATAAACTTAAAAAGAATCACAGCACAAACTTTCTCGAATTATTAAAATAAATAATTAAAATAGAAAACAACAAATGCATTCTAGAATGGTTTTTACTCACTGAAGTCCCGGTTTTCGGATTCTATGTCGATTTTACAAAACGTTAAACACAATCATAAGATTTTTAAAAAATCACAGCACAAACTTTCTCGGATTATTGAAATAGAACAATTGAAATAGAAATAACTAATGCATTCTAGAATGGTTTTTATTCACTGAAGTCCTGGTTCTCTATTTTATTTCGATTTTACAAAACGTTAAGCACGCATCATAAACTTAAAAAGAATCACAGCACAAACTTTCTCGAATTATTAAAATAAATAATTAAAATAGAAAACAACAAATGCATTCTAGAATGGTTTTTACTCACTGAAGTCCCGGTTTTCGGATTCTATGTCGATTTTACAAAACGTTAAACACAATCATAAGATTTTTAAAAAATCACAGCACAAACTTTCTCGAATTATTAAAATATAACAATATAAAACAACTGCATTCTAGAATGGTTTTTACTCACTGAAGTCCCGGTTTTCGGATTGTATGTCGATTTTACAAAACGTTAACACAATCATAAGATTTTAAAAAAATCCCAGCACAAACTTTCTCGAATTATTAAAATAAATAATTAAAATAGAAAACAACAACTGCATTCTAGAATGGTTTTTAGTCACTAAAGTCCTGGTTCTTTATTTTATTTCGATTTTACAAAACGTCAAGCACGCATCGTAAACTTAAAAAAAATCACAGCACAAACTTTCTCGAATTATTAAAATAAACCATTAAAATATAACAATATAAAACAACTGCATTCTAGAATGGTTTTTACTCACTGAAGTCACGGTTTTCGGATTGTATGTCGATTTTACAAAACGTTAAACACAATCATAAGAGTTTAAAAAATCACAGCACAAACTTTCTCGAATTATTAAAATAAAACAATATAAAACAACAACTGCATTCTAGAATGGTTTTAGTCACTAAAGTCCTGGTTCTTTATTTTATTTCGATTTTACAAAACGTCAAGCACGCATCGTAAACTTAAAAAAAATCACAGCACAAACTTTCTCGAATTATTAAAATAAATGATTAAAATAGAAAACAACAAATGCATTCTAGAATGGTTTTTAGTCACTAAAGTCCTGGTTCTTTATTTTATTTCGATTTTACAAAACGTCAAGCACGCATCGTAAACTTAAAAAAAATCACAGCACAAACTTTCTCGAATTATTAAAATAAATGATTAAAATAGAAAACAACAAATGCATTCTAGAATGGTTTTTAGTTACTAAAGTCTTGGTTCTTTATTTTATTTCGATTTTACAAAACGTCAAGCACGCATCGTAAACTTAAAAAAAATCACAGCACAAACTTTCTCGAATTATTAAAATAAATGATTAAAATAGAAAACAACAACTGCATTCTAGAATGGTTTTTAGTCACTAAAGTCCTGGTTCTTTATTTTATTTCGATTTTACAAAACGTCAAGCACGCATCGTAAACTTAAAAAAAATCACAGCACAAACTTTCTCGAATTATTAAAATAAACGATTAAAATAGAAAACAACAAATGCATTCTAGAATGGTTTTTAGTCACTAAAGTCCTGGTTCTTTATTTTATTTCGATTTTACAAAACGTCAAGCACGCATCGTAAACTTAAAAAAAATCACAGCACAAACTTTCTCGAATTATTAAAATAAATGATTAAAATAGAAAACAACAACTGCATTCTAGAATGGTTTTTAGTCACTAAAGTCCTGGTTCTTTATTTTATTTCGATTTTACAAAACGTCAAGCACGCATCGTAAACTTAAAAAAAATCACAGCACAAACTTTCTCGAATTATTAAAATAAATGATTAAAATAGAAAACAACAAATGCATTCTAGAATGGTTTTAGTCACTAAAGTCCTGGTTCTTTATTTTATTTCGATTTTACAAAACGTCAAGCACGCATCGTAAACTTAAAAAAAATCACAGCACAAACTTTCTCGAATTATTAAAATAAATGATTAAAATAGAAAACAACAAATGCATTCTAGAATGGTTTTTAGTCACTAAAGTCCTGGTTCTTTATTTTATTTCGATTTTACAAAACGTCAAGCACGCATCGTAAACTTAAAAAAAATCACAGCACAAACTTTCTCGAATTATTAAAATAAATGATTAAAATAGAAAACAACAACTGCATTCTAGAATGGTTTTTACTCACTGAAGTCCTGGTTCTTTATTTTATTTCGATTTTACAAAACGTCAAGCACGCATCGTAAACTTAAAAAAATCACAGCACAAACTTTCTCGAATTATTAAAATAAATGATTAAAATAGAAAACAACTGCATTCTAGAATGGTTTTTAGTCACTAAAGTCCTGGTTCTTTATTTTATTTCGATTTTACAAAACGTCAAGCACGCATCGTAAACTTAAAAAAAATCACAGCACAAACTTTCTCGAATTATTAAAATAAATGATTAAAATAGAAAACAACAACAGCATTCTAGAATGGTTTTTAGTTACTAAAGTCCTGGTTCTTTATTTTATTTCGATTTTACAAAACGTCAAGCACGCATCGTAAACTTAAAAAAAATCACAGCACAAACTTTCTCGAATCATTTAAAATAAATATTAATTAACTGCATGCTAGAATGATTTTTAATCAATAAAGTTCTGATTATTCTTTCAAAAGTCCTTACATTTCTTTCTACAAAATAAAACAATAAAAAGGAAGGCGTAAGTTATGAAACTGTACCTTTGTTAATTACCCTAATCACAAGTATTGGGAATGAGGGTTTACAATAAATACTGAGCGGTTACTTTTTCATTATACTCATTATAATAATAATTTTTTTTTTAATTTTATTTTTTTAAGGCATAAAGCACTTTTAGGCTATTATTACCTCCCTAAATGTAAGTGTGAGTGTAAAGTGTTAAAGTCGTAAGTGTAGTGTTGTAAGTGTAAGTGTGTACTGCGAGGGGCGTCTAAATTCTCTCAAAAGGTGCAGCTAGTCTGCACCCCCCTGCGGACATATAATAATTACCAAGAAAAACCATAATTTTTGTACACAGTGTATTAACACTGTCTGTCCGGTATGTGTGTATGCGTACACAACAAAATTACCTAATAGGCACGCTATGATAAAAGCAGAATTTCTCGAAATCTGCACTAAAGATTTTAATTAAATTTTGCTTATAAAAAATCTTTTTGTATATTATATTTTAAAAGAACGATGGTTTGAAAATTTAAAAAACTGAAAACTGATTTATCTATATTGGCTTCTTAAATACATATTTCAAGTCAGTGTAGCAAATTTGAAATTTTAAAAAATACGATTTTAGAGTAAACGAAATCCAAAATAACCCCGACCGATTTCGTCCCCCCCCCCAAGTGAATTATTTCGACACGTAGGTTTTGGATAAATCAATCGTTTAAATGATATTTATTTCAATTCCACACATTCAACAAACTCTTAAGCGATTATAAACTTTAAAGACCTTCAAACTGCTTAAAACAGCATCCGCAAAAAACCGGTTTCACTTTTTGTTCACCTTACACAAAAACAAATCGCAATAAAAGGGAAGCTCGTATTCTGAACGTAAAAGTCACTGATCGTATTTATAATACAGTCATTTTATGAGCGAAACTAGTTATCAAAGGTCAAAATTCGATTTAAAAACCACAAAATGTAACAGTTCGTTTTTGCCTAACCTCTAATTTGCCCGTATATAGGAATCATTTACTATTTTTGTAATGCGGTTTTGTTTTTAACGGTCTAAATCAAATTTCGTTCAAATGTATTCTAAAAATACCTGAATAAAAAGTTTCTATCACTATTTTACCAAATAATTGCGGCACGCAACTGTCTCGTAAACGAAATGAAAGCGAATCCTTAACATTGTTTGTTATATTAAAATCATTTTATAATTTTCATTTTGTAATCACATTAAAAAAAATTAATTATTGTATTTTCAAAGAAATTTATGAGTTACAGGAAATAACCAGCATAACTTTAATATTAAATTATGCATTTAAAGTATCGCGCATATTATTTCCCAATACTTTATGTCGATTTTATTTTACATAACTAATGTTACAAAACGACCTTTTTGTAACATAACTGAATTTATGTTACATTCATAACATAAATTGGACGTATGTATCGTCAAAGATGTTATGTATGTCAAAGATCTATCATATCATAAAGTGAATATGATAGTACGTCATATGATCAACGTATCAAACATGCTGGGCCAGAAAAAAATAGAACGAACAAATTAAAGAAGGCCCTAAAGTTAACTTTGGGAACGTATAAGAAAAAGTCGCTTTCCATAAAGTCGAAAATCAGACATTATAATACGGTCACAAGACCGGAAGTGACTTATGCCGCGGAAACTTTATTTAATCTAAGAAGCCGAAACAGAACAGAGGAGCTTCAAAAAGTGGAAAGAAAAATATTGAGAACCATTATCAACAAATAACACATAGTAGAAGGTACATACAGATATTTGATTTATAGGTATTCAAATTATAGCGTTACTGAGTTGAATCGAACACTCTCAAAGTTGAATCGAAGATGTATCTCTCCCATCTTAAAACGAAAATGTATGGGAAAAGTCTTACACATACGTCTTTCGGACTTTATTTACCTTCAAACCAAATTCCAAAACAATCGTTCAATACGTTTTATTAAAACTGCGTACACACGACATAGTTAAATCAGAGGCCGCCATATTGAAACGAATTTATACTTTATACTTCGAACCGAATTTCGAAATAATTGATTAATGCGTTTGGGTAATAGGGCGTAACTTTCTTTATTGTAAATCAGAGGCTGTTATCTTGAAACGGAAGTGAATAGGAAGAAGTCTTACGAACAGATTTTTTGGGCTTTATACAAAATACCTTCGAACCAAATTTCAAAACAATCGGCCGACGCTCCTGATGAAAATTGCGTACAATCATCAAAGGCCGCCATCTTGAAATGGAAATAAAAATGAAAACAAAATATTATATATACGTCATTTAGGGTGTATATCTTTTTTCAAAACAATTAGTCAATGCCTTTTGCCAGGACTACGCACATATGACATCGTTAAATTGAAGGCCGCCATCTTGAAACAGAAGTAACTGGGGGAAATCTTACATATACGTTTATTTGGGCTTTATTCACTGTACCTTTGTACCAAATTTAAAAACAATCGGTCAATACATTCGGCCAAAACTGTGTTACAAACTAAATGCCGAACTTTCGAATTGGAACAGATACAGGGTCCGCCAATGAAACGGGATGATTGTAGGTGGCCTTGAGACAAAGTTGGCAGGTAGTGAGGGGATGGTTACTGACGCGTCACCACCTGCACAATCTACCGTTTAGTTGCAATGGACTGTTGGACGGATGAACTAGGCGGCTAAACGGTGAAAGCGTATTATCAAAATATCGAAATTTTTTTGCAAACTCGAAGTGCTTTCCAACGTCATTTTAACGCAACCCGCCTTTTCCGTCAGATAATGCAATTCGAACATAGATAAACAACGTCGAGCAAACGGAATCAACGTCTTAAAAAAGAGGCAGGAGTGTAAAAACTGTTCGAACACCTGAAAACATCGCAGCTGTTCAACAGGCTATGGTTAGAAGTCCTCGCCGATCAGCCTAACATGCCCTTCGCATTGGAATAAGTGACATATCTGGGGGGATATTTTTTTGTTTTACAGGGATACCTAAAAGCAAAAGTACCCATAACCATTCAAGCCCTCAAGACGAGATTGCATCAATACCTGTCAACATGCTGCGAGAGGTCATGCAAAACTTCCAAGCCAGGCTCCAGGAAAGCCTTAACTGCAATGGAGGACATTTGGTAGACGTAGTGTTCACAAAATATTTTTTCGTATTTTACCCATAATGGCTATTCTTGTACTTTCAATTATTTACTAAACAAATATTAAAAAAGTTTTTTTTCAACAATCACTTACTTTAATTAATCATTCCGTTTCACTAGCGGGCCCTGTACTTCGCTTCGCTCGGTCAATTACAAAATTCGATTGTTGTGCCAAGTTTGAATAAAATCGGAATAACTTTTTTTTATGTTTAACGTCCGACTATTGTGCACGCTTGGGCTAATGCAGACGATCGGATGATTTATAGCGTATGAAAATGCCAAGCCCTCGCCGGGAATCGAACCCGGGTCCTCGGGGTGAAAGCCTAGTACGCTATCCACTAGACCACCGAGGCGGCTAAATTGGAGTAACATTACGAACATAAAGTGAGCACGCTAGTAAAATATATACACTCAGTCTTTAAATGTTTAACTACTCTCAAAGAAATGATCGTAATTGATTTTAACGTTTCGGGTCTGGGTCTTACCATAATGGCCGCTAAAAATCCGGTTTTCAAGCTAACGAAAAAGCAAATGAAAAACTGATATAATTTACCCCTACAAGATGTACAGCTTACACTAATAGCATTTGATATCAATGAACTATGCTAATAATCTTACATTTACATAAACTCAGGTCAGTTCATTCAAACACTACACGTCATACTATAATCAGCAAATACAAACGCTTATTTGACTCCAGATAAATAATTGTAGACTCAAAAAACGACTTGATTTTGTAACAGCTAAACTTCTCGCTAATAAGTATTCGCGTTGCCAATACGTACAAATCTGCAACGTTGCAACACCGTGCGTGACCTTACCTCTTTACATCACTGATCTCTGATCCCATACACGCCATGATGCAAGAACACTCGGATACCAGAGGCGTGAGACTCAATGAATGCCGTTCTTTGTCTGTTATCGCAGCCGTCATGTGGCATCACCGATCCTCGTGCTCTCTGTAACATATGAAATGTTCACCGATCCTCATGCTCTCTGTAACATACGAAATGTTCACCGATCCTCATGCTCTCTGTAACATACGAAATGTTCACCGATCCTCGTGCTCTCTGTAACATACGAAATGTTCACCGATCCTCGTGCTCTCTGTAACATACGAAATGTTCACCGATCCTCGTGCTCTCTGTAACGTACGAAATGTTCACCGATCCTCGTGCTCTCTGTAACATACGAAATGTTCACCGATCCTCGTGCTCTCTGTAACATACGAAATGTTCACCGATCCTCGTGCTCTCTGTAACATACGAAATGTTCACCGATCCTCGTGCTCTCTGTAACATACGAAATGTTCACCGATCCTCGTGCTCTCTGTAACATACGAAATGTTCACCGATCCTCGTGCTCTCTGTAACGTACGAAATGTTCACCGATCCTCGTGTTCTCTGTAACGTACGAAATGTTCACCGATCCTCGTGCTCTCTGTAACATACGAAATGTTCACCGATCCTCGTGCTCTCTGTAACATACGAAATGTTCACCGATCCTCGTGCTCTCTGTAACATACGAAATGTTCACCGATCCTCGTGCTCTCTGTAACATACGAAATGTTCACCGATCCTCGTGCTCTCTGTAACATACGAAATGTTCACCGATCCTCGTGCTCTCTGTAACATACGAAATGTTCACCGATCCTCGTGCTCTCTGTAACATACGAAATGTTCACCGATCCTCGTGCTCTCTGTAACGTACGAAATGTTCACCGATCCTCGTGCTCTCTGTAACATATGAAATGTTCACCGATCCTCGTGCTCTCTGTAACATACGAAATGTTCACCGATCCTCGTGCTCTCTGTAACATACGAAATGTTCACCGATCCTCGTGCTCTCTGTAACATATGAAATGTTCACCGATCCTCGTGCTCTCTGTAACATACGAAATGTTCACCGATCCTCGTGCTCTCTGTAACATACGAAATGTTCACCGATCCTCGTGCTCTCTGTAACATACGAAATGTTCACCGATCCTCGTGCTCTCTGTAACATACGAAATGTTCACCGATCCTCGTGTTCTCTGTAACGTACGAAATGTTCACCGATCCTCGTGCTCTCTGTAACATACGAAATGTTCACCGATCCTCGTGCTCTCTGTAACATACGAAATGTTCACCGATCCTCGTGCTCTCTGTAACATACGAAATGTTCACCGATCCTCGTGCTCTCTGTAACATACGAAATGTTCACCGATCCTCGTGCTCTCTGTAACATACGAAATGTTCACCGATCCTCGTGCTCTCTGTAACGTACGAAATGTTCACCGATCCTCGTGCTCTCTGTAACATATGAAATGTTCACCGATCCTCGTGCTCTCTGTAACATACGAAATGTTCACCGATCCTCGTGCTCTCTGTAACATACGAAATGTTCACCGATCCTCGTGCTCTCTGTAACATATGAAATGTTCACCGATCCTCGTGCTCTCTGTAACATACGAAATGTTCACCGATCCTCGTGCTCTCTGTAACATACGAAATGTTCACCGATCCTCGTGCTCTCTGTAACATACGAAATGTTCACCGATCCTCGTGCTCTCTGTAACATACGAAATGTTCACCGATCCTCGTGTTCTCTGTAACGTACGAAATGTTCACCGATCCTCGTGCTCTCTGTAACATACGAAATGTTCACCGATCCTCGTGCTCTCTGTAACGTACGAAAAGTTCACCGATCCTCGTGCTCTCTGTAACATACGAAAAGTTCACCGATCCTCGTGCTCTCTGTAATATATGAAATGTTCACCGATCCTCGTGCTCTCTGTAACATACGAAATGTTCACCGATCCTCGTGCTCTCTGTAATATACGAAATGTTCGGCTATTCAATTGCTCCTTGTAAAATCTTTGATTATGCCGTATTTTACACACTGTACTTAATCACGTGACTGTTGAACTTTATAGTCTGGCCAACGTAAGAAAACACCAGAGTTTAGGACTTTATAACGTTCCAATCGGTTATTGTACAGAAATTTCAGACAAGCCAAATTAATGCTATTTCTTTAGTATATAGAAATACGTTAATATATATTCTAACTTCGATTTTACATTTCAAGAAATTTAACGAAAACACGTTTTCTACTCAGATATTCTGCTACTAGCTATTTTGAAGGTTCGTACTACTTCATAATTGTTACCAAATACAAAACCAGCGATATTCCATTTTGTCAGTTTTTACTCCACAACAATGCTGTCATGGTATACACATTTTTTTTTTGTCTGCCGAATTTGACCAACCTTTGATAAAAATTGAAATTATGGTGCATTTTTTTGAAAAAGAGCTCATTTTGTTACCAGCATATTTATTAAAATAATTCCTTAATAAATGCCTGCAATTTTACAACAGTATTATTAAAACTTATGTTCAATCAGATTTATTGATTGAGAAGTTTTCATTGAGAGTTTTCAATGAGAAAATGTAAAGTAATTAAAGTATTAAAGTATTTACAGGGAATCACTGATAAAAACTTTGAAAGAATTTGGCCTACATATTACATTAATCATCCTTGTCAAAATTACACTTCAAAACATAAGTGTTTTGATCCAGAGTGAAATTCCGAGGGGAAATTTCAGAACCTTTCGAGGTTAAAACAGGATTAAGGCAAAGAGACGGTCTTTCTCCCTTACTCTTCATTTGCGTTTTGGAGAAAATCATCAGAGAATGGAGCAAGAGTACTGGACAGATAAAAATAGGGACAAGAATCAGACTTAACTGCCCAGGCAGTGCCTTTGCAGACGATCTAGCACTCTTCTAAAATAGTTGGGAAGAAACGAAACAGCAAATAAAATCGCTGAAAAACATAGCAGAAAAGGTCGGCTTACAGATATCCTTCGAAAAGACGGAAATAATGGCGACTAAAAAGTCGGAACAAAAGTCTATAAAAATAGAAGGCGAACGAATAAAGATAGTGGATAATTTTTTTTAAGTATTTGGGAGAAATTATCACTAGAAACATAGCCGAAAACTGGCAATAAAAAATAGAACGAATAAATTAAAGAAGGCCCTAAAGTTAACTTGGGGAACGTATAAGAAAAAGTCGCTTTCCATAAAGTCGAAAATCAGACATTATAATATGGTCACAAGACCGGAAGTGACTTATGCCGCGGAAACTTTATTTAATCTAAGAAGCCGAAACAGAACAGAGGAGCTTCAAAAAGTGGAAAGGAAAATATTGAGAACCATTATCAACAAAAAACACATGGTAGCAGGAACATACAGACTGCTGCCAAGTTCAGCCATCTATCAGGTTAATGAACATCTGTTATATAATATTAGAAAGAGGAGACTGGCTTTTTATGGACACCTAATAAGGCTACCAGAAGAAAGACTGACGAAGAAACTCCTAAATTACCAACTCAAGATGAAAGTAAAGAATTAGTGGCTTAAGGAAGTGAAACAGGACCTAAAAGAATTAAGGATAACGGAGGAACGTCTGAAGAAGGAAGGGAAAACCAATCCTTAGGGATAAAATCACTAGATTAAAATTTAAAAAAGGAACAAAAAGAGTTGCCTTTTACCCGGAGGAAGTTAGACTACAGAGATCTATAAGACTGAAAAAGTATTGGGAGAATCTCAAAAACCTAAAAGAACCAAAGTTGAAAGCCTAAACGAACCAAAATTGACTAAATGTGCTCCATTGAGGGCTTAAAAAAAATTAAAGAATCTGAACACTTAGCGTACAGTCACATGGCACGCGCTATAGACCTTTGGAGTTATAAATAAAATTAAAAATGGAACTGTAGTTATGCTGGCAGGTCTATAGCGTGAACTACCCAACAGTAGATGTGGGCGTTTCTGCTATTTTTACAAAACGTCAACAAACTGTTTGTTGAGGAAAAAAGCAGCTTTTTAAAACAGTTGGGAAAAACAAGTTTAGAAAACTGAAACTCAAAGTTGTATTAGCAGCTAAAACATAAAGCACATACGTTCAGTTTTCTAAAATTACTTTTCCATTCCCACTGCCACCATAGCCTTAACTTGTTTTAGTGTATAAAGCATTTAGAAAGGATAAAAATAATCCTTACAAGTGTAGTAATAATTAAATTACATTATCAAAACGTAATAATTATGTAAGCCATTTTATGTACAAAATGCGATGAATTTCTAACAGAAGCATTCTTTTTTTTACTTAAAAAATTAAATAGTCCATTGCATATTTACCGAAATGCAAACGATTTATAATATTTTTAGTTGATTAAAAATATTGATGATTGATAATAAATATAAAAAATATTTTTAAATAAAATTAGGCTCCGTATCTACAAAATGTGAGAGGTTGTAACTACAACTCGCAACAAAATAGAGATAAACGTTGACATTGACCAAACAGTTCTTACTTCACTAAAAGCAACAAGCAACTTTGAAATAAAGGGAAAAAGCATAAAAACAGGTAGAAGAAAAGCAGTTAGCAGGCAAACAGCAGGAAAACAGTTTTAGCGCTTGCGGCAACGTTAAGTGTGGTAGTGCGGAAAGCCGTTCCTTGTTTAACAAATCATAAACCAGTCCAAATTCAACTGCTTTTTTCCGTTTGAAAAAGCAGTTTGTTTGTTATTTATAGAAAAGCAGTTTTTTTCAACAGTTTGGTTTTTCTGCCCCACCACCACCCGACAGTACTTTGATAATGTGTGGCAGTGTAACATAGAGGCGAGTGTTTACTAGAATTTACTTGAAATTTGGTTTCAATATCTTTACGTTTACTCATTAAATACAATTATAAATCTGATTTAACGTAGGTCTTGATAGTACTGTTGTAAAATTACAGTCTCTTAAAGAATTATTCTCTTAGAAATTCTGACAATATTTGTCCGAAGTTGGTCAAATTCGGTAAAAACATTTAAAAAATTTCTGTACTACCATTGTTGTGCAATAAAAATTGACAGTTATGAACCTTCAGAGCAGCTAGTAGCAGAAGAACTGCGTGAAAATAGTGTTTTTCATTTACGGAAGATCTACAAGGTTTCAGTGCAATAGTAACCCTCATTCATTCGTTCATTTATTCAAGGAGGCTTTTATACCCTGATATCTCTAGGGTGGAGGCAATTCAAACGTGCTCGTGACACTAATATGTTTAATTTCAATACATTGAAAGGTTTGTATATTCTGGAAGATTCCAGCTTTTGTGCACACTTGGGTTAATGCAGACGATTGGATGATTTATAGCGTATGAAAATGCCAAGCCCTGGCTGGGAATCGAACCCGGGTCCTCGGGGTGAAAGCCCAGTACGCTATCACCTAGGCCACCGAGGCGGCTGAAGATTCCACCCCATCCTTAAATAAAAAATTGATACCGTAGACCTCAGAAGTGAAGTACCTGGGAATTCATTTGGACAGACGTCTGAATTGGCAGATACATATTTTTACTAAGTGTAAACAACTTGGTATTAAACTCAGAAATATGTACTGGCTGATTGGGCACAAATCCAAACTTTCAACCAATAACAAAATATTACAATACTGAAACCAATACGGACGTATGGGATACAACTATGGGGTTCTGCTTGCAAATCAAATATTGCAATTTTACAACGCTTCCAATCTAAGATACTACGTTTAATCTTAACAGCTCCAAAAATAATCACAAATGAAATAATCCACAAGCAACGCAATATTCCGACCATCACAGAAGAAACTGAAACTTATAGCAATAGTTATCGATATCGAATATTAGCCCAAATGTTTTGACTGAAAATTTAATGATGAGATCGACAACACGAAGACTCAAGAGGAGAATACCTAGCGACCTGCCTGACAATTAACAGCTGACCTAACAGATACAACATTATGTAGCAATATTTTATTATTATTATTATTTATATATATAATACTCATTATTTGTATGTATCAATGGGTACATGCTTTCATGTCATTATTTTAGCCATAAAATTTACTTAGTGTCCTGTAGACAGATTGTAAATACTAATAAATAAAAAAAAAATTTGGAAGATGTGTGCATGAAGAGATTACCGTTCATAGGCGCCTGGTTTAGTGACGTATCAGGAGAAAATAACACTCAAGAATTATAAAAGGTACTTAACATCAATTTTTCCTCCTTATCAGTGACCTCAAGTGTTGATAAGACCGGCAAAACACGTGTAATAACATTTGAAAAGTTAAGAGTGCGCTTAAACGCTTAAAACATTTTTTATCAACTTCTTTTAAAACACAATACAACCCCTTCATCAATTTTTGTTTTCAATAAAAAAATAGTTGAGAGTCAATACTTCTTCATAAACAACGCTTGTAACAGCTATTCCACTCGTGTCATGGAAACGAATTCACCAATACTAACAATATTGATAACATCAACACTTTATGATGGTTAGAAGCCGCCTCGGTGGCCTAGTTGGTAGCGTACTGACCTTTCATCCAGAGGACCCGGGTTCGATTCCCGGTCAGGGCTTGGCATTTTCATACGCTATAAATCATCCCATCGTCTGCATTAGCCCAAGTGTGCACAATAGTCGGACGCTAAACACCAAAAAAAAAAAAAAAAAAAAAAAAATAGACTAATGAAGACGATGGATCAACGTTAATGATAAAAGAAAAGCTTACGTAGTAACTCCAGTCTTGAGCCTACGACCTTGAGGTTCAGCAGACTAACCAGTGGTTAACCACCTCGGACATTCCTGGTCCTCTCTGTATGGTAAAATCAAACTTGTCGATTGATTTTGACAAGTTCGTTAAGTAGCAAATGTTTACCAACGTTTCAAAATGGCGGCAATTCAAAAGCTTACACATTTCAATAGATAAAATATACATAAATAAGCATTTAGGAGGTTCTGCTCTCAGTGGCCTTCTGGGCCACTCTCAGTACATTCTGGGCCTATCACACACATACGAAATCGGCAAAACAGTTAAGTCTTCAGAGATAAGAAAAGATATACAGACGGACAGACATTTTTTTTAAAATGTCCTCAGAACAGTTAAATGCATTAAAATCGTTTTGGTAAAATTACAAAATAAAAAATAATCACTGACGTGATGGAAGCGAATTTCGAAAAGTAATTTTTTTCTTACGTTACCATCTTTCCGTAACTGATTTCACCAAAATAAACAGCATTAACGTCTGCATGTATTAACATTTCAAACAGCTAATTGCATTAAAAATACAGAAACAAACTCAGACCACCGTCAAAAAAAAATCTTAATTTCAACGGATTATACAAAACATTATGCAGTCATTTACATGACTGCAGAGTAGATGCCATTAGATTACGATGGTGAAATCCACTTTTCAGAAAATAGTAAGACGAAAACGTTATGAACTCTTAAAGAAATTAAATGACCGCCATTTTAAAACTGTTGAAAGAATCTAGATAGTTAACTAACTTGACAAAAAATATTACCCAAAATCAATTTTTGTGCTAAGCCTGAATCAAATCGAACTAAAACTACGAATACACACACACACACACACACACACACATATATATATATATATATATATATATATATATATATATATATATATATATATATATATATATATACATGATTAAACAGATAGAAGTCTTAAAGGAATGTGCAGAGAGGGTCGGTCTACAGATCTCGTTTCAAAAAACCGAATTCTTCTGTTCAAAATTAAATATTCAAGAACTAAACACAAAATATGGTAAGATAAACAGAGTCAAGCACTTCACATATCTGGGAGAAATTCTTGAACCCACAGGTGGTGAGAAGGCTGCGCAAAGGGTTCGGCTACTGAGAATGGAGAGGGCTCTTGGTATAACGCGTGATATCTACAATAAGAGATATATGTCGACGCACACAGAAATCAGACACTACAACACAGTCATAAAACCGGAGGCATTGTACGCAAGCGAGACGCTAGAATTCCACACAAAAGGTACAATGGAAGACATTTTGAAGGAAGTACGCAAAATCTTGAGGAAGATCCTTGGTCCGAGATTAACAGAAGACGGATAGACCATCCCGGAAGATGGGGTTGCACTCCCGGAAGACCATAGAGAAGATATCGAACATGGCAGCAGATATCAAAAGAAGGAGGCTTCAATTCTATGGACTCATCAGTAGACTTTCAACAACGAGACTTGCCAGCAGAACCCTTAAGTATATACAAACCTAGAGAATGAAATCCCAAAGAGAGCAAGGGTAAAATGGACAGAGGAGGATCCATAGGGACAGGATGAGGGAGGTGTAGAGGATTAGAAGGAACAAGTCGGAGTGCTTTGCGTGATCCAACAAGGTCTATACGCAAATAATAATAATAATATGTACAGCGTTAACAGTAAGGATAAAGTGACGGGAGTGACCGCGGCTCCCTTTAGATGCGCAGTTCAGAGACGCAGTAGACTGATCGGTGCTTTACCACTCCGACCACCGAGCCCTTAATAAAAAGAAAATAACGTATTTAATTAAAACACCATCACGTAATCTATTTGTTTGCCTTATCAGTTAGTTCAAGTGTGCGGGTAAAACCAGAATTATACGTGTTCAAACACTCGAAGGCGTTTGAGTGCAGTCACGTTATTTTTGGCTTTATTATGTTATAATCTCACGTTACCCACTTCGTTACCAGATAATATCCCATAACAACACAACTTGTTTACGACCACTCTGCGCACACTTGCCGTATTCTACGAGAAGCAATTGCTGTCGAAACATTAAACACGTTCAATTATTTCCCCCGTGCGTTTTGATAGTGAACAAGGTTTATAATTCGATTAATTCTTGAACCGTAAATTTTTGGTTTTTATCGAATGTCCAATGAAAAAACGAGTTATTGGAACGGCCATCGTGGTAAAACCCAAAACCGGGACTTTGAAATTATTGCCTATCCTGATTTCTAGCAATGAAAACAGAATCTATAAGGACACTTCTTGTCTGAAAAAAACCGCCTCGGTGGCCTAGTTGATAGTGTACTGGGCTTTAACCCCGAGGATCCGGGTTCGATTCCCGGCCAGGACTTGGCATTTTCATACGCTATAAATCATCCCATCGTCTGCATTAGCCCAAGTGTGCACAATAGTCGGACGTTAAAAAAAAAAAATTGTCTGAAAAAGTCATCCCATTTTATTCGGGCGAAACGCTATTTGGAGCACCTGCCGATAGACAGCGCTGCATGTTTCTCTCTGAACTTGTAGCTCAGAAAGAGAGACAGATATAGGATGACGACATTCTCTGTCTCTCTTGCTGTCTGTCTATTTATGTTTCTCTCTATCCCTCTCCAAATCCTACCCTAACGCTTGTCCTATATTTGGGAAATTATGACTACAGCGTCAACTTTTGAAAGTTATATTTACAAACAAGTAACGAACCTCTTCGGTTCTATAGCTTTTATCAAGTTCGTTAACCAGTGAAATTCTTTCAACAGTATCAAAATGGCGGCTATTTCAAATCTTTAAAAAATTTTAACTTTTTTGTTTAAATTTTTTTTATCTAATTTTATCACCGTAACTCAGGGTAATTCCGCATGAATTTTGAACTTTCAAAAATCTATTTAGATCGCTCAAGGTTCGTTTTCGTATTTTCAGTGTAAATTTGAAAGATTAAAATGATACATGAACAAGGCTGATTATGATTGTGAAATCAGAATTTAAAGATACTTTTGGAAATTCGCTTCTATCACGTCAGCTACGCCGCTGCGTGCACCAATTCATTTATTTATTTGGTAACCTGATTTTGAGGAAATTTTTATGAACCGATTTAAAAAAAAAATAGTCAAGATTTTTTAGTGTCCGACCAAAAGATAGGAAACAGCGATCTGTTGAAGTAGGTCCCACGTAAAAACTATATTTCAGCATAATTTGAAAAACATTTTTATAGCAAATTTTTTATAAATTTCATGTTGCTGTAATTTTTAAACTGTTCTGTCCAACAGAAAGGAGTAGAAAGAAATATTTTTGCATTTTCCTTAAAAAAGCTGGCATATTTCATCATTTTGACGGAATCCCAATTCGTCAATTGACAAAATCGCAGGCCCAATTGCGTGTCAAAATCCCAATTCCTTCTAATTCGATTCAAATTTAGCCAAAACATTCATAATAGCGTAACAAATTCGTTACGCAGCCCATCCAGTTTATCAGTTTCAAAATGGCGGCAATTCAAAATATTAAAATATGACATTCTTATCTTATAATTAAAAAACTTAATTAATATTAAGTTTTTGAAACTTAATCGTTTAAAGCTTAGGTTATTTATTTAATTAATTATTAATTATTATTTATTAATTATTAATTATGATTATTAATTTATAAATTTAATTTTTATTTAATTGGAAAGACTAAAATAAATCCGACGGCGGTCAGGTTCATTTTTGGATTTTTAATATCGATTACTCGAGTATCGAAATTTCCGTTTCTATAATGCTATAGAACGAGACAGCTGAGTGCCGCGATTTTTCATATTTCATGTACTATTTACATATTTTACAGCTCTTTAATAAATATTCTGCTGTTAGATTTCACTTGACATAATTAAATGTTTGTTGATATCAGTTGCCGAGATAAGCAAAGACTTATTGTTTCTGTTACGCGGTGACGTCAATTATCTCTGTAACACAACAACTCACGTTTTACCTCCAGATTGGACACGCTTAACTATAAGAATATTTGAAAAAATTAAACGGTACAAAAACGTTAAACAAACTTTCAGACATTCAATTGTTTCCAAAAAATCCGTTTTGGAAGATTGTGCATCATATTTTGACCACGAAGAATCATAACTCTAGTATATGTACCAAATTTGAAATAAAAGGAAACTGTAAGTTTGAGAGTAATGCGGAGCGGAATGAAGATGAACAGCAACCGGAAGCGGAATTTAAAGGACGCGTTTGTATCTTTTAAATTTAAATATTTAGGCCTACTGTAATGTGTTGTACGAAACTACTATGTTTAAAAACCGTAACCTAGGTAACGAGAAATAATAAGTTTGTAGGCGTGGTCAGCGTGGTGAGGGAAGCCTTCAAAACCGAACCTAGACAGAATTAAATACGCGGAGCGGAGCCCAACGACGCCGCTTGACCCGCTCAGTTCCGTTACGCTTTCAGTGACCACACTTACGTTAAAAACAATTGGTTAGGTTTTGAATGCGTAATCCCTTCCATTCAGCGCATTCGGTTCGAACAAATCAGCGGAATCTTCATTTATCATCCAAATTCGAATGACTAATGATTAACCAACCAATTTTCTAAAAAATTAGAACAATTTTCAGTTTTTTCCAACAGTTTTTACGGAATTATCGATCCACAAGTTATTTTCTGGTACTGAGCCGCCTCGGTGGCCTAGTTGATAGTGTACTGGGCTTTCGCCCCGAGGACCCGGGTTAGATTCCCGGCCAGGGCTTGGCATTTTCATACGCTATAAATCCATCGCCTGCATTAGCCAAGTGTGCACAATAGTTGGACGTAAAACACAAAAAAAAATTCTGGTACTGATGAAATACATTTGGGCAAAATACGTATCAACGAATCGAACGCCTTTTTTGAAAAGATTTATCCGAGATATGAGCAAAAACCATGAAAAATTTCATCTAAATCGGTCGGTTAGTTTAGTTTACCGTGGTGGAAGCTAGTACACTCAGATGAACTGAAGATTTGGCAAACAATTCTAAAACAAGACATACTCGTATAACTTCGTCAACTCTGTGTTTACTAGAGTATAAAATCCTATGTCAGATCACAGAAGCTGACCCTGAAGTCGAAATTTAACTCTCTCGAACTGACGGAAACTGGGTTCTGTAAAGCAAACTTTACGAGAGATGATTATATTAAATACCTCAAAAAAACTTTGGGAATTACATCCCCTATTCCATTGTTGAAAAAAATTGGGGAAATAGTTGTCGAGATAGTACCCGCTCTACCAAAAAAAGTGTTCTATGACGGCAGTCTTTGAAGACAGAAAAAGGGAAGCAGACATGTTATTGTACTCCCCAATGGTGCTGGAAAGGTGGCAGCAGTGTCTGGTGGTTTTATTGGCGTCTGTTTTGGTACCCAGTATATGACTTTAAGAAGGAACATTCTTTAGAAGGATCCTTAGAAAAGAGCTTGTCCCTACGTGAGGACAAAGGAGCAGACCACCTTAAGTGTGCCAGTGATCCTATGCTGACCCTATGGACTCAGACTAGTGAGAGAACTAAACATTTGTAATTCAATAAGTCTACGATTTAAAAAAATCTTCTCTTCTTGAGAAAATTAACGGTACCAAATAAAAACATAAAAATGGATTAAGTAAAAAAAACACACAAAGAAAAAGTAAACAACCATATTCCGTTGAACTTAGAAGACGATCTCGTGAACAGCACATGAACACCGAGTGATCGCTTCTTTTATCTGTGAGTCATGATTTATTAAGTTTCTTTACATAATCAGGTTATCACTTACGTCAACGAGAACCTTGCAACTCTGCTGGGTGTAAGATAACCGCCGTTGGGTCTGAACACGTGCTAGAGGCACGCCATTGTACTCTGCGATAAGGTTTTTCTACTTGCAAATCTAAGGGTGCAGAACAACCACACCCTTGAAGGCCGAACCGGAGAAGTTAACTGCAGCAACTTCAAGATCTTTCTTCGAATCCTTGGATGTTTAGACAAAGATATTTCTTCCGATAGTTTTTGTTCTTTGTTTTTCTAAGTCGAGTGCTTTTAAAAGCACTACATGCACTGCGATAGTGACATGTGCACTCAGTAAGTCCATTCTTTCTAATAGATGTATTTAAGAAATAACTGAACAGTACTTGATGGTGCTTCAGAGGGAACAAAACTGAACAAAGAGACAACTAAAACCTAATAGAGAAGATCCAAAACGTCAGCGGTTACTGAAAATATACGTGTCAAAAATTGAATACGCGTTTACCGGTAAGCAACAACAACCAGGGCAACTAAAACTCCTGAATGTGTAGAATAGATATTGAACTCACAATCTGAACAGACTATTAACATAAGAACAACAATCGGAAAATACAGCATTCGATTCGATGAAGTGATTATTTGTCAGTAGAGACATGTGTCTGGCATCAAGAATCGGGTGAGATACTACATCCCAAACCTTCTTCATGGAAGCATGGATTGTGGCAGGAGGAAAAGTTAACGTATTCGAGATGTGGATAGAAGAATTTTGCTTATATCCTGGACGTACCGTATTAGTGACGAGCGTGATAGTGAAGGAGAAGATTCATGCATTGGTCTCGTATACCAAACATCTTAGAGGATGGTTGGGATGGGAGATGTGTAATCAAAAATCGATAAAAGTAATATAGTGAAACACGATTTTTAATTTATTTCAAATTAACAAGTGACCAATGCTAATTCCGAATTTTCTGATTTGCTAAGTTCAGTTAAATATTCAGCAACCAGTTCAAAAGCAAATTTATTTCGAAAACAAAGATAAACAGGTTATCACGTATTGTTCAAGCTAAAAATTTAGATGTTTTTTTTTATAAAAATCAAGATAACGTGACTCACAGTATCAAAGTCTATATTTTTCACGTGATTTTCAAAAAATAAGGTCAACGGTACTTTTTTTATAACGGACAATTCAAAACATGTTTTAGTGGTCACGTTTTTGTACTGAAATTATGTAAGAGGCACTCCTATGTGGCATGTTCTCATATATGACTTTTTGAATGACAAATATTCAAAATGTTTGTGCAAGTGTTAAGTTCTAAATGTTACAAACTAACAGAAACGATTGTGATCATTATAAATCGTTCTTTAGATTATACCATCTGTATATTTTCAGGTGATCCATCTTAAACTACGCCACCTAAAGATTCTTGCTTGCTCCCGTTTTTTCCCTTACCGTTAACCACGTCCTCCCCTCCTAACTGGCATAAAGTAGGGACGTTAAGCAGAAAAACAAATTCAGGCGATCAAAAAAGTTGTTTTATTTGTATGTCTGTTCGTCTTTCTGTATCTGTGTACATATTGCTGCATACTAAAAGCTGATTTACCGATTTTTATGAAATGTTGTAATAAGTCTAGTAAAAACCTTGGGACAACTTCCCAATACGTTGCTGCTTCTGAATATCTGTTCAATAAAAAGAATACATTGTGAATAACTGTGAACTGTGAAATAATGCTTCTGGCTGACCTGTCCTGTAGGCATTGCGTATTTTTTTTTTTAATTTTAAGGTCACATGGCCTTATTGAATCAATATTTCGGTCTCTTCTTCTTATCCGTGTTTGTGCACTGTGAGGATTCCAACTTCTTCCTCCAATACTCCTTCATCCTATCCGATCTCCGCCTCCTGACCTCGTTTGACAGCTCCACCGTCCTTCGTCGTTCCGGCTTTCCTACATCAAACCTGATGTTTTTCAGAATACTTCTGATTCTCGTTCTGTCCGGTGCATCCTTGATCCGCAAACCGATCTCTTGCAGATATTTCAGAGTCTGCAAGACGTAGTGTCCTTTGGTCTTCCTATTAATATTTCTCATGACTAGCTGTTTGAGAATCCTGCTGTTGGGCGTCCTAAGGATGTGGAAGAGATGGGCAAATCTTCGATTTTTCATAACACTTGTAATTGGGTCTACCTGTCTTTTTTTGTGTTTAACGACGATGGGATGATTTATAGCGTATGAAAATGCAACCCTTGGCCAGGAATCGAACTCGGGTCCTCGGGGTGTAAGTACGCTATCAACTAGGCCACCGAGGCGGCTGGGTCTACCTGTTTATACACCGTCTCGTTGGTAGCGACTCTCCAGAAACCATCTTTCTGGTAACTTTTATTTAAACAGGTCCTAATGATTCCTCTCTCGATCTTAAGTAACTGGTCAGTCCTAGCATTATTCTGACCATTGCGTCTTTATAAAATACGAATCTGTTCATTCTTTCCAAAAGCTTATAAATACTTCTTTTTTTGCATTATTGTTACAATATTGTCGCATTTCTCCAAGAGTTTCTTGTTGCTTTTTGTATTTCTTCTACCCAATTTTATCATCGTATCTTTCAGCCGCCTCGATGGCCTAGTTGATAGCGAAACTAGGCTTTCACCCCGAGGACCCGGGTTCGATTCCCGGCGAGGGCTTGGCATTTTCATACGCTATAAATCATCCCATCGTCTGCATTAACCCAAGTGTGCACAACAGTCGGACGTTAAACAAAAAAAAAAAAAAAATCATCTCCGCTACCTTTTGTCAGAACCAGCATTTCGTCTTCTTCACCTTCTACTCCATATCTCTGGGCCCTTCTGATACCGCTTTTTTTGCAAAACCAATACTACCAAAGCAAGGCCTGCACGCGCACAGCTCCGAACTGCAGACCGCGGTACGGCACCCGGTCTACTCGAGATGAATCAACCCACTCAGAGGCGCGACCTTGTTTCTATCGCTGTTTCTTTACTTTCTAGATCAAGGCGACAGGATCTCACAGCACAGCCTCTCACTTACCCGCTCAGTGCTGTACCGTATTACCTATATATTACGCATTACCAACGCACACATTCTACAGCCTTGTCTGTCTTCAGTCTTACACCTTACAATAAACTCTACTGTTTTATTTAAACAATCTAACGGAGTGTCATGATTAAATTAACTTGATTTATCTACAAACAACGGAATATTAATAAAAGCAGGATCAGTCAGCTATACGTTAAACTAAACTTTATTGTTAGCATTTCTATAATAAAATAAGCAAAAAGTGCCATCAAAGTAAGACCCAGCCCGAAACTATGGAATGAGCGCTATGGAGCATTTCTTATTAATAATAATTATTCTTTCTTTATTTGTTTCACCCAACTTTGGGGTGAAATCACTACACTAAATCAATCACTTGTTAATGTTCTGTGCCTTCCTCGTAGCCCAGTACTGCTTCATTCGTTGTGATCTTGCTTTTCTTTCTTCGTCAGAAATTTGGATCGTTATATATAAATAAATTATTTATTTTTATATATATATATATATATATATATATATATATAAAAATAGAAAATGATTTAATTGAAACGATACACTACGATGACATGAGAAATAAACAGTTATTTGGAACCACAGTTTCCCTTCCTAAATGACAAAAATATGATGAACCAACTTCTGGAATGTAACCTATTTTTTACCAATAGCCCAGACAAAATTTTTTGTGAGTACAGCAACATTTTCGCTTAAGAAAATGTAAGCAAATTTCGATCGTTTGCTACATTTTTTCCCGGCGAAAAACCTTTAAGGTTATCATCGCCGTGGCGCGACATTAATTATTTAATACAATTTTTGAAAACAAAAAAACGAGTCAGATAAATATTTAAGACATTATAAAAACAACAAACAAAACAATAACAATACAAAATACAATAACAACTATAAATAAGTAGTTTCTTAAAACTAGTTAACAATAATAGAAATCTTAAAACAACATACACACAAAGTTATTGTAGGCTGTAAATTGGCCGTACAAAAATAACAAGATAAATAAAAGAAATATTAACGTTCTAAAAAACTAATTAACAAAATAAAAACAACTTTAAAATAAATTAATAAATAGCAAATATAAACAAAATTTTAAGGGCTGTAAAGGAGCCCTACAACAAGCAATAACAAATATATAAATTAAATTTTCTTTAAAACATTCAGACGATGGAAGAAGTCTAGGACACGGTCAACGGCCGAGGCACTATCTCCCAACATCGTCCCCAAACAGTTGCTCAGACCACACATAACACGCACATTTTGGAAACCATCACAATCGAGCAATATATGCTTTATTGTGATGGTTTCCTACAGAACTCGCATTCAGGTGGGTCCCCGCGTTCCATCAGAAATCCATGCGTTACATGGAGTGACCAATGCGAAGGCGGGTAATGACCACTTCTTCTCTACGACTTGCACGTATTGACGACCCCCAAGGACGAATAATATTTTTAATTACCCTCAATTTGTTACTGCTTGTAGCTGCCCATTCATTTTCCCACTGCAGAAGAATTAAATGTTTTACGTGACAAAGAAAGTCGGACAAGATTACACGTTGAGTGCATGGCGGCAGAAACGTTGCTTCCTTTGCCGCATTATCCGCTACAGTGTTTCCAAATATTCCACAGTGACCAGGAATCCAGATAAATGATACTTTTGCACCTTGTAGTTCAAGTCTATGGACAGAGCACAGAATTTCTTGAACCAGAGGGTTTACCGAATACATATCCCGGATTGCCTGGAGGGCACTTTTTGAATCAGAACAAACTACGTAATGCAAACTACCGAATTCAATAGCGTTCAGAGCCTTTAAGATGGCAAAGATAGTATATAAAAACGTTTGCTACTGAGATATTTTTAATTTTTTTTAGAATTTTGGCTAGTAAAACCAATTCACTCTTCGTCCTACACTACTAGCTACTTGCTATTTGCTTGCTATTGTGATATCAACCCATAAATCATTTTTATTAGTATTTTAATTGTTAGTATTGAAGTAGTAATTAGCCTGATTACGGATGGCGAACACACTGAAACGAGTTTTAATAAACAACATGCTTCTTAATTACATTTGAATTTACAGTTTGAAAGCTATTGTTTCTGCTAAGATTCGTCAACATATTATATGGTTTTTTTAATGATTTTCAGTTCTCCAGCAATCATTGCTTCATCATACGCTATTTCGAATTACTGATATTAATTATTAATATTGTCAATATTAATGTCAATAAAATGTCATTGACATTTAATTAATGTCTGCCGTCTCAGTGGCCTGGTTGATAGCGTACTGGGCTTTCACCCCGAGGACCCGGGTTCGATTCCCGGCCAGGGCTTGGCATTTTCATACGCTGTAAATCATACCATCGTCTGCATTAGCCCATATGTGCACAAAACACCAAAAAAAAACACCATGTTAAACACCAAAAAAAACAAAAAATTAATTAATGTCAATAAAATGTCAATATTAATATTGAAATAAATAACATTACTGATATTTCGAATTGTGATATAGCAAAAACTTGTTACAAATGACATTATTAAGATAATGTGGTTTAAAGTAATGGCTTTAGGTAGGTGACTGCCGTGCGAAGACTTAAAGGACCTTAAGGAATGATGATCCAAGAATTCAAAGGCACAAGGAGTTGAAGCGATATTCGCCCAGTATCGTCGACATCAAATAATAAAATGATCATGCCTTGTAAGCGCACGTGTAAAGATGTTTAAGGTGATAAGACCTATTACTTTTTTTTTGCTTAACTTTCATACTTTACGCCAGTTGGACTAATGAGGACGAGGCTTCAATGTTAACGGTAAGGGAAAAGGAACACGAGTAACTGCGGCTAGAACCAAGAACCTTAAGGTGCGTAGTTCAGAGACGCAGCAGACTGATCGGTGCTTTAGTCACATCGACCACCAAGTCCCCAAGACATTAGAGTTTCTTTGAGTACATACATCTGCTTTTCTTAGCATCAAAGATTTTATACTTTTTAATGCGTTTCGGAATATTTCCATTATCAGAACCTTTCCCCGTACTGCTCCCCTAAAACTAGGTTCGTTCTTTAAAAATGTGGTCCCTTTTGGGGAAACGCTTTCTCTCGGGACCAGACCATGTACTGACATGGACACTTGTTCAGTTTAACCACGATCACCGGACACGTCCACATCCGGAATCATCTACATAAGGTGGGATTGTTACAAATCTCGCCTGTGTCGTTTGTGAGGGCAGGTTGTTGAAACCGCAGCACATATACTCCTTGATTGCGAGGTCCTGGAGGCCAAAAGAAAGATCTTTGTACAGCGCCTATTAAGTCAGTCAGGTTTTCCGTTGGTAGTGTCCACCCGGCATTAGATAAGTGATTAGAGTTGTATGAATACAGAGTTCGTCCATGTTTTTCACGCATTGTTACCTGAAGGTTGTAAAACGTGAAGCTTTCTGTCAGTTATATACGTCCTCTGTAACGCCAGATGGAGAAGAGCTCAATGTTTGGTTTTGGTCTGACGAAGCTTGATGTATAATTAACTCACAGAATGATCGAATTTGGGCAACGAACAATCCACATTAGCTACACTCAAAAAGATTTGTTTTTTGGTGTACGAGGTGTGTTCAGAAAGTAAGGATAATTTTTTAATTTCGCTGGCTTAGAGAGTCCGATTGTCAAGCATTTCTTTTATTATGTTAGTATACATGCCCTTGAAGCATGATAAAGCTTTTAGCTGTTTTCATTGTTGACTTTGTCTTTGACAGCCACTAAGGTTTGACGTGTTTTTATGAGCTCGGCGATTTTCGTTTGTTAAAAGAAATGGATCAAAGAATTTGTATCAAATTTTGCGTAAAAAATGCAATAAAGTGTAACAAAGTGTGTGAAATGTAACAAAGGTCTATGATGAGTCTGCTGTGAGTAAAGCAAGAGTTTACGAGTGGTATAAGCGTTTCCAAGAAGGCCGTGAAGACGTTGAAGATGACGAACGCCCTGGACACCCAGTACACCAACAACCGATGAAAACGTGGAAAAAGTGAAAGAAATGGTTAGGAACAATCGCCGAATCACAATTATATAGGTCGCTGATGATGTTGGCATATCGATTGGATCATGTCATGACATTGTTTCCAATGTTTTGTGTATGAAACGCGTGGTAGCAAAATTCGTTCCAAAATTGTTGAATTGCGAATGGAAGTTGCTCAGGAGTCACTAAATGAAGTCAACAACGATGCAGAATTACTAAAACGTATTATAACAGGTGACGAAACATGGGTTTACGGATATGACGTCGAAACTAAGGCTCAATCATCCCAGTGGAGTCATTCTGGCTCGCCAAGACCGATAAAAGGCTCGACAAGTGCGGTCGAACGTGAAGGTTATGCTCACTGTGTTCTTCAATATTAATGACATAATGCATCATGAATTCTTGCCACCAGGTGAAACGGTCAATAAGGAGTACTACCTACAAGTTCAACGCTGTTTGCGTGAAGCAATCCGAAAAAAACGCCCGAATCTGTAGAAAAACAATTCATGGCTTTTGCACCACGATAATGTACCAGCTCACACTTCATTGCTTGTTCGTGAATTTTGGGCCCAAAACAGTACTGTAACGATACCCCAGCCTCCATATTTGCCAGACATGGCTCCGTGTGACTTTTTCATATTTCCAAAAATAAAGAGAACCTTAAAGGGCCGTCGTTTTACAGCCGTAGATGACATTAAAACGCATCGTTGAAAGAACTAAAGGCTATCTCAAAGGTCGAGTTTGAGAAGTTTGAGAATTGATGAAAAACAATTCATGGCTTTTACACCACGAAAATGCACCAGCTCACACTTCATTGCTTGTTCGTGAATTTTTGGCAAAAAACAGTACTGTAACGATGCTCCAGCCTCCATATTCGCCAGACATGGCTCCGTGTGACTTTTCCTATTTTCAAAAATAAAGGGAATCTTAAAGGGACGTTTTACAGCCGTAAATGACATTAAAAGCGCATCGCTGAAAGAATTAAAAGCTATCTCAAAGATCGAGGTTGAGAAATGTTTCGAGGATTGGAAGAAGCGCTGTCACAAGTGCATAATCTCCAATGGGGACTATTTCGAAGGCGACAACATCAATGTAGAAAAATAAATAAATATTTTGTTCAAAAAATTGAAATTAATACTTTCTGAACACACCGAGTCGAATACCACGACATAACGGAGCATACTTTCAAAAGTTTTTGTAGCTAACTCATAAAGACTGCAGTTTTATACGATAAAGTGAACATTTTCTGCCAACGCCAATCTCTCGTCCTCATTAGTACAATTGGCACAAAATACGAAAAAAAGTTACTGCACACGTGTTGTAAATTTACCACTTCAAGGCTGTATTTCTTCAAACATTCTGAACACATTAAACACTACAAATAGTGGAAAATGTTTACAACATATATATGCATAAAGTTAAAAAAAATGTATTATATAATATTTAAAAATAAACCCGAGATATGATATTGTTCAATGAAAACGTGTTTTATTTATAACTACTTTGTTTGTGTAGGTTTATGAAACGTCGCTCACGTTTCAACCTTAAAAGATAAAAACGAGCGTATTTTTTATCTTTACAGAACAAAGATCTAGCGTAACCATAAATTTACACGTTAAAGTCAAGCAGCTACTCGCTGACAGGATGGTAGCGAATTTAACGGAAATTCGTGCAAGGAACACTGTAACGTGATATTATAAAAAAAAGTTCAATGAATACCAAACTATAGGTCAGCCGCTTAGAAAACGGCCTGCAGAACAGAGAGAAAAATGTGCGAGTGAGAGGCCGAGTACCTACTCTCTCCCCGTAGCTTCCTCCTTTTCCTACATATCGCCGAATAGTTTGCAGACTCAGATTGGCAGACTGTGTCACTGTTCGATATACAGTATAAATGTGCATTTTTAACTTAATTGTCTGAAGATTCTCACATATATCACTGAATAATAAAAAAAATTGTCAAACTATTATAAGTGTTCAATTTTTTTTCTGGAATACAATAAGCTTACGGCTGACCGTCGGGGGCCAATGGAGCATCAGTAATTTACGCAACTAAAAAAGTTAGTAATATACAATATAGTTGGTCTAATAAAAATGTTACGTAAATATTACGTTTACCGATCAAATCGGCGGGAAATGTTACGAGCGCTGTAGTGGAACTTTCCGCGTATTAATTAAGAATGTCCTTTCAAGTATATTTCATATTTAATTGTGATAAAACTTTCAAACAAAAAACAGGTGCCGAACGTTAGCAAACGGAGAAACAATTTCCTCTAACCAAGAGGGAATTAGTCCCTGACCATTACAGAAATGGTTTGACCGTGAGGCAACTCGAACGCTTAAGAATTGTTAACGAACGGACAACGGACAAACGTCGGATTTACGAACAGACGGAGGATGCAAATGGCAAATGGCAAAAGGCAAATGATAAATTGCAAATGGATTTTTTTTTGTGTTTAACGTCCGACTATTGTGAACACTTGGGCTAATGCAGACGATGGGATGATTTATAGCGTATGAAAATGCCAAGCCCTGGCCGGGAATCGAACCCGGGTCTTCGGGGTGAAAGCCCAGTACGCTATCAACTAGGCCACCGAGGCGGCTACAGATGGAAAATGGAAAATGGCAAATTGCAAATGGAAAATGACAAATGGCAAAAAATGGCAAATTGCAAATGGAAAATGGTAAATTGCAAATGGAAAATGCAAATGGCAAATTGCCAATAGAAATAGCAAATGGCAAATTGCAAATGACAAATGATAAATGGCAAATTGTAAATATCAAATGCAAATGACAAAT
>CM040191.1:60680688-60693188 GCA_022606455.1 Callitettix versicolor
GGGTGAAAGCCCAGTACGCTATCGCCAGGGGTCTCGAAACTACGGCCCGAGGGCCACATCCGGCCCGCGGAGAGCTAGCATACTTGAAAACTCCTTTTAGAGAACATATTTTTTATAGCAAATTAAATTTAGTTTACTGAAGTATTCTAATTTTATGTTGAATAATTATTAATATGACATCTACATTGATATGGTCATGGGCTAACTACTCATAACATTGTTGTAGGCTTATTGTTATTGTTTTTGTGATAAGTTGGATAATATGGTTTTGGCCCTCGGAACTTACTGGAGTAATCAGTATGGTCCTAAGGCTGGAAAGTTTGGAGACCCCTGAACTAGGCCACCGAGGTGGCTAAGTGGCCATACTTCGCTTCCACATAAGATTTTACTTTTTATAATTGTATTGTATATTTTATTTTTATTTTATTTTCGACATAAGTTGATGTTGTTCTGTATCCTTATTGCTCTTCTTCCAAAGGTGTTCCGTTCTTTTATTGCTGTGTCTAAAAATCCATCATTCGTAATTGTTATTCCCAAATATTTGTAAGTTGTTCACCCTTAGTGTGTCGAGTTCCAATAGAAGATCCCTGTTCTGCCCTTTAATTTTTCTCGGTTTTGTTTAGGTTTACCTCAAGTCTCCAGATATCATATTCATGTCTAAAAGTTACAGATCGTTAATACAGCTAATTGATAGGTTAGGAATACTACAGTAGGAATGATCAAGTGATCACAAAGTCACTGTGGTACTTAGTAAAAGATCCTGAGCGTCGAACGCTATCCTGTACACAGACTGGGTAAGTACCATGATTATATAACCTTATCCCACGGGGGGGGGGTGGATATATCATTGACTGAGGTCGTTGACCGACTACAATACGCGCTGCCTTTCACTTGGGAAAGTATTGGACCAGTGACCCAGTTTGCAACGATATGTCCTTGACCTTGGGATCGCCTTCAAGGTGAACACTCCGCCGTTTCAACATACAATAATTACTAATCGCTAATGTTACGCTATAATAATACCATATAAATTACACTTATCCATACCGGGCAGTATGGAAAGTTTGGAGGTTAAAAGAACGGATAGTGTGAGGTTACTGCGCGAAATAGGGAAATTAAAACAGATGATTGTTTGAATCCTTGAACAGCTGATTGAAAAGCAGATGGTGCGCGTTTACTTTTGGGAATGTAAGGTTATGCTACGGCGATCGTGAGATGTATAATTATAACGGAGCTTTGATTACCGTTTAAGGTAAAAATAATTGGCAAAAAAAAACATTTTCAATCTCGTCAAATTATTTCCCCCAAAAATAATCATGTTTCGAAAGCTATCGATAAAAACCTACAATCGATGTAATTACTCATACCTGATACGTTTTTCTATCATATATGAAGATTCAACTCAAGTCAGCGTACTAAATTTTAAGTAAAATAAATTTAAATAAAAATAATCGATTTTGAGAAATTTTGCCGAAGTTATCTTAAAAAAAGCCTGTCAACAGAACGTCAATGATACAGCAACGAGCGCGTTTTGTTTTCGTGCATACGGACTAACAACAACCAATTTTGATTTTAAACAGTTCTTCGGACAAAAAAGAGCTCCAAAAACATTTTTTTTAGTAAAAAGTCCCGAGATAAAACAGAATCGGACTTTGGAAAATATAATAAAAATCGGTCAATTAGCGAAAAAAACACAAATGGACGGACTCTAAATTATTTTTTTGACACAGTGGACGAATCAATCAAAATTTCCAGACTGATTTTTTCGCTGTCACCATACTTTCGTTATTCCTGATATAGTAAATAAAAGCTGAAATAGTTATCCATTCAAAAAGAATGTCCTTTACATACTGCTACCCATCTGATTAAATTAAGATCACGTTTACCTAAACCACTGTCATTAAAATGCAATTACAGTTCTACCAATTACAATTACAAAGAATTAAAAAGAGTTAGCTTTTTGAATTTTGAAAATCCGTTGAAATTAAGAAACTGAATTTTACGTCTATCACGGAGTAAGGTAAAAAAGTTACTTTTGGAAATTCGCTTCCATCCCGTCAGCGAGACAGCTGCCTCCGCGATCGTATGTCCGAATAACCTTCGACCGAATTCGTAATAAACGCCAAACGTGATAACTAAATGCAGTACAGCACATAGAGGCGATAGAAAGTAAAACGGTTTTATAGCAATGGTCTGTTGGGTAGAAATCTGGCAACGTCGGACGCAAGAGAAAGTCGTGCGGTTGCCAGGTTGTGGGCATACTTTGGAAATATGAATGGAACGCGTAAACCAGTTTTGGCGTAACGTTGTTTCTATAATAACTGACCAAATAGAATCAGTTTTTGGCGTTATGCAAATCGACAAAACACTAAGTAAAGATATACGTTGTAGGGTCAAAACATTCCCAAACTTGGTCAAAGAAAATGTATTTAAAGTATGTAAAGTATTTTAACCTTTTTTCTTTCAAAATACTCTCCTCCTGCATGTATATACACTTCTACCGTTCTAGCCGCCTCAGTGGCCTAGTTGATAGCGTACTGGGCTTTCACCCCGAGGACCCGGGTTCGTTCCCGGCCAGGGCTTGGCATTTTCATACGCTATATCATTCCATAGTCTGCATTAGCCCAAGCGTTCACAATAGTCGTACGTTACAAAAAAAAAACATCTTCCACCGTTCAAACAATTGTTGGAAACACGCTTGAAACCCATTTTTGGAAATTTCGTTTATCCTCTTCGTCGCACGTTCCATCACTTCTTGCGAATCAGCAAAACGATGTCTTTTCAATATCACTTTCATCTGTGGAAACAGGTAAAAACCCGGTGGTACCAGGCCGGGAGAATAGGAAGGCTGTTCCAGAGCAGCGACATTACGCTTGGCAACATTGTTTCACCATCAGCTATCGATATGACGTAGCATTGTCATGCAACAAAAACCAATCTTTCCCTACCCATTTTCAGATCGTATTCATCCAACTGCCGTTTCAGGATCTCCTTGTACAGTCCTTTGTTAACTGTTTTCCCTTTACCAATAAATTCGTAATGAATCATCAGCCCTGTTAATAAAAAAACACCTCCAACATCACTTTACCAATGAATACAGAAACTATGCCATCGCCCATCTCTCTCTCTCTCTCTCTCTCTCTCTCTCTCTCTCTCTCTCTCTCTCTCTCTCTCTCTCTCTCTCTCTCTCTCTCTCTCTCTCTCTCTCTCTCTCTCTCTCTCTCTCTCTCTCTCTCTCTCTCTCTCTCTCTCTCTCTCTCTCTCTCTCTCTCTCTCTCTCTCTCTCTCTCTCTCTCTCTCTCTCTCTCTCTCTCTCTCTCTCTCTCTCTCTCTCTCTCTCTCTCTCTCTCTCTCTCTCTCTCTCTCTCTCTCTCTCTCTCTCTCTCTCTCTCTCTCTCTCTCTCTCTCTCTCTCTCTCTCTCTCTCTCTCTCTCTCTCTCTCTCTCTCTCTCTCTCTCTCTCTCTCTCTCTCTCTCTCTCTCTCTCTCTCTCTCTCTCTCTCTCTCTCTCTCTCTCTCTCTCTCTCTCTCTCTCTCTCTCTCTCTCTCTCTCTCTCTCTCTCTCTCTCTCCTCTCTCTCTCTCTCTCTCTCTCTCTCTCTCTCTCTCTCTCTCTCTCTCTCTCTCTCTCTCTCTCTCTCTCTCTCTCTCTCTCTCTCTCTCTCTCTCTCTCTCTCTCTCTCTCTCTCTCTCTCTCTCTCTCTCTCTCTCTCTCTCTCTCTCTCTCTCTCTCTCTCTCTCTCTCTCTCTCTCTCTCTCTCTCTCTCTCTCTCTCTCTCTCTCTCTCTCTCTCTCTCTCTCTCTCTCTCTCTCTCTCTCTCTCTCTCTCTCTCTCTCTCTCTCTCTCTCTCTCTCTCTCTCTCTCTCTCTCTCTCTCTCTCTCTCTCTCTCTCTCTCTCTCTCTCTCTCTCTCTCTCTCTCTCTCTCTCTCTCTCTCTCTCTCTCTCTCTCTCTCTCTCTCTCTCTCTCTCTCTCTCTCTCTCTCTCTCTCTCTCTCTCTCTCTCTCTCTCTCTCTCTCTCTCTCTCTCTCTCTCTCTCTCTCTCTCTCTCTCTCTCTCTCTCTCTCTCTCTCTCTCTCTCTCTCTCTCTCTCTCTCTCTCTCTCTCTCTCTCTCTCTCTCTCTCTCTCTCTCTCTCTCTCTCTCTCTCTCTCTCTCTCTCTCTCTCTCTCTCTCTCTCTCTCTCTCTCTCTCTCTCTCTCTCTCTCTCTCTCTCTCTCTCTCTCTCTCTCTCTCTCTCTCTCTCTCTCTCTCTCTCTCTCTCTCTCTCTCTCTCTCTCTCTCTCTCTCTCTCTCTCTCTCTCTCTCTCTCTCTCTCTCTCTCTCTCTCTCTCTCTCTCTCTCTCTCTCTCTCTCTCTCTCTCTCTCTCTCTCTCTCTCTCTCTCTCTCTCTCTCTCTCTCTCTCTCTCTCTCTCTCTCTCTCTCTCTCTCTCTCTCTCTCTCTCTCTCTCTCTCTCTCTCTCTCTCTCTCTCTCTCTCTCTCTCTCTCTCTCTCTCTCTCTCTCTCTCTCTCTCTCTCTCTCTCTCTCTCTCTCTCTCTCTCTCTCTCTCTCTCTCTCTCTCTCTCTCTCTCTCTCTCTCTCTCTCTCTCTCTCTCTCTCTCTCTCTCTCTCTCTCTCTCTCTCTCTCTCTCTCTCTCTCTCTCTCTCTCTCTCTCTCTCTCTCTCTCTCTTTCTGTCTGAGGTACAAGTTCAGAAAAAACATGCAGCGCTGTCTATCGGCGGGAAATCCAAGTAGCGTTCTCGACCGAAAAAATGTGCTGACTTTTACAGGCAAGAAGTGTCCTTCTTATAGATTCTGTATTCATTGACTTTACCCAGCTTCTGTCCAAGCAAATGCAACAAAGCGCATAAACGAAATTTCTTTAAAAAATGGCTTTCAGGAGTGATTTCAACAATTGTATGAACATACAGGAGAAGAACATTTTGAAGGAAAATATGTTTGAAATATTATAATTACTTTCAATAATTTTCATTGACCAATTCCGGGAATTTTTATCCTACCTCGTATAAAATTACGCTATTAACGTGTCCCACTAATAACAATTGCATTAAAAATATGTCCCACCATTGATAATTCCATGTAAAATGTGTCCCACTATTTACAACTGCATGAAAATGTGTCCCACTATTGAAAATTGAATGTAAAATGTGTCCCATCATTGACACTTGCATGTAAAATGTGTCCCACCATTGACACTTGCATGTAAAATGTGTCCCACCATTATAATTGCATGAAAAATGTGTTCCACTATTGACAATTGAATGTAAAATGTATCCCACAATTGACAATTGCATGTAAAATGTGTCTCACCATTGACACTTGCATGTAAAATGTGTCCCATTATTTACAATTGAACGTAAAATGTGTCCCACAATTTAAATTGCATGTAAAATGTGTCCCACCATTGACAATTGCATGTAAAATGTGTTCCACCATTGACAATTGCATGTAAAATGTGTCCCACCATTGACAATTGCATGATATATGTGTCCCACTATTGACAGTTGCATGTAAAATGTTTCCCACCATTGACAATTGCATGAAAACTGTGTCCACCATTGACAATTGCGGAGAATAAATTGATATTTATATAGAAAATAGGAAAAAATTTATATACAATTTTTAAATCGTTTGTCCGTTTTCAGGAGCGCCCGAGTTACGAATCATCATATTTGACGAAACATTATTTGTTTAGTCCATTTTCTTGTGTTTGTCTCGATAGTAAACCAATGTGATGTTTTGGAAAAAGCTGAAATTTTATTAAATATATTTCTGATATTTTATAATGTAATATTTTCTAAATTTTGATAACATTATTTTTGCCAACACATTTCTTAAGTATTAATAAAAAAAAATCATTACTTGAGAATATTATTTGAACAAATCAAATTCAAAATGCCATTGAAAATACGAAAATGAACCTGGCTGGCGGTCATTTCATACAATCAAAATGTTCGTTCAAGTGATGTCTTTTTTTGGAAATTCGTTTCCATCCAGGCGAGACAGCTGCGTGCCACGTTGGGAACACTTTACGCTATATAAGAGCGAGTAGTGCCATTAATATCTACAACGGCACAATTGACACCTGCAACTTTAGTTGACAACAATAAGTATTTCCATAAAATATTTCCTAACTCTACTTTTCCTGAGTGCTGCCTTTCTAATACATCCTTGATACATCCTTTGTACGTTCCTGCTCTTGACAATGTGTTCACAATCCCTCGTCACAGATCAGATACAAGATACAAAGGACGTAACAAACCAAGGACTCTCGCATGCACACAAGAGTATAAACAAGAAAGTAAATGATTCAAAAATATTACATAAATATCCTGTATGTACGTATTAGTAAATAAACCTAATTCTCGAACCTATCAAAATCCCGCAAACTTAACCTGAAAATTTAATTAACTTATTTTTCTCCATTGAAGATTTATAACACGATGCAAAATTAACAAAGTAAAACTCTAAATTAATTCGAAAAGGTTAAAACAAACATGACGGCGGTTTATTGGTACTTTTCAGCAAAAATATTTCCATTGAAAAATGAGCAATTGGAGAGCCAAACCTGAGACCAACTCAAAATCACTTTTTGAGAGGTGAGCTTGAGCGTGTGTGTGTGTGTGTGTGTGTGTGTGTGTGTGTGTGTGTGTGTGTGTGTGTGTGTGTGTGTGTGTGTGTGTGTGTGTGTGTGTGTGTGTGTGTGTTTAGCTCGCTTACGTTCGCAATTTTAGTCCGATTTAATTCAAACGACACAAGAATTTACTCTGGTAAAAAGAAAAATTCTTTAAACGGCACAATTGGTTCAACAATTTCAAAATGGCGGCCATTTCAATGCTTTAAAAATTCATAACTTTTCTGCCTTAAATATTTTTGAAAGTCTGATTTTACGATCGTAATCAGCGTTACAAAATTCATATATTAGCTTTTTGAATTTACAAAATTTTTTGAAATTAAGAAATTTATTTTTTGACGGTTCATTTTCCTATATTCAATACAATTTGAAAGCTTAAAACGCTAGTTTATGGTGATTTTTTTGCTGATTATAACGGTAAAATCAGAATTGCAAAACGTAGGTTAAGATAAAAGAAATACTTTTGGAAATCAGTTTCCATTACGTTAGCAAGACAGCTGAGTGCGCGAGTATTGTTATTATTATTATTATTATTATTATTATTATTATTATTATTATTATTATCATTATCATTATCGTTATCGTTACCGCCACCGCCACCGCCACCGCCACCGCCACCGTCATTACCGTCACTGTTACCGTTACCGTTACCGTTACCGTTATCGTTATCGTTATCGTTATGGTTATGGTTATGGTTATGGTTATCGTTATGGTTGTCGTTATGGTTGTCGTTGTGTTTGTCGTTGTGGTTGTCGTTGTGGATGTCGTTGTGGTTGTCGTTGTGGTTGTGGTTGTGGTTGTGGTTGTGGTTGTGGTTGTGGTTGTGGTTGTCGTTGTGGTTGTGGTTGTGGTTGTCGTTGTGGTTTTGGTTGTGGTTGTGGTTGTGGTTGTCGTTGTGGTTGTCGTTGTGGTTGTGGTTGTGGTTGTGGTTGTTGTTGTTGTTGTTGTTGTTGTTGTTGTTGTTGTTGTTGTGGTTGTGGTTGTGGTTGTGGTTGTGGTTGTGGTTGTGGTTGTGGTTGTAGATGTCGTTGTGGTTGTGGTTGTCGTTGTCGTTGTGGTTGTGGTTGTTGTTGTGGTTGTGGTTGTGGTTGTGGTTGTCGTTGTCGTTGTGATTTTGGTTGTGGTTGTGGTTGTGGTTGTGGTTGTCGTTGTTGTTGTGGTTGTGGTTGTGGTTGTGGTTGTGGTTGTGGTTGTCGTTGTCGTTGTGATTTTGGTTGTGGTTGTGGTTGTCGTTGTGGTTGTCGTTGTTGTTGTGGTTGTGGTTGTGGTTGTGGTTGTGGTTGTCGTTGTCGTTGTGATTTTGGTTGTGGTTGTGGTTGTCGTTGTCGTTGTGGTTGTCGTTGTTGTTGTGGTTGTGGTTGTGGTTGTGGTTGTGGTTGTCGTTGTCGTTGTGATTTTGGTTGTGGTTGTGGTTGTCGTTGTCGTTGTGGTTGTCGTTGTTGTTGTGGTTGTGGTTGTGGTTGTGGTTGTGGTTGTCGTTGTCGTTGTGATTTTGGTTGTGGTTGTGGTTGTCGTTGTCGTTGTGGTTGTCGTTGTTGTTGTGGTTGTGGTTGTAGTTGTGGTTGTGGTTGTGGTTGTGGTTGTGGTTGTCGTTGTCGTCGTTGTTGTTGTTTATATTTTATGCCAGTTAGACAAATAAGAATCGAGTGATCAGCGTTAACAGAAATCAAAACCTTACGCGACACTAACTTCAGTCTCAAATTACGACAAGGAAATGCGCAGTTTCGGAGACGCAGCAGACTGACCGTTGCTTCAACCACCACGGACACGGACACCAGTACTAATTAGATACTGCGTTTAGTACGAAAGTAAAAAATCAATGTCATTTGTGACCGTGAAAACATTACGGTCACATTGAGGTCCAGTCGTGCGCAACATCCGAGCAGCGGTGTGCGCGTGCGCCATCTAACCTTAATATCTCACAATTAGTTGCAAATATCTGCACGCCAGCAACAGGTGCGCTGTCTTCACTCGTGCGGAACTTAATCGCGTTTCCTTAAACCGTATATCACTGAAAACACATTAACCTAACACTTGGGCGTATGCCTCCGCGGAGTCAAGTTCTAGGACTCGCAGGAGTAACGGTGCGGAACTGTGTAAACTTAGCGAGTCCGCATCCTATCCTTGCTTGTTGTAAGCGGTCTCATCACGGTCACGTGGGGTGTCGATTTTTAAAATTTGAGTTTTTAGAATATATTAAGAAGGATGTTTTTTAAGTAACTCCGTTTTTTGACCGAGCGAAACGAGGTCTCTTTTTGAACTCGACCTTTCGGCATTTGGTTTGTGTGTTTGATTGATACGCAGTTTTGGCCAAACGTATTGACCGATTGCTTTGAAATTTGGTACAGAGGTGCCATGTATCAAGCCCGACCGACATGTATGTAAGATATTCCCATTCACTTTCTTTTCAATATGGCGGACTATGATTTGTAATGAGTGTACGCTCATTACAATCAAACGCTCAGTTTTAGCCAAACGCATTAACCGATTGCTTTAAAATTTAGTACAAAGATATCTTGCATAAAGCCCGACCAAGACACACACACACACACGTGTGTGGGCATTTACGCCCCCTATAAATCCAATATGTATAACTCTCTCTCTCGCGCTCTCTCTCTCTCTCGCTCGCACTTGCTCTCTCTCTCTCTCTCTCTCTCTCTCTCTGTCACTTGCTCTCTCTCTCTCGCTCGCTCGCTCTCGCTCTCTCTCTTTCTCGCACTTACTCTCGCTCTCTCTCGCACTTGCTCTCTCTATCTCGCTCGCACTTGCTCTCGCTCTCTCTCTCGCTCGCACTTGCTTTCTCTCTCTCTCGCTCGCACTTGCTCTCTCTCTCTCTCGCTCGCTCGCTCTCGCTCTCTCTCTTTCTCGCACTTACTCTCGCTCTCTCTCGCACTTGCTCTCTCTATCTCGCTCGCACTTGCTCTCGCTCTCTCTCTCGCTCGCACTTGCTCTCTCTCTCTCTCGCTCGCACTTGCTCTCTCTCTCTCTCTCGCTCGCACTTGCTCTCTCTCTCTCTCTCTCTCGCTCGCTCGCTCTCGCTCTCTCTCTTTCTCGCACTTACTCTCACACTTGCTCTCTCTATCTCGCTCGCACTTGCTCTCGCTCTCTCTCTCGCTCGCACTTGCTCTCTCTCTCTCTCTCTCTCTCTCTCTCTCTCTCTCTGGATCGCTCGCTCTCGCTATCTCTTGCGCTCTCTCTCTCTCTTGCGCTCTCTCTCTCTCTCTCTCTTTCTTTCTCTCAAGAAATCCTTATCTTAATAAAGTGTAAGAAGAAAAAATATGGTTGGAAATTCGCTTCCATCACGTCAATCAACCACTGCATACTCTACTGTTTCTACTAACTTTAATAATTTTTTTTAAATACAAACACGACTTACCGTCTGTTCGGAAATTATTTCATTTTCCAACTTAATAAATCAATATACAATTAACCAAAAACCCCATTAAGTACCGATTGTAATTACCACGTAATGCGTATTATTAAAGTTTACGTGCGCACATTGTTTAAATAAAAACAAAATTTGCGGTTACCCAAACCGCTGCTAACTGCACGTCATTGCCGAAATGATTTAAGGTTTGCACACCACGGGTTTTGCTTTAAATTGTTCAGTACCAAGAACTGAACAAAATCCTTGACCCCAAATAGGTTCCTTGGTAAAACCGCAACCAAAATCTAACCTAACCTACTTTTTGGCAGGCAACAAGTGCTCGGGCAAACAATGATCACAATACCTTATATCAGAGCCTAGGCAAACACCTGATAATAACACCTGATAATGACATTACGAATAATAGTTCTTTTAAACATTAACAACAGAACATTGTAAACAGGCCAAAATGGTGGTACGCTCTATTCTCGGTGATGGAAGCGGATTTCCAAATTATTTTTTTTTATATTATCCTTTTACAAAACAGAATTAAAATTTGGATATACAGTAGAACCATTTTTAACTGAAATAAAGTGCGCGGAGTCGTTTCGCATAATCGAAGGAAGCTATATTTCCATGTTAAAAGGAGTGTAAAACACAAAATGACCACGGAAAAACATTTTCAAATTGAAACAATATACTGTACAGTACTGTACATTAATTATTGATTTATTTAAAAATATTACATCATTTTAAATCTGGGAAGGTTTCCAAAATTTTCAAACTTTAACATTGATTGTTATTAAAAAAATTAGGTCCATACTCATTCTAACCTTTTTACCACATCGTCAGTACATACAGTCAAGGGGGCCGAGTTGAGGCACCAGTCTCCTTAGCAGAGACTCGGTGGTCGATGTGACCAAGTACCGGTCAGTCTGCTGCGTCTCTGAACTGCGCACCTTAAGGTTCTTAGTTCTAGCCGCAGTTACTCCCGTTGCTTTTCCCTTACCGTTAACACTGATCCCTCGTCCTCATTAGTCTAACTGGCATAAAGTATGGACGTTAGCAGAAAAAAATCACCTTGGCTTCACTTGCCGTTCAGTTACTTTGCAAAACTTTTCGCAAAGTTTATCGCAAACACAAACTTTCTAAGCAGTGCAAAATGCAAATAAGATATTTTTACATTTTCAATTCTTTCTTCAACCGCGTGCAGCGCACTCGCGCGCGCGCGCACACACACACACACACACACACACACACATGTACACATACACACACATACACACACATACACACAAATACACACATACATACATACATACACGCACATGCATACACACACACACACACATGTACACATACACACACACACCATACACAAATACACACACACACACACACACACACACACACCATACACAAAACACACACACCATACACAAAACACACACACCATACACACACACACACACACACACACACACACACACACACACACACACACACACACACACACACACACACCACACACCACACACCACACACACTTACAAACCAAAAATCTGCATTAGCCAATACGTTTAAAATCCTAATACACACAGATTAATGCTGATAATTATGAGATCGTCCTTTCAAAAAAGCGTATGAAAAAACATATTGAAAATTCGCTTCTATCACGTCAGCGAGAAAGCCGCGTAATGCGATTACCACACTGTATTTATCCGTAATATCTTGACACCCCCTCGAAACGTATTCTAGGGGTAATTTGACAGTCCCCGTGCCCTGGATCTTAACATAACGACCGCTCGGATGCTAACACAGAAAATAAACTCGCTGTAGACTGTTAGCAATGGATCATTGATTACTGCAGTCAGTCATTAAGCAGCTTGTAGTGCTGGTAGTGCTGGAGACATTAACGCCTGCCGGACAAGTTAATGACTCCCTCGGTTTATCTAATTGTTAATGCTTACCCGGCCGGCAGAAAGCGTGCAAGTAGCCTGTTATTTACCCACTTACATTGCGTGATCTATACAAACTGTAATAGCAGTGTAATTACACGTCGCTTAGGCCTACTAGAACAGAATCAATTACAGTAAAAACTATTCAAACACATGCTTTAAAGCACGTATTGAAGGCCCGTAGGCTTATTGTTTCTAGTTCTGGTAAATTCGTATCAATCGTTAAAGATGCTTCAAAATATATATATTTTGATATATATAAAATAATATATATATATATATATATATATATATATATATATATATATAATTTTTTTTTTTTAACGTCCGACTATTGTGCACACTTGGGCTAATGCAGACATTGGGATGATTTATAGCGTATGAAAATGCCAAGCCTTTGCCGGGAATCGAACACGGGTCCTCGGGGTGAAAGGCCATTACTAGCCTATCAACTAGGCCACCGAGGCAGCGCTTCAAAATATAACCTACTAGTAGTTCATAATCCACTACTAGTAGATTTCGCAGTTAATTCTTAATTAA
>CM040191.1:60698188-60720688 GCA_022606455.1 Callitettix versicolor
AGAAATTAAAATTATAGGCAAGTGTTGTATTTGGCACTAATAATATATAAAAGTATTAAGCTCTATGATGACGTCACTACCTAAGCTAGCTACATTTTTGATGTAAATATTCTTTACGCCAGATACGGCAGATTTTGTGGTGCAGTGAAATCGAATTGAGAGGAACACAATTGAATTAAGTTAGGTTCATAAGGTAACTGAAGAGAGTACTTCTTTACGCCCGGTACAGCAAATTTTGTGATGCAGTGAAGCCGAATTGAGAGTAACACAAAACAATTAAGGTAGGTTCATAAGGTAACTGAAGTGAATACTTCTTTACACCCGGTGCAGTGAAATCGAATTTTTGGTGCAGTGAAATCGAATTGAGAGGAAAACAACTGAATTAAGTTAGGTTCATAAGGTAACTGAAGAGAGTACTTCTTTACGCCCGGTACAGTAAATTTTGTGGTGCAGTGAAGCCGAATTGAGAGTAACACAAAACAATTAAGGTAGGTTCATAAGGTAACTGAAGTGAATACTTCTTTACACCCGGTGCAGTGAAATCGAATTTTGTGGTGCAGTGAAATCGAATTGAGAGGAAAACAATTGAATTAAGTTAGGTTCATAAGGTAACTGAAGAGAGTACTTCTTTACGCCCGGTGCAGTGAAATCGAATTGAGAGGAACACAATTGAATTAAGTTAGGTTCATAAGGTAACTGAAGTGAGTACTTCTTTACGCCCGGTGCAGTGAAATCGAATTTTGTGGTGCAGTGAAATCGAATTGAGAGGAAAACAATTGAATTAAGTTAGGTTCATAAGGTAACTGAAGTGAGTACTTCTTTACGCCCGGTGCAGTGAAATCGAATTTTGTGGTGCAGTGAAATCGAATTGAGAGGAAAACAATTGAATTAAGTTAGGTTCATAAGGTAACTGAAGTGAGTACTTCTTTACGCCCGGTGCAGTGAAATCGAATTTTGTGGTGCAGTGAAATCGAATTGAGAGGAAAACAATTGAATTAAGTTAGGTTCATAAGGTAACTGAAGTGAGTACTTCTTTACGCCCGGTGCAGTGAAATCGAATTTTGTGGTGCAGTGAAATCGAATTGAGAGGAAAACAATTGAATTAAGTTAGGTTCATAAGGTAACTGAAGAGAGTACTTCTTTACGCCCGGTGCAGTGAAATCGAATTGAGAGGAACACAATTGAATTAAGTTAGGTTCATAAGGTAACTGAAGTGAGTACTTCTTTACACCCGGTGCAGTGAAATCGAATTTTGTGGTGCAGTGAAATCGAATTGAGAGGAAAACAATTGAATTAAGTTAGGTTCATAAGGTAACTGAAGTGAGTACTTCTTTACGCCCGGTGCAGTGAAATCGAATTGAGGGGAACACAATTGAATTAAGTTAGGTTCATAAGGTAACTGAAGAGAGTACTTCTTTACGCCCGGTACAGCAAATTTTGTGGTGCAGTAAAGCCGAATTGAGAGTAACACAAAACAATTAAGGTAGGTTCATAAGGTAACTGAAGTGAATACTTCTTTACGCCCGGTGCAGTGAAATCGAATTTTGTGATGCAGTGAAGTCGAATTGAGAGGAACACAAAACAATTAAGATAGGTTCATAAGGTAACTGAAGTTAATACTTTTTTACACCCGGTGCAGTGAAATCGAATATTGTGTTTCAGTGAAATCGAATTGAGAGAAACACAATTGAATTAAGTTAGGTTCATAAGGTAACTAAAGTGAGTACTTCTTTACACCCGGTGCAGTGAAATCGAATATTGTGTTTCAGTGAAATCGAATTGAGAGGAACACAATTGAATTAAGTTAGGTTCATAAGGTAATTAAACAAACAAGTATTCATTTGGAAAGCGCGTACTCTCTACACAATAATTTTTTAAAAAATTCGTTAAATGATTTCTCAGAAACGACTCAACAAATTTTTCTGAAATATTAATTATTCATTAAAAATATATCCCAATTCAATTTTAAAAAATTAAAAAACAATTCTATAGCTGTAAAACGTTTTAAACAATTTAAGGAAAACGAAAATAATTCACTGAGATCTGAAATACTTCACTAACGTCTTCATAAAACCTCAAATACAAAAAACACCATTTATAAAATCCAAGATTATAACAAACAATAACTATTTTATTTAACTAAATTTATTAACGTCAATGTTTATTAATTACGTTCATTATGTTATTAATTAATTATGTTTCAACTAATTACACGGCCGATAAGTAAATTATTAACTAAGAACCAAAGCAGAGACCAGCCAAGACGACACGTGAGAACGTTGCAGTGTTAGGTTATCCGCCAAGACGTGAAGTTCAGGTTGATTATGTAAAAGTTCAGAGCTCATTTTAATCTATTTTTTTCATAAAGGTCGGCGAACTAAATTAAAGAAATAACAGCTGCACGCAGCTGTCTCGCTGACGTCATTTTTGCGTGTTACTAAAATGTAACAATATCATAAGACAACAATTTTTATCTTTCGACATTTTGGGAATCTGATTTTACCATCAAGATCAGCGTTAATATATGCACAAAATTTAAAGTTTTAAAAGTGTTAAATTAAAAATCTAAAATACAAAATTATACAGATTTTAAAACTAATTGTGATGTTTGTCTGTGTGTGTGTGTGTGTGTGTGTGTGTGTGTGTGTGTATGTGTGTTCTGTTTTTGTGTATATGTGTGTGCTTGTGTGTGTGTGTATGTGTGCGTGTGTGTGTGTGTGTATGTATGTATGTGTGTGTGTGTGTGTGTGTGTGTGTGTGAGCGTGTATGTGTGTATGTATGAGCGCGCGTGTGTGTTTCTGTTGTGTGTGTGTGCGCGCGCGTGCGCGCGCGTGTGTTTATTTATGTTGTGTGTGTGTGTGTGTGCGCGCGCTTATGTGTGTGTGTGTGTGCGCGCGCTTATGTGTGTGTTAGTGTGTATGCGTGTGTATGTGTGTGTGTGTGTGTGTGTGTGTGTGTGTGTGTGTGTGTGTGTGTGTGTGTGTGTGTGTGTGTGTGTTAGTGTGTGAGCGTGTGTGTGTATGTGCGCGCGTGCATGTGTTTATGTTGTGTGTTTGTGTGTGTATGTGTGTGTGTGTGTGTGTGTGTGTGCGCGCGTGCATGTGTTTATGTTGTGTGTTTGTGTGTGTATGTGTGTGTGTGTGTGTGTGTGTGTGCGCGCGTGTTTGTGCGTGTGCGCGCGCACGTGTTTGTGCGTGTGCTCGCGCGTGTGTGTTTATGTTGTGTTTGTGTGTGTGTGTGTGTGTGTGTGTGCGCGCGCGCGCGCGTGTGTGCGTGAGCGTTTGTTTGTTTGTGTTGTGTGTTTGTGTTGTGTGTTTGTGTTGTGTGTGTGTGTTTGTGTAGTGTATGCGTGCGTGTGTGTTTGTGTGTGTGTGTGTGTGTGTTTGCGCGCGCGCGTGCGTTAGTGCTCGAGCGTGTGTGCTCGAGAGTGTGTGTGTGCGTATGTGTGTACGCGCGTGCGTGTGTGTGTTGTGTGTGTGCGTGTGTGTACTCGTGTGTGTGTGTGTGTTTGTGTTTGTGTGTGCGTGCGCGCGCGTATGTGTGTATGAGTTTGTGTGTGTGTGTGTGTGTGTGCGTGCGCGTATGTGTGTGCACGCGTATGTGTGTGTGTGTGTGTATGCGCGTGCATTTGTTTGTGTGCGTGCGTGTGTGTGCGCACGTATGTGTGTGTACGCGCGTGCGAGTGTTTGTGTGTGATCGCGCGTGCGTGCATGCGTGTGTGTGTACGCGTGTGCGTGTGTTTGTGCGCGCGCGTAAGTGTGTTTATGTTTGTGTGCGCGCGCGTGCGTGCATGTGTGTGTGTGCGCGCGCGCGTGTGTGTGTTTATCACCTTTACCATCGTAATTTCGCTCCGTGTTGATATGATGTTGCAATCATTGTAACATCTACAATTTTGTAGAAGATTGTAAAGTTTCTAATAGTTGCCGTTTTATAACAGCTAAAAAAATTTTCCCGTGTAACGAATTCGTCTCAGGTATTACTGTTACTGACTGATGTGCGCCGTATTTCAACACAATCAAACTAAATTTGTAGCTAAATACATGATTTCAATGTGATTCACATACTGATCAAAAAAGGTCTGGGTTTTACCATAATGTTCGCTCTAATAGTTTATTTTGTAATAAAAATTCGTAAATAACTGACTTCTCAAAATCAGTTCAACAAATTTTTTTAAATTGTATAAAGAAAAATAACTCAACGTATAAAAATTAAACAAAAACCGTGGCAGTAAGGGGACTAGCCGACAAAAGCTTTGCTTACACTAATTGCTATAGAAAGTAACACATATGCTCATAACATTGCAGAGTTATTGATATATAAATATAATTAATTTTTTAGCACCTAATTATGACTTTACAAATATAATAGTTCATTAGATAATACTATTCTGACCCCAATATAGATTTTTCATTTTATAATCTGCGAGAGAAAACCAAAAGACTGTTTTATTAATTTTAAAATGTTACATTTAGGAAATACGAACTTGTAAACAGTAACTCTGCAATAAACGGTATATGCATTTGGTTTTTATTTGACTATCAAAATAATTGTACTATCGAAAATAAAAATTTGATAATTTGTAATTTAATATCAATAACATTAGTCTAGTTTTAATAGCTATCGGCACTACCAGCAATCAAAAATTATTATTAATGTAAAGTTAAATTACCATACGCAAGATAATTTCTCTTATATTATAATGTTATAATCTCAATATAAATTAATAAATATACGTTTTTTTTATTTATAAGCATTTTTCTAAACGATGATTCACCGTATACAACTCGAACGTGACGCGAAGGCAATGCTTTTTACTCATAAAGTGCTATAAAACGCCTAAAGATGAAAACTTCAAAAAAAATTAACAATTTGAGAAAAATGAAAATTAACTAACTGCAGCCTGAAATAGTCGTTTCGTATAATCTCAGAAACATAAAATACCATTTATAAAATCCAAAGTTATACCAAACACTAACTACTTTATTTAATTATGTTCACTAATGTTAATGTTTATTAATTACGTTTATTATGTTATTAATTAATTATGTGTCAATTATTTATGCAGCCAATAAGAAAATATTAATTTCGACAAAGTTGTGACTAGACAAGACAACAAATGAAAAAATGGAACAGTCATTGGGACTGTCAGCAGAAGTGTTAGCTTCTTAAAATATATATATATATATATATATATATATATATATATATATATATATATATTTCTTGTTATTTTAAGGCGAAAAGCACATTAAGGCTATTATCGCCTCCCAAGATGTAAGTGTGAGTGTGAAGTGTTAAAGTCGTAAGTGTAGTATTGTAAGTGTATGTGTGTGTTAGACTCGGGTACCGCGAGGGACGTATAAATCCTCTCAATAGGTGTAGCTAGTCTGCACCCCTGCGGGGATATATATATATAACGTCTCGAGAATATAAGAAAAATAAAATCAAACGCACGTGTTATTACTGACTATAAACCGTATTCCATTGAACTGTTGCTGCTGGCAATATACACAACATCATCACATACGCGAGCGACGTGGACATAAGAAGTTAAGTGGAGAGAGAGAGAGAGAGAGAGAGAGAGAGAGAGAGAGAGAGAGAGAGAGAGAGAGAGAGAGAGAGAGAAGAAAGAGATAAAGAGAAGCATGCACGTTTATTTACATATAGGCACAAAACATACATACGCGCGCGACCAACTCAGTCGGAACCAGCAGACGAAAGAAAGGAGAAGAGCTGAGAACTGGATGGGGGTCTGTGTAATACTTCCCCTACCCGCGTTACTTACGATTCATAAGCCTACTCAATGAAACCGAATCACTCTATGGTGACAAACACAAAGTGCACACAACGCTTCAAAACGTTAAGGTGTTAGTTTCTACGAAACAAGAAATTCAGGTCAATTATGTAAAAGTTCAGAACCCATTTTACTCTGTTATTCATAAAGGTCCGCGAACTGAAGGTAAGAGTTCGCTGACGTGATGGAAGCGAATTTCTTACACTATTTTTGATCACTGTTACAATTTTGACCATTTCATGGAGAAAGACCATAACGTCCAATAAAGTTAGTCCAGTAACATTTTTCCTAAACATTACTACTACTTTTGAAAATGGCGGAAAAGGTTACGAGCGCGTCAGGGAATATTGTTGTCAAGCGGTGACCAGGCAGTTAATTAAGAATATATAACAAGGTCTTTGCTCTATTAGTCACGAAAAATGTCACTGCTTTTTACATGAAGCGCTAACACCAAAGAACCGCGAAAAAGAGAAGAAGCAGCAGTTTGGAGAACAGTTTATGTTACAGCAGCGAAGGTACAAACAATGAAGACGTGGATACAGTGCAAGAACAAACAAAGATCGAGATAACAGAAATGACACATCTAATCGTGTTAACACTAACAGTGACTCAGGAACCTACGCTGGAAGCTGGGATCTGTAATTAATGAGTATATTGTGCAAGCACCCAAGAACCGGTCTCGGAGATGAACCGCTTCACCTTGGACCATCACAACCGTTGCGCTGCATTCTTCCCTTCTTCCCTTCTTGTAACTCAGCTGTATTTAGTTACGAAATATCCAGAGTAAACAGCTGATAGCTTGAGAATTACTTCATACATTAAGCTCAAATTAAAATACAAGAAGTCATGAACAGCTGTTCGAATGTCAGATAACAATGAACACACAATTATGGCACAACTGTTATTTTCTTTGCACTAATCGACTTGTACCACTTTTAAATTTCAGTTATTTAATCCGTAAATTTTGGAAAGGTTATTAAAATTGACCTGTATGAATAAAAAAGAAGAAAATGCTTGAAGGAAAAAATAGAAGTAAAAGGTTTTATTTTAAGTAAAATGTAAAAGCAAAAGCATTTTATTCATTCCGAATGAATAACGATTACCTTTAGCTAACTAGTAAATCCTACAGTCTAGAAGTAAAAGGATCAACTGAAAAAACTTTTGTATAGTCAACTGTGATTTAAATAAAATATTATTTTTTGTAATGTGTAGGTTGTTATTGTTTGGGGTTATTTTTTCTAAACAGTTTGTTAGTTTCGTGTTAATTGTATTTGTTTTTGTAACGTATATTTACTGTAGAAACGTTAGGTCTTATTAAGCAATGATCGCTAAAACCTCTAATGCCGCACTTGGAAATGTAAACCAATCGGTCGCTTTTTCGTTAATTAACAACACTTTTAAATGTTTTTGACACTGAAGACTGAGCCTAACCGATACTTTCTTGTATCCAGGATCAGTTAACGCAAACATATTTTCATCTCCGGTGATGAAGATAGATCCCCACCTCGAATCTCTTCATCAGTGCCTGGATACCTGTTCGTTAACCACTTCACATTCTCTTCTTTGAATAAGCTCTTAAAAACTCCAGTGGACAAGAAGGTGATTTACAACGTTTGACACTTTGCACACGAACTAACTGTACCATGACAACAAGGAATATAACAACATAAGCGCTTACTTTACAGGATAATCTTCTAAGACTAGATACATCAGTGTCAAAGGATTTGCTTCTTATTTACAGTAAACATCGGTTTTATTCATAAACCTTTACGATTGACAAAGTAAAAGGATCAATAAAAGAAGGATTTGCTTTACTCTAAAATAAAAGGTTTTGATTCATATTTTTATTCATTTCAGTTGAAGGATATGCTAAAACAGACACAGACATGCGCGCGCAGACATAGACGCACGCGCGCGCGCGCACACACACACACACACGGACAGACACACTCACACCACACACACAGACACACACACAGACACACACACACACACACACACGGACAGACACACTCACACCACACACACGCAGACAGACACACACACACACGCGGACAGACACACTCACACACACAGACAGAACGACAGACACACACACACACACACGCACGCACGCACACGCACGCGCGCACACACACACACACACACACACACACACGGACAGACACACTCACACCACACACACAGACACACACACACACACACACACGGACACGGACAGACACACTCACACCACACACACGCGGACAGACACACTCACACACACAGACAGAACGACAGACAGACACACACACACACACACGCACGCACGCACACGCGCGCGCGCACACACACACACACACACGCACGCACACACACACACACACACACACACACACACACACACACACACACACACACACACACACACACACACACACACACACACACACACACACACGGACAGACACACTCACACACACACACGCGGACAGACACACTCACACACACAGACAGAACGACAGACAGACACACACACACACACACACACACACACACACACACACACACACACACACACACACACACACACGGACACGGACACAGACAGACACCGAAACGTAAACTACTTTTATAGAGTCAGATATAACTTAAAAAAATAATACGTTCATCAAAATTCCAAGACATATTTTAACAATAAAAATACTCTGTTAACAGTGTGAAAGCACAAGCATTTGATCCTACATAATTGGTAAGCATCATTATCATTGAATTTATTCATTGAATTCAAGAAGTTTGTAATATTTCTGATTAAACTTTGTTTTTCTACCAAGGATACTCGAATGAAGAACTTCATGTTGGTTCCAAGTACGTGAGTCGCCTATAAATTGTTCGCTTAACTGTTTTATCTCAAAGTACCAATGCCCACTCAAGTTAGACATTTCTAAGAATAGAAAGTTTTTCGTAAGTATCTAAAGTGATTTTTTAAGTACCAATTTTTATATTATCACTAATAGGAAATGAGGAAAAGATAACGTTCAGTTTTTAGTAGTAAGATAATGATTAGGTAGTCTTTTTACTTTTAAGATTTCAACAAGTGAAACAATTTTCTACAACTTCACATTTTTTTAAGTTTCTTCAAAACATTTTTCAACCAAAAAAACAACAAAAAATTATAGAAAAAACTTGAAAATTTACCAAAAACTCAAGTCAGTGTGAAAAATATGAAGTTTTTTTCATAAACTTTAATATTTACTTTAATAATATAATATACTTTATTATAATATAAATAATACTATAATATAATAATAAATTTATAAATAATATATATAATACTTTATATAATATAATATACTTTAATGTAATATAAACTTTAATATTTAAGTTTTTTTCATAAACCAATAATATTTACGGTTTAGGAATCGATAAAAACTAAAAATGAACCCTGACCGCCACAGGGATTGTTATTACCGATTTTCTCTATAACCGTATATATTTCATTTTTTTTTTTTATTTTAAAGCGAAAAGCATTGAGGCTACTTTCGCCTTCCTAAATCTTAGTGTGAGTGTAAAGTGTTAAAGTCGTAAGTGTAGTATTGTAAGTGTAAGAAGTGTGTGTTAAACTCGGATACCGCGAGTTACGTCTAAATTATCTCAATAGGTGCAGCTAGTCTGCACCCCTTGAGGGGTCATTTATTTAAAGTTCAGTACACTAACTTCAGTTATGATTACTCATATACGATCTAAATTTTAATACAATTAAATTGATCGATTTTGAGGAATTACATCGATTGTCTCGTTTATTTTGTCGATAGCTTCATAAAGGGACGTTATTGAAAGAAACTTAAGGACTCACTCGATAACACTGGTAACTACTTTTTTTAATGCGAGTTTTGGTTAACTTCCGCTTTTCAGGTACCTTTGCACCACAGCCTTCTAGATTTCAATTCTCCAATTTCTTCCTAGTCTTCTTCTTTAAGATCTTTATTCTGTCATCCTCTGAAGATGTCCATACCACCGTAAGTTTTTCATTCCAATGATTACCATTATATCGGTGTGAATACCTATTTTATCTCGAATGTCGATGTGGCCACAACCTCGACGCCAAGAGTCCCTCTCGCTAATAACCTCGATTTATTTATCATGTTGATTCTCTGCTCCGTACGTAGTAATGCTATCCATCGCAGATTTTTTATTTACTGGCTTACTTATCTCCTGTAATGCTTTAGCGGAAGTGTAGGGCATCCATATGATCTCGCTATTCCCTCCGGTCCCGGGCAAAGTCTCTCAGCTACATCGTTCTGTAGGTTGTGCTTTTTTTCGTGCCCCGTGAGAGTTTCACTCCAGTTCTTTTCTATAGCATGGTCGATCTTTCTGAGCCTGTAACTCAGCTATATCCACTTTCTCTTCCGGATCTCCAGGTCAATTTCTAGCTGACCTGTGTCTTCTTATAGCAGCTCATTTGAAATAAAGTCGGGCCAAAATGGACCCATGATGCGCCGCAAACACCTGGATCTGTTTACCAAGTCTCACTGGCATATAAAATGACAGACTCGACATTAATGTCAAATATGCGGATCTTCGTTTTTTGTGAAAAGTTTCCATATCGGATAGGGCTCGATAACTGCAGCATTCGCTTTCCTGATGAGATTCCTCAACTGTAGAGAAGTTGTCTTAATAATTTTGTCATCTTAGAACAAACTATTTAGAGTCCTACAGACCGCTCTGGTCTGCCCAATTCATCATAGAAACCAAAAAAAAAACGGGTCTTAGAAACCAAAAACCCGTAGCCTCCTACTAGCAAAAGCCTCACAATCATAAATTATGTGACCTGCAGTTTCCTCCTTCTTCCTGCACAATATACACACGGTTTCTCCATGGTACATACCTATCCTGTTCATGTGGCAACCTCAGACCACAGTACCCTGTTATGAGTCCCATGATCCTCCTGAGTTGTGTTCTGCCCAGGACATCTGTTCCCCCTTTGAGTCCTCCAAAAGGAACTTTGCTTAAGAGATGTTTACTGCGGGAATGCGTAATGTACATAACTATTATACACTGGACAAATTTGAACATTTTAAATCAGCAAACCCAATCGCAAAAATTTAGAAGAAAGTTCTGCTTATTTTAACGTACAAAGTCATATTCATTATTAAAAAGTAAATTAAGTAACGCCTTTGGTTATATTGGAAATACCAAGAACTACTGCTAGCCGTTGTCCCGAGTAGATGCGCAAGGGCTCTTACTCGCGCATGCGCAAGGGCTCTCGGATGTAGTCCCAGACTGCCCGTAAGTTACGTTTTCACCCGTAAGTGTGTGTGTGTGTGTGTGTGTGTGTGTGTGTGTGTGTGTGTGTGTGTGTGTGTGTGTGTGTGTGTTGTCTGTGTGTGGGGGGGATGTGTGTGTGTGTGTGTGTGTGTGTGTGAGAGAGAGAGAGAGAGTGTGTGTGAGAGAGATAGAGAGAGAGAGATAGAGAGATTGAGAGAGAGAGAGAGAGAGAGAAAGCCGGTGTGTGTGTGTGTGTGTGTGAGTGAGTGAGTGAGGGAGAGAGAGAGAGAGAGAGAGAGTGCGTGTGTCGCGCGCGCGTGTGAGTAAGATAGGGAGTGCGCGTGCGCGCGCATGCATGTGTGCTCGTGTGTGTGTGTGTGTGTGTGTGTGTGTGCAAACTTAAAAGAAAATCACCGCTATGATCATTGAGTGATTATCGCGATAATCGCGTCTAAGTAAACGTACCTTAAGAACGCCTGTTGATGACGTCATCGCACGGTTTCAGCTGTTTAATATATATTCCATTTGCACTGCATGCATTAGCTTGGGGCTCTGCATGCATCAGCGCCCACGACAAACGTATCTGAACTCCGGACATGAAACGACAAATGTTTTCCAACTGTAACGATGTTTTCAAGTGCGGCATTTAGATGTTCGGAGCCCCCATCGTCGCTCCTTTATTTCGAACATTAAAAACTTGACTTTTGTCTGTACACGTATCAATAACCAACATATGCATATAATTGTTTAAAAAGAACATACATTGAGTTGTAATGTAAAAAAAAAACCATTGTGAAATTAATAATATGAACCTACAGCTAGGCTCTGTTAGATTTAGATACAAAGCAGAATGTATTCAAAACGGTACGACATTGAGTTTACAATAAAACATTAAGATATTTAGATTTACAATTTACAATTTTACAATTTTCACCGGTTTTTAATTTTTGAAAATTTGTAATAATCTCTTTGTAGTCCAATGACGTTGTTACGCCATTTTCAATTGCCATGGCTACAGGATTTAACTGTACGCTGCCCATAAAATCTGCAGGTATTTTTTGAACAAAAATTTAATACATTTAAAATGTTTGTATTTTAAACAGAAACAGCATATTTAGGAAATTTGCTTCCATCACGTCAGCGAGTAGCGTACTATAATTACAAATATAAGTTGGAATAGGCGAACTGCAATATAAGTTAAAAAGTGATATTCTAACGCATGAATGTGAAGTTCTGTTTCGTAAATCGCATAGAAAGATGTCATAGCATATAGCCAGCCTTGAAATAAAAATGCTAAAGTAAGCATAAGGGCTGGTAAAGCCCACAGTTACCGAAGGAACCAAGAAAAGTGTAGAGTTTGTAGGGGGTACCACGAAACCCAAAGCGGCTGGAGGGGAAATGTTCGTCTATCAAAAACAGCCCCTAGAGCGAGTGGCCTGCGATCTAGCGGACAAAGTTTGTCAGCAGACGTGATCGCACAACCTTAAGGTTGAACTCTCAGACGGAAGCATTGAAGCGACATATTGTATTTGTGTGTGGGGGGCAGTAACTTCTAATTAAAATGAAGCAATGATATTTATCGTCTTCTGCTTTCTTACTGTTTTAAATACAATTTTTTTACTATTTCTACTAATTTTTCAACAATTTTTTAAACAATTTCTTTAAAACTCGTTTTTTACTTTTTGCTCAAAATTTTGTGCCTCCCCGGGCGTACTTAGGGTAATGTAAAATACGCCTGAATGTTTTGATGCTTATATGAACTTATTATGAAATGAATAATGAAATATTATTTTTAAACTCACTGGCAGTTCTGAGCCCAGGGGGCAAGCCGCTGCAGTTTACCCACTGAAGTCTTCAGCCATAATCGTTTGATTACCTGCGACTATTAAACTGACCAGCCTGCTAGACGCTCAGAAATTAACAAATCAAAAAAAAATAAACCTAAAAGTACTGGCAGTCGTTAGCACCAAACATGATATCCAAATGACCTCCAAATTTCACGTCCTTAGAGACAACAGTGATTTATCGTTTACCATGAACCTAATCCGGCAATTAAATTCCGAGTTTGAAGACCTCAGTCACAACTAATTGTTCCCACACTTCATGCCAGTTATACTAATGAGGACGAGAGATCAGCTTTAACGGTAAGGATAAAGCAAAGGGAGCAACTGCGGCTCGGACAAGGACCTTGAGTTGCGCAGTTCAGAGACGCAGCAGCTGACCGGTGCTTTAGCCACATCGAGCTTCATGAACTATTGAAAGTGGCCATTATGGTAAAACTAGACCCGATACCTTGAAATGAACGCCGATTTTCATTTTGAATGATCTTTATATATATCCGTGCAAAAATATATTTTGGTTACAGCTTTTATTTATTTACGCTAATGAAGTAATATTTATGATGTTATTATTATTCTGTTTATTCGGACATTTGTGTTTACAAAAACAACACAAGACGTTTCGAGAGTAACAGCCAACTAAGAACAAGATGTTTCGAGAGTAACAGTCAACTAAGAACAAGACGTTTCGAGAGTAACAGCCAACTAAGAACAAGACGTTTCGAGAGTAACAGCCAACTAAGAACAAGACGTTTCGAGAGTAACAGCCAACTGAGAACAAGACGTTTCGAGAGTAACAGCCAAATAAGAACAAGACGTTTCGAGAGTAACAGCCAACTGAGAACAAGACGTTTCGAGAGTAACAGTCAACTAAGAACAAGACGTTTCGAGAGTAACAGCCAACTAAGAACAAGACGTTTCGAGAGTAACAGTCAACTGAGAACAAGACGTTTCGAGAGTAACAGCCAACTAAGAACAAGACGTTTCGAGAGTAACAGCCAACTGAGAACAAGACGTTTCGAGAGTAACAGCCAACTGAGAACAAGACGTTTCGAGAGTAACAGCCAACTAAGAACAAGACGTTTCGAGAGTAACAGCAACTAAGAACAAGACGTTTCGAGAGTAACAGCCAACTAAGAACAAGACGTTTCGACAGTAACAGCCAACTAAGAACAAACGCTCAGTGCAGATCTCTTAGTCGTCAAACCAGAAATAAAACTAAGACTTACATGTGATCAGGAAACTATACGTATAGCATTTTTATATTTTAAGTTAGGCACTTGAGAACGAAAGTTAATCCGTATTCTAGAAATGTGTTATATTTTACAAAAAAACGGTGGCAAATGTCAGAAGAAACAGTAATAATAAAAAACTTTTTAACCTTACACATTTTTATATTGTAATCAGTTTTAAATTAGTATTCACAATTTTCAAAAATGCAGCTTTTAATGTTAAATCAGATTTTCAAAAACGTAAGACAAAGTGTCAGCTGCAAACTGTATGATAAAAATGTAAGTTTTATTATGTGTGATAGCACCTTATTAGATTCGCTTCCACGAGACCAGCGAGACAGGTGCGTGCCATTCAAAGAAGCGAGTTCTGTTTCAACTTGACCAGTTGGTTTGTGTGTTTGTTACGCAACTCTGGCCAAACGCAGTGATTGATTGTTTTAAAATGTGGTATAAAAATATTTTTTTATAAGTCTCAAACGTACGTAAGATTTTTTCCCGTTTACTTCCGTTTCAAGATGGCAGCCTTTGATTTACAATGATACTGTACGCAGTTTTGGTAAAATCACTGACCAATTGTTTTTAAACTAGGTACAAAAGTACTTTGTATAAGTCCCAAATGTACGTAAGATTTTTTCCCATTTACTTCCGTTTCAAGATGGCAATTTTTGATTTATAATGATACTGTACGCAGTTTTGGTCACACTCATTGACCTATTGTTTTTAAATTCGGTACAAAAGTACTTTGTATAAGTCCCAAATGTACGTAAGATTTTTTCCCATTTACTTCCGTTTCAAGATGGCAACCTTTGATTTACAATGATACTGTACGCAGTTTTTGTAAAACTCACTGACCGATTGTTTTTAAACTCGGTACAAAAGTACTTTGCATAAGTCCCAAACGAAAAATAAGTAAGATTTTTTTCCCATTTACTTCCGTTTCAAGATGGCAGCCTTTGATTTATAATGATACTGTACGCAGATTTGGTCACACTCATTGACCTATTGTTTTTAAATTCGGTACAAAAGTACTTTGTATAAGTCCCAAATGTACGTAAGATTTTTTCCCATTTACTTCCGTTTCAAGATGGCAGCCCGTGGATTTGAAATGACGATAGTATGCAATTTTAGACAAACGCATACCGATTGTTTTGAAATTTGGTATGCATGTATCTTGTAGAAAGCCCGAATGACGTATTTAACAACGACGCGTGTAGTTGATGGTTGTTTCTTGTGATACTGGCTGAACGGCAAGACCTATCATTTTGACCGCTTCATGGAGAAAGAGCATAAAATGTCCAATAAAAGTGGACCGGTAAAATTTGTCTAAACATTACCGGTTACCGGTTAAATTGACAGAAAATGTTACGAGAGCGTCGTAGAACGGTCGGCAGGCAATTAACAATATACTGCAAGGTCTGTTATTCTTTGAACTACTAGTTATTTGTGGTCATGGAAATCTTCCAAAAGTGCGTACGTGCGTTTCGCACGACCTCACGCAGATATTACGTTCTTTTCGAGATAACCTAGAGGCACTTTAAAAAAAAACAACTGCAATATTTCGATACGTAAAGTAGGTTAAGCGAGTTTATAGATAACAAATCGTATTGTAGCAATACAAATACCTCGAGTGTCGCAGACTGTTGAACCTTACGACCTGACATGTCAATCATATCGTGTGGCGGTGACGTCATCACGTAAATTTACCTTTAGGCGTTGTCTTATTGTGCGCATAATAAAATACAGCTTAGAAGTGCGTGTGCGTGCGTGTGGGCAGTGTTTGGCCTTAATACAACAGCAGTCGAATATTCGGAAAACATGCGGTACTTTGGGACAAGATAAAAGACTTTTTTCTCTCAAAATCGATTCTAACGATTTTAATCGATTGATGTTTATTATAACTGCAAAAAAGTATGGATTTATATATTTTAAGAACCTACGGGGGTTTGGGTAGCTTATAGAAAACATGATGTATTATTACTTTAAAGGATTTTTGAAGCAATTTTTTGCTCAAAAATGTTAAAAATCGGATTTTCTCAAATGTACTCCACAAAATGCGCACTTAAGTCGAACATATGGCTATATCCCACAGAACTCGCAGGGGGTGCAGACTAGGTGTATCTATTGAGAGGATTTAGACGTCCCATACGGTACCCAAGTCTAATACACACTTACACTTACAACACACACTTGCGACTTTAACACTTTACACTCACATTTAGAGAGGGCGATAATGTGCTTTTCGCCTTAAAAAAAATATCCCATAGATAATCCATTACGGGAACTATTTTTTTTTTTTTTTTTTTTTTTTTTTTTATATATATATATATTAATTACAACTGAGACATGCTCCATCTAGTAATTTTTATTTATCATTGTGTTCACTGTGTGCTGGGGTGCAGTCCGACGGCTGGTCCCAATGTGTTTACGACCTGGAGAGGTCAATTGGCTTGGTCCTCTTCAGCCTTCTTGTGATGTTGTCACTGCGGCATAGTAGTTGGACAATCTCTGTATTATTATGTTGTTATAACCTGCAATAATGCTTAACCGAGAACTTTTTAATGACTTCCTGAACAGATTCAACACCTAGGTCCTTACGTATGTTTTCATTTCTCACATACCAAGGGGCGTTGACAATCGTTCTCAATACTTTATTTTGAAAAACTTGAATAATTTTACTATTGCTTTTTCTTGTACATCCCCAGAGTGGTGCACCATAGGTCCATATTGGTCTTAGAACTTGCCTGTATAGCACTATCTTGTTGTCCATCGAAAGTTCTGAATTTCTTCCAATAAGCCAAAACATTTTATTGAATTTGAGCTGTAGCTCCTCTTTTTTCTTTTTTACATGCACCTTCCATCGGAGCTTTGCATCGAGTGTCATTCCTAGATATTTAGCACTGTTTGCATATGTTATATTCCTTTCGTTTAATATTATTGGTAATGGTTCATATTTTCTATTCGTAAAATTAATGTGTACAGTTTTCGCTTCATTAAGCTTTACTCTCCATTTTTTTGTCCATTAACTTACTGCATTGGTGGCATTCTGTAATTTCTCTGTGAACGGGAACTATTGAAAATAAATTAAAATCGGTTTCATTTTTCAATATTGATTCTTCAGATTATGTTCAAATCGTATATAATTTTTGTCATAACGTCCGCACTATACACCAAATAGACTATTGAGGACGCGCGATCATCATTAGACCACCACCAAACGCGGAACTGAACCGAGTCGAGCGTAGCGGAATAAAGTTGATTTTTTTTCATAAGTCCGTTACTTTATGTCAGTAAGACTAATGAGGGCGAGGATTAGCGTTAACAATAAGGGAAAAGCAACGGGAGTAACTGCTCTAGAACGAAGAACCTTAAGGTGCGCAGTTCAGAGACGAAGCTGATCGGTGCTTTAGGCACATCAACCACCGAGTCCCTATGAATGAAGATGAACGGCAACCAGAAGCGGAGTTCAATCACTTTAAAGAACGCTTTTGTATCTTTTAAAACTAAGTATTTAGGACTATTGTAACAAATTGTAGGAACTATTACGTTAAAAAAAGGTGGCAGTGGCATGACTGCCGACAGAAGTGACTACTTATCACGGGTTATGGCTGTATATTTTACACCACAAAATAAAATTTATAGTCGATTTTCAAAATCACGAGTACGTTAATTTCAGTTTAATATATTTCTAAACACAATATTATATGATTTTATGGTTTTTTGCCAAGATATAGATTTTTGCTACTCGACACTAGAATAGGCTATAACTGACCATGGGAGAAGCACGGTGTCCCAAATGTATTCCTGATACACTTAATATCTGACCCTGTGACTTAATAATTGTCATTGTAAATGCCAACTTCAATGGAAACTGCAATATTTTAATTTGGAAAGGCAGGTTGTTTGGAATTATAAGACTGTTTCAATTAAAATCATTGCAAATGTAAGCTTATAAACAATATATTTTTAATAAATAATAACAGGGATTCAGATTTTTAAAACGGAAATACATCTATGTCCATCTCAGGTACCTAAACCATGTTCATTTTAAATTTAATCTCAATCGGTCCAGTAGTTAATGTGTGATTGAATAACAAACAAAAACACACACATAAACTTTCAAATTTAAAATATTATATTAAGAAGTATAAAATATTATTAAAACGTCACTGTTGTAGCCTACAGTTAACACATATCACAAAAATGAATACTAAATAATTCAGTTGTACTGGGTAAGTAGTATAATGGCATTTAAATATTTATTATTCACACCTATCAATATATAATAACGTATAAAACGTCACTGTTACACAGTTAACACTTGACACAAAACTAAATAATTAATTTGGACTGGGTAAGTAATATAATGGCGCGAACATATAAGTTTTCACTTCAAAAATACATTTTAAAACAAAAATGTATATAAGAGCGTGACGCGTGACGGCAAACTGAATATTTATCCCTTGCAAAACATACATCCATATCTCGCCATAAGAAGTAGTTTATAAGTATATGCTATATATATAAGAGCGTTATGCGTGATGCGTTACGGCAAACTGAACTTTTTTCCCGTGCAAAACATACATCCATACCCCGCCATAAGAAGTATTCACTTCAAAACTGTTACCGAGGCAACGAGAAATAATGTTTGGAGACGTGGTAGAGGAAGCGGAGTCAGCTTGAAAACCGAAGCTGGGGAGCGGAGCCCAGCGACGCCGATTGACTCCGCTTAGCTCCGTTACGCTTTCAGTGGCCGTGGTTACGTTAAAAACAATAGGTTAGGTTTTTGAGTCTGGTTCGCATTCGGTGGCCATCCGGCCTTGAAGAAAAGAATAAAGTTTGCGGCAGTAACTGCAGTCTCGAAACTACTACCTTCAAATGAGCAAGCTCAGAGACGCAGCAATGTGTCAGGTGCCTAAACTGTCTCGGAACTTTAAGAAAATACTTATCTCAAATCAATGTAGCAAATTTGTTATACAAGAAATTCTATGAGTACATTAAACTTTTTGTAAATTTTAAATTACAGTAAACTCGGGAGGTAAAACTGAGTTTTCGGAACTTTTGTGAATTTTTGGCACTAAAACGCTTTATTATACGCCCAATATTAATAATCCAAAATATATATATATATATATTTTATTTTTTTTGTGTTTAACGTCCGACTATTGTGCACACTTGGGCTAATGCAGACGATGGTATGATTTATAGCGTATGAAAATGCCAAACCCTGGCCGGGAATCGAACCCGGGTCCTCGGGGTGAAAGCCTAGTACGCTATCCACTAGGCCACCGAGGCGGCCAAGTGCGGAAACAAAGGGAAGTTACAAAATAGTGAAAATAAAAATGACAAACATAACCTCAAAACGATTACAGCGAAAAAGTGGGAAACGTGTTTTTAATAGCGAAAACGATAAATTAAATGCGTATTATTAATGAAAAAAAGAATATATATATATATATATATATATATATATATATTTATTTATTTAAAAAAAGAACTTCATAACTTAACTCGACTCGGATATTGGGGTTTAACTCAGTTGTTCAGTATATTACTAGTACTCCGAAAAAATACGATTCTTTAAAGACATCCTCATTTATAAGAAAATCTACAACACTACCTTAATTCCAACCTAAACCGACAAAAAGATACAAATTGCAGAGTTCACAAATAACGGCAGCCATTTTTCTAATAATCATTTCACAACAAGAACTGTGATGATAATAAATGATTTTAAATTAAAATCGGTTTCATTTTTCAATATTGATTCTTCAGATTATGTTCAAATCGTATATAATTTTTGTCATAACGTCCGCACTATACACCAAATAGACTATTGAGGACGCGCGATCATCATTAGACCACCACCAAACGCGGAACTGAACCGAGTCGAGCGTAGCGGAATAAAGTTGATTTTTTTTCATAAGTCCGTTACTTTATGTCAGTAAGACTAATGAGGGCGAGGATTAGCGTTAACAATAAGGGAAAAGCAACGGGAGTAACTGCTCTAGAACGAAGAACCTTAAGGTGCGCAGTTCAGAGACGAAGCTGATCGGTGCTTTAGGCACATCAACCACCGAGTCCCTATGAATGAAGATGAACGGCAACCAGAAGCGGAGTTCAATCACTTTAAAGAACGCTTTTGTATCTTTTAAAACTAAGTATTTAGGACTATTGTAACAAATTGTAGGAACTATTACGTTAAAAAAAAGGTGGCAGTGGCATGACTGCCGACAGAAGTGACTACTTATCACGGGTTATGGCTGTATATTTTACACCACAAAATAAAATTTATAGTCGATTTTCAAAATCACGAGTACGTTAATTTCAGTTTAATATATTTCTAAACACAATATTATATGATTTTATGGTTTTTTGCCAAGATATAGATTTTTGCTACTCGACACTAGAATAGGCTATAACTGACCATGGGAGAAGCACGGTGTCCCAAATGTATTCCTGATACACTTAATATCTGACCCTGTGACTTAATAATTGTCATTGTAAATGCCAACTTCAATGGAAACTGCAATATTTTAATTTGGAAAGGCAGGTTGTTTGGAATTATAAGACTGTTTCAATTAAAATCATTGCAAATGTAAGCTTATAAACAATATATTTTTAATAAATAATAACAGGATTCAGATTTTTAAAACGGAAATACATCTATGTCCATCTCAGGTACCTAAACCATGTTCATTTTAAATTTAATCTCAATCGGTCCAGTAGTTAATGTGTGATTGAATAACAAACAAAACACACACATAAACTTTCAAATTTAAAATATTATATTAAGAAGTATAAAATATTATTAAAACGTCACTGTTGTAGCCTACAGTTAACACATATCACAAAAATGAATACTAAATAATTCAGTTGTACTGGGTAAGTAGTATAATGGCATTTAAATATTTATTATTCACACCTATCAATATATAATAACGTATAAAACGTCACTGTTACACAGTTAACACTTGACACAAAACTAAATAATTAATTTGGACTGGGTAAGTAATATAATGGCGCGAACATATAAGTTTTCACTTCAAAAATACATTTTAAAACAAAAATGTATATAAGAGCGTGACGCGTGACGGCAAACTGAATATTTATCCCTTGCAAAACATACATCCATATCTCGCCATAAGAAGTAGTTTATAAGTATATGCTATATATATAAGAGCGTTATGCGTGATGCGTTACGGCAAACTGAACTTTTTTCCCGTGCAAAACATACATCCATACCCCGCCATAAGAAGTATTCACTTCAAAACTGTTACCGAGGCAACGAGAAATAATGTTTGGAGACGTGGTAGAGGAAGCGGAGTCAGCTTGAAAACCGAAGCTGGGGAGCGGAGCCCAGCGACGCCGATTGACTCCGCTTAGCTCCGTTACGCTTTCAGTGGCCGTGGTTACGTTAAAAACAATAGGTTAGGTTTTTGAGTCTGGTTCGCATTCGGTGGCCATCCGGCCTTGAAGAAAAGAATAAAGTTTGCGGCAGTAACTGCAGTCTCGAAACTACTACCTTCAAATGAGCAAGCTCAGAGACGCAGCAATGTGTCAGGTGCCTAAACTGTCTCGGAACTTTAAGAAAATACTTATCTCAAATCAATGTAGCAAATTTGTTATACAAGAAATTCTATGAGTACATTAAACTTTTTGTAAATTTTAAATTACAGTAAACTCGGGAGGTAAAACTGAGTTTTCGGAACTTTTGTGAATTTTTGGCACTAAAACGCTTTATTATACGCCCAATATTAATAATCCAAAATATATATATATATATTTTATTTTTTTGTGTTTTAACGTCCGACTATTGTGCACACTTGGGCTAATGCAGACGATGGTATGATTTATAGCGTATGAAAATGCCAAACCCTGGCCGGGAATCGAACCCGGGTCCTCGGGGTGAAAGCCTAGTACGCTATCCACTAGGCCACCGAGGCGGCCAAGTGCGGAAACAAAGGGAAGTTACAAAATAGTGAAAATAAAAATGACAAACATAACCTCAAAACGATTACAGCGAAAAAGTGGGAAACGTGTTTTTAATAGCGAAAACGATAAATTAAATGCGTATTATTAATGAAAAAAAGAATATATATATATATATATATATATATATATATATATTTATTTATTTAAAAAAAGAACTTCATAACTTAACTCGACTCGGATATTGGGGTTTAACTCAGTTGTTCAGTATATTACTAGTACTCCGAAAAAATACGATTCTTTAAAGACATCCTCATTTATAAGAAAATCTACAACACTACCTTAATTCCAACCTAAACCGACAAAAAGATACAAATTGCAGAGTTCACAAATAACGGCAGCCATTTTTCTAATAATCATTTCACAACAAGAACTGTGATGATAATAAATGATTTATTA
>CM040191.1:60725688-60745688 GCA_022606455.1 Callitettix versicolor
TTAATTATAATTAAAAATTTCTATGTTTTCGCCGGGATCGAACCGGGAACCTTGCGCATGTGAGACATACGCTATAACGAAAACAACCAATATGTTTGACCGATTTAAGTATATGAAATGAATCGTTAATTTAATGTTGGCAGTTATACTGTAAGATCAGTTGTTTTATATTAATTCGTAAAGATCAGCTGGTTTTATCGAACAGCTGACAGGCTATAATAAGATTCAGGTTATGTTTGTAAAACTAGCTATGCTAATCTGTCATGTTTTCGAGGAAATTATCGAAATTAAAATTAAAAAAGGAAGAGAAAATATGATTGTTATTTTTAGTTAAATGAAAGAAATTTTATATTTAAACTTTGCACAGAAATCGATTTTATTACTAATTTGCACGTGTTTTTTCTTAAGCATCTTTGAAAATCCTATTTCTGCATCGTAATGGGTGTTGAAAACTGCATAAACTAGCAATTTGAGTTTTTCGAAATCCTTTGAAATTAAGAAATTTTTTTTGCGGCGGTCAGGGTTCGTATTTTCAACGTAATTTTAAAGTTGAAAATGCTAATATACTCGGTTTTCAATGCTGATTATGATGGTAGAATCAGAATTTCAAAAAGGGCAAGATAAAGAAACACTTTGGGAAATTCACTCCTATCACGTCAGCGAGACAGCTACACAGTTTCTTTACTAACGAATCCAACGATACGTTCAGAACCAATCAGAAAGATTTAAAAAACAAGTTCATGAACTGTCTGGCATTTGCTAAAAACACGTGTTTAATCTTTATGAAACGATCGTGTACAGTTCGTAGCGCTATATAGTGATACGGTGTCGGCCTTTGATGCAACGTAAATGTAAGATTATTAAGAGTAATTCACGATAAACACGACCTAGCGCACTAATAAGCCATCCTCAAGGATGATGCAAGATGATGAGGCTTAGCAGCGCCCAATCGCAGAGTAATGTTGAGTGCGATTGAAGGTTTAGTACACAAACATTACCCCCACCACACTGACTTGCTCCCATTTAATACTAGTATTTCCACACAAAAAAAGTGTGCGCTGTGTGCATGCGTGTGTAGGAGTGAGACAGCGAAAGAGAGAGAGAGAGAGAGAGAGAGAGAGAGATCGCGCGCTATTGTGTGTGTGTGTGTGTGAGAGAGAGAGAGAGAGAGAGAGAGAGTGTGTGTGTGTGTGTGTGTGAGAGAGAGAGAGTGTGCGTGCGCGTGTGTGCGTGTAAAAGAGAAAGAGAGAGAGTGCGTGAGTGAGTGTGAGAGAGAGTGTGAGCATGTGAGTGTGTGAGAGAGAGTGCGTGTGTGTGTGTGTGTGTGTGTGGCGGAGGGTGAGAGAAAATGCGTGTGTGAGAGAGAGTGAACACGTGTGTGAGTGTGTGTGTGTGTGTGTAAGAGAGAGAGAGAGAGAGAGAGAGAGAGAGAGATTGCGAGATTGTCTGTGTGTGTGTGAGAGAGAGAGCGTGTGTTTGTGTGTGTGTGTGTGAGTGAGTGAGAGCGAGAGCGTGTGTGGGTGTAAAAGAAAGAGAGAGTGCGTGTGTGAGTGTGTGTGTGAGAGAGAGAGAGAGCGTGTGTGTATGCGTGAGAGAGAGTGTATGTGAGAAAGAGAGAGTGCGTGTGGGTGTAAAAGACAGAGATAGAGAGAGAGAGAGAGAGTCCTTGTGTGCGTGGGTCGCGCGCGCGCGTGTGTGATCACAATTACGTTCTCAATTTTGGTCTGATATTATTATAATTTGGTGCAAAAATCGACTTCGATAATAGCAAGGTCGTTAACCAGCAAAATCCGACCAGCAGTTTCAAAATGGTGGCCATTCCTTTTGTAAAAGTAAACCTCACACTTTTTTTCGAACATGTGATTCTTCCATCGTATTCAGCGTTAAAAATTACGTATATTATCATTTCAAATTGAGCAGAAACTTTGACATGCCAACTTACGTAGATTATCGCTGATTGTGATTTTTTTAAATTGTAAGAACATTGTGAAAATGTGTTGATTTTTTTTAAAACCAGTTCAATGATTTTAGCAAGACTATTGCGTGCGGCAAATAGCCTTTTTTCTTGTAGCAGTAGAACTATTATTCTAAATTAAAACCGCACTCTGAGGACCATTGCAAGACGCCGGTCAGTCTAGCTGCTGCACGAAGCCCCAGCCGGGCGCGTGTAGGCTAATCCTCTTATAGCCTACATTCACCAGATCGTATGACTAACACCAGGCCGAAAATAGAAACACCTTCATTCATTCAGTACAATAGCATCGCCTGCTCGCCTGCTAATGACGTCACGCTAACCTTATTAAGGGCAAACAATCCTTTTAACCTATTTAGAAGCTTATCCTGCGAAACTAGTGCAGTTGTGACGTGGATACTGTACGCTTCCAGGTTTCCTAGCGCAGGCCGTTGTCCTGGTTAATTGAGGTCAACATCGATGTAACGAAAACGACAAGCTGGCGTAAAGTGGATTACGTCAAGTAGTATTAACAGGTCCTGGGTGATTCGGTCAATAAACTGGTAGATTTTTCCGCAGCCAGTCGGCTGATGTCAAAATGTTTTATTTAATTTGGGACGGTGAAAATACTATCACGGCGCGCAGCTGTATCGCTGACACGATAGAAGCGAATTCCCAAAAGTATTTTTGTCTTTATCTCACCGTTTTTCAAATTGTAATATCACCATCATAATCGGCATCGAAATCTTCGTAAATTAACAATTTAAACTTTCAAAATACAAAAATAAACCATGACCACAGTCCAAAAATTTTTCAATTTCAACTTGTTTTAAAAATTCACAACTGTAATTTGTACAGTTTTTAACGCTCATTACAACTGTGAAATTAAACTTTAAAAAATATTTTAGGTCAAAAATATTACGAATTTTTAAAAATTTGAAATAATCGCTTCTTTTTTTTTTAACGTCTGACTATTGTGCACACATGGGCTAATGCAGACGATGGGATGATTTATAGCGTGTGAAAATGCCAAGCCCTGGCAGGGAATCGAACTCGGGTCCTCGGGGTGAAAGCCTAGTACGCTATCAACTAGGCCACCGAGGCGATCGAATTAAACTGATTAACGAACTGTTCCGAACTATTATCATAACCGATTTTAATGGCAAGTTTGAATCAAATCGGACAAAATTGCGAACGTGAACGTGCTGAAACACACACACACACACACACACATCTAGGATTGGTGCAACAGGAATTATGGTGAGGTGGATTTCTATCACAGATTCTCAGTGGGAATTGTTGCTTCCGAGCTTACTTGTTCCGTTTGGGGCTGGAAACGGACTCGGCTTGTCCCCTCTGTCTTCCAGCAGTGGAGGAAGATGCGGAGCATGTGTTCTTCTGCTGTTGGAGATTCGACAATGAAAGGATGAGGCTGCAAACATATCTGCTAGGCAGCATTGCACCGGAAATTCTGGTTGCGACTATGATGGCTTCAGAGGCCAACTGGAGGGCCATTGCGGGATTCGCTGCAGTGGTCATGTAGAAGTTGAGGGCTGAGGATCGAGAAAGGAGAGCCAACGCTGTAGAAGAGTAGGCATTCAGCCAGTCCACTTTCCCATGAAGTAATGCCTGGCGACGGTTCCGTGGGGAGGTTTACAGAAGAGGAATGCTTTTGGTGGTTTTTTTAGTGGGTAACAATATATCTTCACATGAGTTTAAACTCAATTTGAGTCCCACACTCTGGGGTAGTGCGTACCCTACCCCAGGTAGTCTATAAAATAATTTTTTCACCTTTTTGGCACACACACACACACACACACACACACACACACAGACAAACACATACACAAACAAACACACACACACACACACTCACATACACACATATAGTCAAGTTTTATTACCGTCCTCATATTGTTAAAATACAATAATATAAGTAAATATTGTGTTAAATAATTGTAATACATTTTTTATAATTGCCTAAGTAACATTTTTTTCTCTTTCTGACTGGATTTAAACGTTTCATTGGATTTTAAAAGTGAATAACAGCTTCACGCAGCAGTCTCGCTGACGTGATAGTGGCGAATTTCCAAAAGAATTTTTTTCTTCATCTTAGCCTTCTTGCAATTTTGATTCCATCATTACAACTAGCGTTAAAATCCTCATACAGCCTATTAGCATTTTCAAATTTCAAAATTACATTTGTAAATAAGAACCCCGACCATTTCTTAATTTCAACGGATTTCAAAAATTCAAATAGCTAATTTATGCAGTTATTAAAGCCGATTACCATAATGAAATCATATTTTCAAAAATGTTTAAGACAAAAAAGTTATGAATTAAAAAAAAATTGTAACGCCATTTTAAAATTATCATAATCGATAATCGATATTTGAGCCAAGTTTGAATCAAATCGATCCAAAATCGTGAACGTGAGCGTGCTCTCTCTCTCTCTCTCTCTCTCTCTCTCACACACACACACACACACACACACACACACACACACACACACACAAATATATACACAACGAATGACCTCTATATATGATCTTGAGGTAAGGATCAACGCTGAATTCAAGAACGCTGATCCGGGTCTTACCATGATGGCCGTTCTAATAATAAACGCCCAGAATGTCAGTCATGCCAATTTCCCACGTAATCAACTCGCAACGGACGGTTACATCCGTATAGCCTGCACGTCTCACGGATGTGATCGGGGCGAGATCAGCTGGGGGGGGATTAAACAGCTGATCGGGTCTTGTGTGGTTTTATTCTGTTTACCTAACTCCGTTCGCGAGATCCTGCTGAGGCGTGACCTTGACATTTGTGAGGACACTCCTTGATGATGCACCTGCCTTGGTCTAGACAAGTCCGCAGGATATGCTCGCTTCGCTTCGGTAATTTTGCGTTTTTTTTTAAATAACTAAAGTTTTCTACGAACATTTCCTATCGTGCGTTATAATCACGGCACGCAGCTGTCTCGCTGACGTGCTAGCATGCACCATGACCGGTATGAAAATAAACCACATCCAGTCTGACAATTCAAATAAACGGGCACGCAGCTATCTCGCTGAAATTATCGCATTCTCGTGATAAAAAATACGAAATTCAAAAGAAAAACGCAGCTGTCTCGCTGACTTAAAAACATTTTGAAATTATGATTTTCCCGTCACAATCAGCATTAAAATATGTTTATATTGGTATTTTAAACTTTCGAATTACACTGCAAATACAAAAATGAACCCTGATTGTCGTTAATTTTTTTAAATTTCAAAGGATTTTGAAAATTGAGATTCTAATTTATACTTTTTTTCCAATAGTAATTTTTCAAATAGTTTAAAGAGAAATTACTACTTTTTCAAAATCATTTTAGAATATAAGAGTTAAATATACTATATATATATATATATATATATATATATATTATATATATATATATATATATGTCTTGTTCCTTCTAATATCCCTCATCCTGTCCCCATAGATCCTCTTCCGCTCCTCCGTCCACACATATATATATATATATATATATATATATATATATATATATATATATATATATATATATATATATATATGTGTGTGTGTATGTGTGTGTGTGTGTGTGTGTGTGTGTGTGTGTGTGTGTGTGTGTGTGTGTGTGTGTTGTGTGTGTGTGTGTGTGTGTGTGTGTGTGTATGTATGTATGTTTTACGACCCCTCAAATAATAATCTAGAGAACACGAAAGTTACTGTAAATCATCCCATCGTATCATTAGGTTTTCGGACGATCACAAAAAAAGTGTGTGTGTGTGTGTGTGTGTGTGTGTATGTTTTACGACCCTTCAACAGCTTTAAAGTCATTTTCCACGATGACCGCTTCAACAGCTCATTTTCCAACATAAATCCGCTAAAAACCGTTTTCTTTTAAGTTAAACAATTTCAAAACTAATACACGAGGTAATCATATACATCGTAATTAAACGTTAAATTGTGAAAGACACAGAGACAGCAGATAAAACTTACCGTTATCACTTACAGCCTCGAGAACAGTCAGTGTTTTCCAATTATTTAATTACTTCCAGGTAATCAAGTAATTATTTTTAGCCCGTATACATAATCTGTATACATATTTTTTATATGTAGACCTGATTACATAAAACTTATCTCATTTTGAGATAAGAAAGTTAGTTCTAGTGAAATCCTTGCTTACGTTCAGTAATACTTCAACATAATACAGTGACTTAGATATTTTAAGAAAGACGATATTTCAGTTTTGCCTCTCAACAATCTGTTAACTAATTGATTATTTAGAGATTATGTGGCTTTAGTGGCTCTTGACGCCAGAGATCAAGTCTGTTGTGCAACTAAACGGACGGATTCTACAAGGCTTTTCGGCGGAAGTGACAACTACTTGAAGAAAAGCTTTACTGAGTGGTTTAACAACTTGGTGACCACTGAATACACAATGCCATCGCCTAACCAACATCGGAACTGATTGACACAACTTAGTTCCGCTTACCGACACGTAAACAACCGCTCTAATCATCCCCGTACTTCTCTCCCGGCTTTGAAACAGCCTATGCCTGCAAAACCTACTTCACTCGCGTCCACCAATACTCGCTTCCGATTGGTTCGCAGTGCACGCGTATCTCAGGTCTACATTACGATAGATTATCTCATTTCTGCTCACGCATTACTTCCGGTGCATCTCTCGAATACATTAGCTTCATTCTGATTGGTGCGTTCTTTCTCTAGTTTTAACAATGGAATTATGACAAACTATGGTTGACGCCATAATTTCGAGTACAAGAAACAGAACATCAAGGAGGACCACCCACTACACAACAACTACAATGTAGCCTAACAACACCCGGAACAACTCAACAAGACACCACAACTTGCTCGGGAGAAAAAGGAGGAATCCGGCCAACTACAACGAAGCTCTTACTTACCCGAACCGGAAAAGAGCCTCGCTAGCCCGCGGCCGATCTGGTAAACGCCCACTACTATTACTACAGGAGACTACGACATTGAAGTCTGCCTGTAAAGTTTTTTTTTTTAACGTCCGACTATTGTGCACACTTGAGCTAATGCAGACGATGGGATGATTTATAGCGTACGAAAATGCCAAGTCCTGGCCGGGAATCGAACCCGGGTCCTTGAGGTGAAAGCTCAGTACGCTATCAACTAGGCCACCGAGGCGGCCCCGCCTGTAAAGAGCCCTGTATGTTCTTCTTCTTCCTCCTTTTCGTCTTCTTCCTCATCCTGTCTTCTTCCTATTCTTCTTCTCTTCTACTTCCTCTTCTTCCACTTCTTTTTCCTCTTCTTATTCTTCTTCCTCTTCTCCTCCTCCTTCTTCTTCAACGTGTATCTAAGTCTACAAGGTCCTTTTTATTGTCTCTTAGACATTTTAACGTAACTTTTACGAGTCGATACATAGCCTACCATGTTTTATACGTTCTATTTATTAAATTTTTGACCGTAAATGGAACATCTTTCTCCTTTCTGAGTCAACTCGAGTCACTCTTGCGGAAAACAAAAAATTAAGAATTTATTACAAAACGATACACGGATTTTCTGTTTTTATTGATATTACGGTTGAGACGTTCCGTTTGTACAATCAAGACGATATTTGGCATTTAAAATTATCGGCCAGTGGGCTAACTTCACTTGACAAGTCACGCCAGCAATAAAAGTCCACGGCTTGCATACAGTACAAGTAATTAGTAAAGTTACAGGCAATAAACTCGTCCCGTATAACTATAAAACACTTGTAAACATTTTGTTAGCGGAAAACGCTAAAGTAATTGAACGCGGTAAGATTGCGTGTGACCACACCCTTGTCATTGTAAGGGCGGTGTACCCTCGCACCAACACCGACAACCCTTCAGTTCCTACAGGGAAGTAGACGACATGGGCAACAAGGTGGTAACATTCACTGAAGAACAGCTGGAAGATTACCAGGTAAAAATCTAAACTGCATTAGTGCCAAATTAAACTGACGTTATTTGTGTGATTTTTTAAATGAAACCGTTAAATAATAAAAGTGACATTGTAATGTTTGTACGACAAACAATCGTTCCAGGCTAACCGCATCTGATTCCACCAAGACCAAACACCGATAAAATACGCATAAATTAGCACTTTAAATTGCATCGAAAATTAAATTACGATATTGAAATAATATTTTCAAAATAGTGTAGTGTAAAAAAACTAAATTTTATTAAGCTTCTTTTGCAACGAACGTGTCTAAGTTATTGTTAAAATCGATTTTCATGCCACGTTTGAATCGAATCGGACTAAAAAAAATCCCGCTAGATTGCCCGTTTGCCCCCACATACACATACAAAAATATATATTAACGACTCTTTACAAAGTGATCTATTAGGATCGCTCATTTCCATGTCTTTGTTCTAGGTCTTACCTAATGGCCGCACCAATAGCTCATTTTCCAACAGAAATCGCTCATAATATGAGTGTCATTTTAATAATATTTCGAACCAGTTTCAAATAATCGACTCTGTGCACATTCTCACTCTAAAAAATACGTTAATATTACGGTTACAATGCACAAAAACCTTAAGATTTTTTTTTACATATACACAGAAACACGATGATAATACAGGGTCGATTGTATATAACCTAACCTGAAAATTCTTTCAGGAATTTATTAAAAAAAAAAATTAGGAAAATCGCTACAACAGATTTTGCTCAAATTTTGTGTATGTATGAAAAAATCATAGCTCAAGCCGGCGTAGCAAATTTATAATAAAAGAATAACACAGTTCGAGATTAAATACAGAACCCAAAATAAATACTGATGCTGCAAGTTATTATTAAGTTACAGTAATAATAATTAATTACTGTAATATTAATTACGGTAAATTACTTTTTTTAATTTTTATTTTAAGGCGAAAAGCACATTGAGGCTATTATCGCCTCCCTAAATGTGTGTGTAAAGTGTTAAAGTCGTAAGTGTAGTGTTGTAAGTGTAAGTGAGTGTCAGACGCGGGTACCGAGAGGGACGTCTAAATCCTCTCAATAGGCGCAGCTAGTCTGCACCCCCTGCCGTGAATTATATTAGTTAAAAATAGTTTCTGCTGTTATATAATTTCTGACTTACCGTTAAGGCGCTGGATGGGCGCTAACAACGTACCATGACGTATACACCTGTCAACAATAAAAAGGAAAATTAAGTAAAACACTGGAATTTGCAACAAAATAGTCAACGAAATATCCTACTTATATTTAAGCAATTCACAAATCAATATCTGTATTTCTACCTAACTACTGTATGATCTTTATACAGTAAAACCTCTCTATTGCGAATCTCTTTATAACAAAAATCTCTCTATAACGGCAAAATATGTTGGTCCCTTCCCATTTCCATAGTAAAAATATGTATTTTAACTTTCTCTATTGTGGTCAACAAAATTCCAGAAATCTCTCTATAGCGGCGAAACACGTGCACATTTCCTACACTCCTACCATATTTCTCAGTATGCCAACATGTCATTCGAGTGTTAAAAGAGAATCGAGTGTTTTGTAAATAGTACATTTTACAAGTAGTGCATAATAATATTTTTATACTTTCGCAATACAAAATGGTGTCTAAAAGGCATTTTTATCGTTAGCTGTAAAGGTTAGCGTTTTGCGTTAGTTAGAGAAATGTGTGACGCAATTAAATGTTTGTCGAAATTTTAATTAGCTAGTTTTTCTGTTGGTACGGTATTTAAAAATAAAAATAAAATAAAGAAGGCCTATAATGAAGCGAACAGTTTCAAGAAAATTTGACAGCCAGAAATTTAAGGATTTGATGAAGTGGTTCTGCAGTAGTTTCGGCAAAACAGAACCTTTTTCACACAATTACAGTATTTAATTCATACAGTATTATTTACTAAATATTGTTTTTTAAAGACTATACGTCCTATAATTTTAATTCCAATATTTCAAATTAAAAATAGCGTATAACACGTTTTTCAAATAAAAACACATTTTATACACGTTTTGGTTGAGCTCTCTCTATAGCGGAAATCTCTTTATAGCGGCGAAAACTAACGTTCCCTTCAATGACGCTATAGAGAGATTTTACTACATTTCTAAATTAAAAAAATAATGTATGTGAGCGTATGTTCACTAATAACTTTGGAAGAAGGAACTATTTTAACCAAACTTTGTAGACATATTATGTACTCACAATAACTAAGAACAAATACTCTAACTAGGGTGACAAACTCAACACCAAATATGAGATGTGTTCAGAAAGTAACGAGAATTTTAATTTTTGAACAAAATATTTATTTATTCTTCTACATTGATGTTGTCGCCTTCAAAATAGTCCCCATTGGAGATTATGCACTTGTGCCAGAGCTTCTTCCAATCCTCGAAACACTTCTCAAACTCGATCTTTGAGATAACCTTTAGTTCTTTCAGCGATGCGCTTTTAATGTCATCTACGGCTGTAAAACGACGGCCCTTTAACGTTCTCTTTATTTTTGGAAATAGGAAAAAGTCACACGGAGCCATGTCTGGCGAATATAGAGGCTGGAGCATCGTTACAGTACTGTTTTTTGCCAATAATTCACGAACAAACAATGAAGTATGAATTATCGTGGTGCAAAAGCCATGAATTGTTTTTCCACAGATCCGGGCGTTTTTTTCGGATTGCTTCACGCAAACGACGTTGAACTTGTAAGTAGTACTCCTTATTAACCGTTTCACCTGGTGGCAGGCATTCATGATGCACTATGCCATTAATATCGAAGAACACAGTCAGCATAACCTTTACGTTCGACCGCACTTGTCGAGCCTTTTTCGGTCTTGGCGAGCCAGAATGCCTCCACTAGGATGATTGAGCCTTAATTTCGACGTCATATCCGTAAACATATGTTTCGTCAGCTGTTATAATACGTTTCAGTAATTCTGCATCGTCGTTGACTTCATTTAGTGACTCCTGAGCAACTTCCATTCGCCGTTGTTTTTGTTCAAAATTCAACAATTTTGAAACGAATTTTGCTGCCACGCGTTTCATACACAAAATAGGCTACTGGAAACAATGTCATGACATGATCCAATCGATGTGCCAACATCATCAGCGACCTCTGTAATTGTGATTCGGCCATTTCTGTGTTCATTTGTGTTCATAACCATTTCTTCCACTTTTTTCACGTTTTCATCGGTTGTTGATGTACTGGGGCGTCCAGGCCGTTCGTCATCTTCAACGTCTTCACGGCCTTTTTGGAAACGCTTATACCACTCGTAAACTCTTGCTTTACTCATAGCAGACTCACCATAGGCCTTTGTTAACATAACCTCACTTTGTTACACTTTATTCCATTTTTTACGCAAAATTTGATACAAATTCTTTGAGCCATTTCTTTTAACAAACGAAAATCGCCGAGCTCAAAAAAACACGTCTAACCTTAGTGGCTGTCACAGACAAAGTCAACAATGAACACAGCTGAAAGTTTTACCATACTTCAAGGGCATGTGTGCCAACATAATAAAAAAAAATGTTTGATAATCGGACTCTCCAAGCCCGCGAAATTTAAAAATTCTCGTTACTTTCTGAACACACCTCGTATACAAGAATAGTGAAGTAAAAACTGACCGAAATTCATAATTATTGGGTTATAAGATATGGCTTAATTGTAACTTACTAATAACAGATACTATAGGTGGCATGTTAAAATTGACCGTAGCCGCCTCGGTGGCCTAGATGATAGCGTGCTGGGCTTTCACCCCGAGGAACCGGGTTCGATTCCCGGCCAGGGCTTGGCATTTTCAAACGGTATAAATCATCCCATCGTCTGCATTAGCCCAAGTGTGCACAATAATCGGACGTTAAAAAAAAAAAAAAAATCACCGATATTATTGTACAATTAATATCTTTTCACTACGCCGAGATGAACAGTAACTCTCCCGATGCCATTTAAGGCCAAGTTCATTATTAAGAAAAGAATAATAAAACATAAAACGTCAAAAAAATGACAGTACCGATAACACATACTACTATTTGACAGCTAATAGAAAATTGGGTTGAATAACGCCAGATAATCAGCTGATACTAATCAAATGCTACTTGTTTTTGTTCAGGACTGTACTTTCTTCACAAGGAAAGAGATTCTAAGGTAAATTGTCGTATTTCACTACCTAATGGCATGACAATGGCACTTAGTTAATGTTGAAAATATTAATGTAGCTTTAAATAACGTACGGTCGTTAATATTAAACCCTATCAGCAAGTGTGGTACTCAGAACTTCCGCAATCTTCAATACAATCCTAGTTTTACTTCGTCATAGACCGTCGTTAATAGACCGTGCTGTACATAAATTACAAATAATGGCGGCATACATCAGTTCGCTGACGTGGTGGTAGTGAATTTTCAAAGACTAATGTTACCACAATGATTTTTTTGAAGTAATATGATAACTCCTTTAGGCACACCCTGCACAAGTTTTTTTCTCAATGATGAATACGTTTTATCGTTCACACTCGGAAGTGAAATGTTCATTCGGGTATTTTCGGAAGAAGTCGGATATTTACGGAAGAAGTCGGGTATTTTCGGAAGAAGTCGGATATTTTCGTATGAATTCGGGCATTTTTGGAAGAAGTCGGATACATTCGGAAGAAGTCGGGTATTTTCGGAAAAAGTCGGGTATTTTCAGAAAAAGTCGGATATTTTTGATAGAAGTTGTGTATTTTTGGAAGAAGTTGGGTATTTTCAGAAGTCGAATATTTTTGGAATAAGTCGGGTATTTTCGAAGAAATCAGGTATTTTTCGGAAAGTCTGGTACTTTCGGAAGAAATCGGGTATTTTTGGAAGAAGTCGGATACATTCGGAAGAAGTCGGATACATTCGGAAGAAGTCGGGTATTTTCGGAAAAAGTCGGGTAATTTCAGAAAAAGTCGGATATTTTTGAAAGAAGTTGTGTATTTTTGGAAGAAGTCGGGTATTTTCATAAATCGATATTTTTAGAATAAGTCGGGTATTTTCGAAGAAAACATATTTTTCGGAAAGTCAGGTACTTTCGGAAGAAATCGGCTATTTACGGAAGAATTCGGGTATTCTCGGAAGAATTCGGATATTTTCGGAAGAAATCGGATATTTACGGAAAAATAACCATATATAATAGAGCGAAAGGACACAAATAATAACAGACATTTCGAAAGCCAAAGACGTTTTCACTTCCCTTGTGTGGTATTAAACGCACTTATAAACCTTTTATCTCACTCCTTTTGAAGATCTGATTCACCATTGTAATCAGCTTTAAATCTGAATATATTAGCATTACAACAAAAATACGAAAATAAACCATGACCGCCATCAGACTAATTTCCGTCATTTCTATATAATTTGAATACATTTAGAAGGCTAAATTATGAATATTTGGACGTTAATTACGATTAAATAAGATTTTCACTAAAAGTTATGATTTTAAAAAAATTGTAATGGTCGCCATTTCGAAACGGCTGATTTTTTAGCTCCAAATATTTCCAGATAAACATCTAAAACTTAATATCGCTTATCTGCTTTTCCCAAAACGTCAAAAAAGTAGACCGTATTTACCACTGTAGAAACATCATACAAAATGAGCTGTTGGAGCGGCCATCATAATAATACCCAGACCCATCAGTTCACTTCTTCTTCTTCTTTTCGTTTCACCCTCTTTGGGGTACGCTGAATTAATCATTTCTTGCGCGCTGTACTTTTCTTTGTTCCCAGTAGCTCTTCATTCTTTCTGATCTTTTCCTCTTATCTTCTGAAATGATAGGTTTAGGTTTTATTTTGGTTTTATCTTGGAATCTTATTCCTTCGTCTTTGGTAATTATCTTAGCAGTTTGGTCAAGCAGTGAATTTTCTGTAATTTTTAATTCTATTAGGTTTCTTTCAATTTCTTTAAACCAGTTCGGTTTTGTTTTACGATTATGGAAAAAATCAAGCACTTGTTTCGTTAATCTATTAGAATCTATCAGTTCACTTCATTAGAGGTACTTGAAAATTTTACAAGCTGGCACTCTGCGTTCGCTATTTTTGTCCAATTTGATTCAAACTTGGTGCAAAAATGCACTTAAATTCGATCAACAGTTTCAAAATGGCGGCTAAAATCAAATTTCACCATCGCGATCAGCGTTGAATCTGCTTAAATTAATACTTTAAATTTTCAAAATTAAAAAAAAACGATTGTGATACTGTTATAATTCTATCACGTAAGCGAGACAGTTGCGTGCCGCGATTAGAACGTTAAATGCTACACAAAAACCAATCCGACCGCGAGACAATAAAGTAGACACATTAGCATGCTCGTGTAACTAGCAAACAGCTAACAGTTTGGACTTAATAAATTCATAAGCTTAGGTTAGGTTAGGCCAAAGTTTCCCACAACTTGCCGGGGGTCTATGTGGATCAAGGCCTTCTGGTCCCCGCCTTGTCTTGTCAAGCTAGGCCTACTTGTTGCAAACCGATATTGAAAACTTGTAAGATGACCAACTTGCTACAGTTGCGAAAAACTACACACTCGCAGGTGTCTTTACGTACCGCTTGAACAAATTGGCGAAGGAAACGACCGCCGCAGCGACTGGCTCTCTGACGTGATACAAGCGAATTTATAATATTGTGTTTCAACCCTGACAATCATTGAATTGAATCAGCGATCAGCGTTAAAAGCTGCGTAAATTAGCATTTTGTGGTTTGGCAATTTGTTTGCAGACTATGTTAGCCGCCTCGGTCTGCATTGGCTTAAGTGTGCACAATAGTCAGACGTTAAACACAAAAAAAATAATTAATAAAATTTAAAAAATGCAGACTATGTTAAGAGATAGTCACTCGGCCGTTGACCGTTGACCGAGAACTGCTGTTTCTACATCGTCTGGACAATTTATATCTTAATAAAATTTAAATTATGTTGCTGTTATTTTTTTTTTCAAAATGTTTTTCAACTAGTTTTAGGTTAACGTATGTTTTTATTTATTTATTTTCTCTTATTACTGCAGGGTTATTAGAAAAGCTTTCAACGAATTGTGTTCAATTTTTTATGTATATTCAATTCCTACTATTAGCTCACACTCTCCCTACAAATATATTTATATACCTTGTTCAAATTTTCAATCGTTAATAAAATACTTTGTATTCCTCCACTCATGTTCAAATATATTTTTTTACAGTGGATGCCACTTGATGTTTATACAGTTTTTTCAAATATTAATTCATTAATTTAAAGGTATTAATTAATTTTAGTTTTATATGGGAGAAAAAAATTTCTCATATATAAGATATAAATTTAGGAATAAATTGTTGACATAAGTAGGAAATGACTTTTTTTTTTATTACTTGTTTATTTTATAAGGACATTTTCAGCCATACAACGGAAAGGGAATATTCTGTTATGTTTATCACTATATATAAAATACAATGCCTTGACTGACTGACTGAATGATCAACGCACAGCCAAAACTATAATACCTATAGAAATCATGTTTTCAGGGTACCTTAGTACTACCATGTAGGGGTGCACTAATAAACTTTTTTTCTAATATTCAACCCCTAAAGGGGTAAAAATGGGTAAAACAGTTTTTATTGGAAAAATTTGTTTTTGGTCGGATCTTGAAACTTAAAAATTACTTTAAAAAAACTTTACAAATACTCTAAAACAAGTGTAACGAAATACATTTTTAAAAATTCATCCCCTAAATGAGTTAAAAGGGGTAGATAATGTAAAAAGGAGGGATTTTGCATTGGAAAAAATATTTTTTATCGTACATATTCTGAAACACAAATAATGAAACGTGTAATTCATCACCATTACAAACACTGAGTTGAATTATAAGGCGAAAGATTTCTACGATTTGAAGCGAAACAACAGTATATATATATATATATATATATATATATATATATATATATATATATATATATATGAGCTCAGTGGTCGATATGATAAACGTACCGGTCAGTCTACTGCGTTTCTGAACTGCGCACCTCAAAATTATGGATTCGAGACGCAGTTACTGCTGTTACTTTATCCTTACCGTTAACGCTGATCCCTCGTCCTCATTAGTCTAACTGGCATGGATATTAACAAAACAATAATAACATATGTAAAGCTTTTACCCTTACCGTTAACGCTGATCCCTCGTCCTCATTAGTCTAACTGGCATGGATATTAACAAAACAATAATAACATATGTAAAGCTTTTACAAGTTGTTACCGATAGCTTCCGTACTGAACTTTATTTTTCAAAGAGTGATAATCGTTTTGTACCACTTATCCTCATACGACGTTATTAATTTGATTTGCCAGAGTTCACAAGAGGTTCCGGGAAGTCAGCCCTGACATAGTGCCCAAACAGATGACCGGCGACGAGGCAGCCACTGTGAGGATACCCAGAGAACAAATGGAACGACTGCCCGAACTAAGAGTAAGTATTTATAGCGACAAATAATGAAAAAGTAGTTCGAAATTAAACACTTTTAAAAAAACAGTTATCAATGCGTTTTCACTCGAGTATCGTTCCGTTAATGGGTTCAGAAAAATATTCCTTTTCTTAAGGACCCCGCACTATCAAAGAGTAAAAGAGTAATGAGAGCCCTGATGTATTCACGCCTTATAGATTATTCCTGATATCAATGTCGAGCTCATGACCCAAAAACTGAAGCGAACCCTTATTATGGTTAAGTATATTCTTTAACGAAGCGGGAAAAATCGGAAACCCTACGCCCAGAAGAGGTTTTATTTTTATTTACTGTTTTTTTATCGTCTGTTAAACATTAATTTTTACAGTTAAATATTTTTCAAAGTTTTTTTTTCTAAAATACCCAAAAAGTCAATCCCGAGAGTCCTCCTCCTTAGGTACACTTGGTCCCACTTTGTGGCCCCTTGTGGTACGCCTGAAGTGGCCGTGTCTCCTGATCAATGCGATGACCTATAACGGTCTTTAGTGTTCTCGTCAGCGAATGATCTGGTCGTAAAAGAAGACGTTAGCCGGAGAAGAGTTCTACCCTAACCTATTCCCTGAAAGCAGATCCCGCAAAGTCGAAGACATGTCAGCCTTGATGAACTCTCAGAGTAGCGGAAGGCCTTAATAAAGGCCTGGCTATTAGAGAGTATAATGATTTTTTACCTTTTAGGCATTCTTCCAATTTCCAATGTGGAAATTAACCAATGGTAAACCTTACTTTACGGTAGAGATGTGTTTGCAGGCAGTTTGATATACAAAATTCCGATCATCCTAACCAGCACACGACTCATTACAGATTACAAGGATTTAAAAAAGTAAAAAACGTGCTTCTCTATTTTTAAAAAAAATTAGAAATATTTGCAAAATTCGTCTAAGCTATAAAATACATAAGCATTTGTACTTTTTGGAATTCAAGGTGTCCTGTGCTCTCAAAAAAAAAAAAATACGTCAACATTTTTACTTTTTAGGCATTCAAGGTGTTCTGTGTTCTCAAAAATAATACGTTAACATTTTTACTTTTTAGGCATTCAAGGTGTTCTGTGTTCTCAAAATATATACGTTAACATTTTTACTTTTTCGGCATTCAAGGTGTTCTGTGTTCTCAAAAATAATACGTTAACATTTGTACTTTTTCGGCGTTCAAGGTGTTCTGTGTTCTCAAAATATATACGTTAACATTTTTACTTTTTCGGCATTCAAGGTGTTCTGTGTTCTCAAAATAAATATGTTAACAATTTACTTTTTCGGCATTCAAGGTGTTCTGTGTTCTCAAAATAAATATGTTAACAATTTACTTTTTCGGCATTCAAGGTGTTCTGTGTTCTCAAAATATTTACGTTAACATTTGCACTTTTTGGCATTCAAGGTGTTCTGTTCTCCCAAAATGAATGCGTTAACATTTGCACTTTTTGGCATTCAAGGTGTTCTGTGCTTTCACACTTTTTGACATTCAAGTTGTTCTGTGCTCTAAAAACAAATACGTTTCAGGAGAACCCGTTTCGTCAACGGATCTGTGAGGTCTTCTCGAGAGACGGTAAAGGTAACCTGACGTTCGAAGATTTCCTAGACCTGTTGTCAGTGTTCAGCGAGCAAGCACCGAGAGACATCAAGGTGTTCTATGCTTTCAAAATATACGGTAAGTGAAAATATCTAACCATATCTTCACATAACACTGGCGGATCCAGAGCGGTTGGAGAAGCTGCATTGGAAACAATTTGAATTTATTAGTTACTTAATTCAGTAAAATAAAAGCGCCAACTATTGGCGTAATTTTACTTTTTATATTAAAAGAAGGGTTCTTTGAATTCTGTGCTTGCATAGGAACAGTAAGATATGTTAAAGGTTAACTTATCCTAGAAGAAAAAGTGGGATTTTTCGATTGCCTGTAAACGAATCAAAGTCAGAGATAAGCTTGACACCGGCGTTCCGGGGTGTTAAACCCCTTTAAGTTTGCTGCATATTAGAACTTGCGCACTTCAAGTTCGAAATTGTGTTTAGCTTAACCCTTGACGTCAACGTTGATCCATCGTTTTTTTTAGCATGTCGGCTCAGATCTGTCATACATTACCAACATTTGTGCAAAATCTAATAAGCAGTTTTTGAGTTATGAGGTCGATTTTTTGTTATTCTAATCGATAAGTTTGGAGCCGTATTTTTTGTAGGAAATATTACGACTCGAAACGTTTTTGCAACATTATTTATTTTTACTGGAAAGGCGTTTTCTCGTAGCCCCCTCTGATATGCACTTTTTCATTTAAACCAGTGTCCGATAATTTTTTTTCAATTTGAAATGATGAAACCGCAACCGAAAGAATAACAATTCAATGAAAGCCCCGCCCATTATCTGGAGGCCTACAGTGTCAATAAGATAAGCATGTTTGTTCACTTGGCAAACACGAACTTGTGCAGTGATCAAGCTGCCTATCTTTAAGTAGCTACGTCATAGGCCTATTCTTCGAAAGAAATTTTCTCATTTTAACATGTTTCAGGGCTGTTTTTGATGTTGGATTTTGCGGGACGCGTGATACAAAGAACATGTTTATATCGATATATAACAGTATATTTAGCTGCCTCGGTGGTCTAGTGGATAGCGTATTAGGCTTTCACCCCGAGGACCCGGGTTCGATTCCCGGCGAGGGCTTGGCATTTTCATACGCTATAAATCATCCCATCATCTGCATTAGCCCAAGTGTGCACAATAGTCGGACGTTTAAAAAAAAAAAAAAAAAAAAAAAAAAAAAAACAGTATATTTTGCGCGTCGCAAAATATTAAATTAATTAAAAATGTCTGTGTTTCCGCCGGGATCGAACCGAGAACCTTACGCATGTGAAGCAAACGCGTTAACCACTACATTACGGACACAACGAAGAAGTTTGACCGATTAAAGTATACGAAATAAACCGTGAATTTAATTTTGGTAGTTCTATTAAAAAATCAGTTGTTTTATATTAATGCGTAAAGATCAGCTGATTTCATTGAACAGCTGATAAGCTATAAATTTCAGGTAATGTTAAAAACTACCTAATTTGTTGTTTTCGAACAAAATATCGTAATTAAATTTAAAAAAGGAAGATAAAACATGATACATGATTTTATTTTTAGTTCAATAAGAGAATTTTTTTAAATTACTCACTACACAAATCTTCAAATCCTATTTTGGAAGATTTGGTTTGGACTACTGAATTTCTATTGAAATATGAGCTATTGGAGAGGTAAACTCGAAATGAGCCTTGCTATTATTTTCTAAATTAGCTTTAACAACAATTTGTTTTATTTCCGCTTCAATACTACACGTTTCATTCTTTAACCCAGATATTCAACATTCACAAAATCAAAACATTACTTCTATCACGCATACAGTGCGATGTATTTACTAGCAGTTCAAAGAACAGTGCCTTGCAGCGGGTGCAGACTAGCTGCACCTATTGAGAGGATTTAGACGTCCCTCGCGGTACCCGAGTCTAACACACCCACACTTACAACACTACACTTACGACTTTAACACTTTACACTCACGCTTACATTTAGGGAGGCGATAATAGCCTTAATGTGCTTTTAGCCTTAAAAAAAAAAAAATCAAAGAACTACTATTGGCCTTGCAGTAATAT
>CM040191.1:60750688-60910688 GCA_022606455.1 Callitettix versicolor
TTCAGAAAACTTTTAAAAAAGGTGCTAAATTATCCTTTTTTTTAGAAAAACTAACCTAACTTCTGTACACAAACCGTTCATACTTTTCTTTAAAATTATTTTTCAAATATATTTTTTATAACAATCTGAGCAGGAGACAACCTTGCATAACATTGAAACTCTTGCAGTTGACTCCCGCATCAAACTTTTTTCATCAAAGTAAATATTCTTTCCAGTTTCCGCAGGTGCTGATTTTCTGATTCGATTGTACGCTACCAACCGAATTAATATTCTGTTTTGAATCGCTAGTACATATTATTATTAATAGCCAGCCTTAATAACCGAAAGTATCACATCAGTTTGAATTTCAAAATATAAGTTTTCAGTAATTTTGTAAAAAAAATTTTGACTGATGACTGGAACAATAACCCAAAACTGGGACTGTCCCGGTCAAACTGGGATATATGGCAACCCTATATATCCCACAGTAGTAAGTAAAACAGTGAAGCTGCGAAAATTAGTCCGTCATATAGTTACATTACATAGTTACACATTAAAACGAGTGTTCAGTACTTCAATTCTGCATTATAAACATGAACTGTTTTATGCCAAACTTAAGAGGTGTCAAGATAACTTATCTAAATCAATTGCATCATAAGATAAGGGTTCAAGGTGTGCATTAAAATACTTAATTTTGATTAAAATGGCATTGATATTTTTCTTTGTAATACCTTCTTTTGTAACATGTACAATGATTTAATTTTATCATTATACAAGTTTGTTGAAGTTGGATGATTGCAAAAATAATTCAATTTAGAAGCATCTACTCATTTTTGGAAATTAGGTCTTCATTACCCACATATAAAAATATTTTCTTAATATAAAAGACATTTTTAAGTTTTTTTTGGTAAAAATCTTAAAACCAGACCTTTTTAAAAAACGGTTTCTACAATTTTTGGTTTATACCCCAAAAGCTACAGTTTACGAGCTACTGAAAAGTCAGCACGATTTCTCGAAATTGGTTCACCTAATTTTGCTCAATTTTCATCATATAAGCGGACGTGAGTGTAGCAAATTTGAAAAAAAAAATGATGACTATGTTTTCGAATTACAATAAAAACATGAAAATTCTGATCGCCATTTTGAAAAGGTTGAACAAGTTTTACATGGTAACAAACTTGTAATTACTAAAGTCGATTTTTGCACCAAGCTTGAAACAAGAGCGACCAAAATTTGTATACATTTATACTACATACATATTATTTTGTAACAATGCCTCAAAAAATGATCTAAGTCAGGATCAGTGCTCATTTCAAAGTCCCTGATCTTGGTCTAACCACAATAGTTGCTCCGATAGTTCACTCCCTAATGGAAAATTTGCTAGTAAAATCACAAAAATCGATTACCAATGAGGTTAAAGTAAATAAATCAAACGACCAGGTCTACTGTAATTGGAGCAAAACTTTTATTAGTGCATTTTCTAGCATAAGATCCAATTGTCTCTGATTGTACTTCATTCGTCACACACATATATTTATAAAACCTCTGACTAAGAAACGATTACAATAACTAACTATATTTTCTATATATACTATTTATATTGTTAAGCTTATTGTGAGTTTAGTAAGTTTGACTGAGAAAAATATATTTGTCTTTTTTTTTTACTTGAGCTAAGGTCAGCACAACTGATTTGTTGCTAGTCACATCTTTTCTCCGAAGGAAAAGATTTAGAATTCTGAATAAACACTGTCCACAACACTGCGCGCACATCAATACTTTAGTCTAAAAATGGACGCCAAGTTCACATTTACGTATTACATAGTACTTATAAGATCTCCAGCCCTTTAGTTCATACGCTGTACAATTTAAATTCCATTTATAAACTGTTCACTCTAAATAATAACTCCATCACAAAATTTGTTTTTTACAGTCACTTTTTCAAAAAATAATGTCATAATGAAATAATATATACCTTCTTAACGTGTTTACTAAACCAAAAATGTACATTTTACATTTCCTTAGCTTTAATTTTCAATAAAACGTTCATTTGAAAGTGATATTTCTGATGAATTCTACTGAAAGAGAAAGGAACCTAATCAGTTAATAACGTAGAGAAAATTAATTGATGGAAACTTTATGATTCAAAATTTGACAAAATGAAATGTGTACATAATTAAGGATGAACTTTAAAGTGAATTAAGGAATGAAAATTTTATTCTCAAGTGAATACTTCTTTACACCCGGTACAGCAAATTTTGTGGTGCATTTTTTTTTTGGTGTTTAATGTCCGACTATTGTGTACACTTGGGCTAATGCAGACGATGGGATGATTTATAGCGTATGAAAACGCCAAGCTCTGGCCAGGAATCGAACCCAGGTCCTCGGGGTGAAAGCCCAGTACGCTATCAACTAGGCCACCGAGGTGGCTTTTGTGATGCAATAAAATTGAATTGAGAGTAATGTAACGAAAAAGACAATATATGAATAGGAAGAGAGCACGAGAGGAAGTTGTGTGGATGAAAAGTATGTGTGTGTGCGCATTTTGGTATGTTAATTTTCATGCAGTAAAATCAAATTTAACAAGAGTAATATAACGAAAAATTTACAAGAGGCAAGTGCAAATCATCAACCTCGTTTAGTTATGCCCAGATACTGGTGTAAACAAGGTCATGAACAAATATTTACTTCAAAGACGTGTAGTTTTTATATATCACTTACATTTTTTTTTTTTAATGAGAATATCAGTTTTTCCCAGTGGAACTACCTAGAATCGATCTAAAAACCAATCGAGATTTTTTTTTTAATGGAACTTTTAGAGTTTTGCACTAATTTTATTAGAGTTGTTTCATTTTCAAATGGTTCATAATGTTTAAAAAAAACTAAAATTAACATTGTTATTTAAGAAACACACGTACATTTACAATCAGTCGGACTAATAATGACGAGGGATTTGCAACGGCAAGAGAAAAACTTACAGTAGTAACGCCAGTTTTAAAACTAGTGAGGTGCACAAAATCAGATGCACTGTACGACTGATGCTTTAACTACATCTGATAACAAATTCTCCCGTCTTTACTTTTCTGCCAATGAAGACTGATCAAGGCAACAGATCAATGTAAAACAGCTAAAGGCTAACAGTAGTCATTGGATTTGAACCTACGAGGGTGGTCTGGTAAGTTTCCGACCTCAACATGAAGATAGCAGCACTCGTCGGTGGCAACACTTGAATTTCGTTGTTCATCTGTTGACAGTTACTCACCACAGTTTCAGCCATTTTGGACGCGCAGTTGTTATGTAACAGTCGTTTGAGTGAGTTGTATTTTTATGAAAATGGACAAAATCGAGTATCGAGCTGTCATTCAGTATTTGTTTTTGAAAAGCAATACGCCTACGCAAATCAAAGATGAGTTGGATTCTGTGTATGGGGACTCTGCACCATAATTTACCACAGTGAAATTTTGGGCAGCTGAATTTAAATGTGGCTGTAAGAGCTTGGGAGACGAACGTTCGGGACGTCCAAAAACGGCAACTAACAACGAAAACATCGCCAAAGTTCATCAAATAGTGCTAGATGACTGCTGAATTAAAGTGAGAAAGATAGCAGACGTTATGAACATGTCAAAAGAACGTGTTTGTTACATATTAAATCAACATTTAGACATGAGAAAGCTGTCTGCGCGTTTGCTCATGTTAGACTAAAAACGTGTTCGAATGAACATTTCCAATGCTCTGTTGGTGCAATAAATCCCAGTTTTGGCGCCGATTAATTACTGTAGATGAAACTTGGCTATACCATTATATGCCCGAAACAAAAATACAGTCCAAACAGTTGACTGCGAAGGGGGAACCAGCTCCAAAAAAAGCAAAAACTGTTTTTTCGGCTGGGAAAGTGATGGCGACTGTTTTTTAGGATTGTCATGGAGTTATTTTAATCGACTATCTTCAAAAAGGAAAAATCATTACAGGAGCATACTACGCATCATTACTTGACAAGCTGAAGTCAGAACTTGCAGAAAAACAGCCACATTTGCAGAAAAAGAAAATCCTGTTTCACCAAGACAACGCACTGTCTCACACCTCAGCGGATGTCGTGGTGAAAATCCACGAATTACGGTTTGAACTGCTTGACCATCCGCCTTACTCACCAGATCTAGCCCCAAGCGACTTCTTTTTGTTCCCTCATCTAAACACTGCGCTCGGAGGACAGAGATTTTCGTCAAATGAAGAGGCAATCATCTTCGTGAACAATTATTTTGCAGAGAAAAACGCCGAGTACTATTTGGATAGGTTACAGAGATGGGAGCATCGCTGGGAGAGGTGTGTAGAGGTACAAGGAGACCATGTTGAAAAATAAAAAAAAAATTCTGAAAAAATGTCTTGCATCTTTGTTAGGTCGGAAACTTTTCAGACCACCCTCGTATGCACAGATCAGCACAGCCTCACTGAGCTGTGTGTGTTCTTCAATTTACATTTCCAAACTGTTTTATTTGTAATTATGTGACATCACTGTCTACACCCTGATCACACTCTTTAGAGTGCCACAATTCACATGTTATCTGACTGTTCGCTAACAATTTGCACTGCTGTATAATTTGTAAATGAAGATAATATCTCTATAGCTAAACAAACAATTTTAATTAACGATAGTAAACATTAAAACCGTCAGTTAAATCATTTGATATTCCTATTGTTTTCACTTCCATCACGACTCCCTTATGGTTCCTTAAATGCTTTTTGTCAGAACAATTTTGTTTCAAAATTTATTAATCTCAATGCTGTGTATCACATCAATTTTATTATCTTTTACAACTCTTGTGTTACTCGAAACAAAAAAGTACACCTCATCAACACAATACTGTCATTTTTTTTAATGAAAATTTGATGAAAATATTTTTACCGAACTTTTTTCAAGAGCATTGTAGAACTAATAATAAACGTTAACAAAATCTTTATGGACAAATACGTAACCGAAAACCGGCTTGTTTTATACAGATTTGAAATAAAAAAATTTTTTTTTAAAACACCTCTTATATTAAAAAATTACATTTAAAAATACTATTTACTAAACAATAGCAGTTTGATTAAAAAAAAACCTTATACAAAATATACAGAACCACAGTTCTACAGACTACTTTAAGATTGCCACGCTCAGCACTAATAACATTTACGGTTAGACCATTCACACAACATTCAGTGTTCAAACGTAACTACACTTGGCACATCGGTTCGTACAGAATTTGACTCCCAACAGTAACAGATTTACTTATAAATATTCATCAACAACCAAGTATTTGCGGACTATGTATAACTGGGCGGCAACTTGATGTCCACATCTTTTTTTTTTAAACACTTACATCTTTTTTAAATACCTACACAGTATCTGTACTGTGTACACTAGTGAAATATATTCAATTAGTAATATTCTAGTTAAGTGAATAAATTATAAACTAAAATCTAAGTCAAATTATTATAAAGCGAATTCTTTGGTATGTTATAAAACAAAATTATAAGTACATGAGTTTCCACTTTTTTTAAGTGAAGTGTCGAACTTAACCAAATTTTCACGATTAATACTGTGTAGAAGGTCAACATAATAAGCTATCCTAGAAATTACAACCCTGTGTTTTTTAAAGGAACTACAGTAATGTTTATAGAAATATATAGCCAATTTCTAAAGTAAATTAATTACTAAATATTAATAATGTATCCGGTTATATCATTGCATTCTTTCCACTTCATGAATTATTTTAGGCTCGTTGTTAACAAATATAAATCGGTACATAATTTTTACAAAAACGTTAAACAGTTTTAAAATAACTTTATCCAGCTACCAAAATCTATTGTAAGCATGTTTCACGAAGTAATTTCTGTGGCATTAATGTTTTCAAATACGGAACAGAAATTCACATCCCGTCGAAGAATAAAACGAACAATTCTTTGCAATTTGCACTTAGAGAAGGAATCAATAGATGTGCTATGTTTACAGGTCTACAACTCAGCTCAAAATGGCACTGGTTATAACAGGAAGGATGCACTAATCGTTCAGTAAACAGCTTCGCCTCCTGCGACAGGCCATGTCACGGTATATTCAGAGATTGAAAAAAAAATAGCCTTCGTATCTATGATTTGTAATGCGGTTTTGATTTTAATTTTTCTTTAAACAGATTTACAAGAAATTATTTTTTTAAGTTAAAACATCTTAAAAATTAATTAGGCCTTAACATTATCTGAATTTTATTTATATAATTTGTAAATTAAACAATAATCACAGTACGCGGCTATTTTACTGCAATTATAGAAAGGAATTTCTAATCCATAACAAATCTGAATAACATGGCGTAAATGAAAATCATAGAAATTTTGTAACAAATTAATTTTGACGTAAACATTAGTTTTCGTAATAGCTTGGACACATTCATTACCCAGTAAAATCTACATCAAAATGGGGACATTTAAAATCTTTAAAAACATTTTTTGAAAATCTGGGTTCACTACTGTATTCAATATTGTTTTTTTGCAATATTGTTTGTATCCAATTGCTATGTTTATTTTCGCATTTTTAAAAGCTGATAAATGCAGATTGTAATGGTGACATCAGATTTTTAAGTGTTTTTAAAATTTTAACATCCCCATTTGAAACAGTTTTTGTTCATATTACAAAAATAATAAAGCTTTTATCAAAATCAATTTTTGCGAAACTTATGAACGAAATCGGACCAAATTAATAAACACTGGCGTGCTAACAAATATATGTAGAATGTAATATAGATCATTTATGGGTGTTAACATTTATCGAACAAACACCGCAAAACAAGTGGAGCAGAATCTTGCAATTAAGTTGGATGTGAAGAAGGGAGATTAATGCAACAGACTAAAATAGCTAATAAAACCTGTGTACAGATCTTAACTACAATGAACTAATCACTATCAATGAATATGCCATTGCCCAGAAAGAATAAATATGCTGAACATAGTCCACATAAATTAATACAGTGAATCTTCGATTAACCGTTACTCTTTCAACTGATAATTTATCTTAAATGACACTCCATTATTAAACGTTAATTATTGTACAGATACATAAATATGTTCTTAACACATATCATATTTTAGGAGTGGTTATGATGTTGGATTTTGAATGTCGATTGATGCGAGTGAATAAATTTTATATTGGTAGCTACAGTAAAAGATCAGTTGTTTTATATTAATTTATAACAATCAGCTGACTTTATTGAACAGCTGAAAGCCTATAAGTTTTAGGTTGTTGTTGAAAACTAGCTGTGTTTATTTGTCGTGTTTTTGAACTAATTACCGTAATTCACCGTAATAAAATAAAAGGAAGCAAAAATATGACACAAGATTTTTATTTTTGGTTCAATAACAGAAATTAGTTATGTTTTTATATATAGCTCTTTGAGAAATAATAAAAAGCAACAAATAAATAAATGTGTAAAAACAATGCACTGCTGCCAGATTACAGCTAAAAATAATTTTCACTTTATTGATAAGCGGTACAAGTGCACAAATTGAGCAAGTTACTGTTTTATTTGATGAATCAGTCACATTTTGCTCAACTATGAGGATTGTTCGGAAAGTAAAGAACCTCTGAACGTTCGTATTCAGTTCCCTCACCGCCACCATATCACTGACCTTCCCAATCCTTTGCGAAAGTCACACGCTAACAGCAAGCCTAATAGTCATTTACTGTTTACTCGTGCAACTTTAAAATGTGTGACAAAATTAACGATCCCGCAAACGTAAGGTTCATAGTGTAATACGCTTTTTGAGTCCAAAAAATAAGCCCTATCGAAATTTACATATAACTGAGGTTTACGGTAAAGTGACAGTCAGTCAGTGGAATGGCATCATTCCTGATCACTGCAAAAACTAAAAAAAAAAACAAATTCTGAATGCCAAGAAAGTTATGTTTACAGTGTTCTGAGACTGAACGCGTGTCCAACTCATCAACTACATGTCTAGAAGGGAGACCGTATATGCAGCAACCTATCAAATTCTTCTCTGTTTATGCTGCGCCATTTAAAATAAACAGAATAGGGTTGAGCAGCATTATACTTCTTCGCAATACTGTGTGTCCGCATGCTGCTGCATTGAGACGAACTTGCTTCAGCAGTTAAAGTGGCAAATTTATGAACATCCGCTTTATAGCCTGGACTCAGCCCGAGTGATTACCATCTTGTTTTCAAACTGAAGGATTTTGAGGAGGGAAACACTGTGGAAGTGATAACAAACTGAAAGAGCGTTAGTGGGTGGTTCGCCAACTTGGCGGCAACTGAGTATACAGAATTCATAAAAAAAGCTGGTGTCACGACAATTAGTTTAAATTTGAATGCGAACTATGTAGAGAAATAGCTAAAGTATCAAATAAGTGTTGTAAAATAAGTTCTGTAAAAGAATTAGGGATAACGGAGGAACGTCTGAAAGAAGGAAGGGAAAAAAACCAATCCATAAGAATAAAATTTAAAGAAGAAAGAAAAAGAGTTGCATTTTACTCGGAGGAAGTTAGACTACAGAGATCTATAAGACTGAAAAAGTATTGGGAGAATCTCAAAAACCTAAAAGAACCAAAGTTGAAAGCCCAAAAGAACCAAAATTGACTAAATGTGCTCCATTAAGGGCTTAAAAAAAAAAGAAGTTCTGTTTCATTATTTTAATAAAGTGTCTCAAGAAAAAAAAACGTTATTTACTTTCCGAAAGACTCTTGTACTATAAATTATTGCTCATATTGCCAGTTGCAGTTGTGGCTAATAAGCTGTAGTGATTGGTGTTCTATATGTTGTACAGTGAGTAGTGGCTTACATATTTCTGAATTAAAACATTAAAAGAATATAAGACCTGATATTAGTGACTGTAGTACTTATGTTATTTTACAAAAGGAACATATATAACGGTTTGTAAAAGTGCATTTGTTTGTTCAAAAGCAATGAACGGGTACGTGGTATTTTACGGTTATCAATCTATTCAATTAACCAGTTCCGACCCTAACAGTTAATCAAAAATTCACTGTAAACGATTTTTATAAATGCATCAATTATCTCTACATTGAAACTTTAAATTTTAAAACCTACAAAAAACTATCTCATTCTAATAAACACATCCCAAAAATAAACAGACATTCGACTTAAAATTACAACTATTCAATAAAATTTCTAAACAACTATACATTATAATTTCCATAACTAAAACATTAATAAAAAAAACTGTTAACATTAAGCTTTGTCTGATGAAATAACACTTTATAAATTATATAGATTATGTCAACCTTTACTAATAAAATTTTTTGACGTATAACCCTAGCATTAATGAAACAAATCTCAAAGAATCATATTTTTAGACCTGCACTGTTCGCGGATTATTAGAAAGGTATTTAAAGAACTACCAAACTTCTAAAAACAAAAAAAAAATGCTAATTTTAAAAAGGTTGTCAAATATCAATGTCATATACAAAATTCTTAACTATATACACAGTGTTTTATCACATAAAACTGAAATATTTTAAAAAAATCTAAAATGAATATCGCCATTTGAATGTTTAATATTTACGATATTTCAGAAATTAATAAACATTGGTTTTAGTTTAATTGTTCATACAAATAAGTCGCTACAAAACCACACTTTTAAACTTAAATACTAAATCAAATAAAACACAAATTTTTGTTTCCATAAATGCACAGAAATGCTGTTGTTTATGTTTCCCCTACTTTATAAATTTTAATACAGTACAGAATTTTAGGATTCACTGTCTCGTAACAACTACATTCAAAAGTTTCTCAATGAATGAAATAGCTCAGGATTATTACATCATTTATGTTCAAAAATGATACTTAACAAACGGAATTTTTTAAAAGTTCCTTGATATCCATATTTTGTGGGTCTGATCATGGTGGACATTACAATTTATAATTTTCCAAAGTGAATTCACAAAACATTATCATAAACTGATTGACACCTGAACAAAGTTTATTATACTGAATTAAAACGACACCTGATTTTTTGCTTTTCATTTCATTTCACAATAGGAAACATATTTGAATATGGTTGTCAGACTATAGACTATTTTTTTAGTATTAAAGAAATTGCCTTATATTAACATTATTTCAAACAGATAACTAATAAGCCAATAAAAACAAACACGTTAGTCTACTTATATAGTCACTGAGCATATTGTTCGTATAATGACAACGCTTCAATGCGCTGTCAAGGGAACTATCAGACCCAATACTGATTCCTTCTTAACATAGGATTATTTGCCCGTTGTGGATATCCGATCTCAGACGCTTCGTAACTGCTCCAATCTTCATCAGCAGCACCGTACGGATAACGTAAATTGAGCTCTGGCTCAGATCCTGTAACAGAATCTATTGTAGGACCTAACGGAATCACTTTACACTGAGGAATAGACCCAGGAGTCAGAGGAGGTCCTGATCTTTTAGGATGAGGTGATGAGGGCATTAGATCATCCGGTGGACGAGGAAGAGGTAAAGGTGCATTTAAGTTGCTTTTGATTCCATCATTGCTTTCTGCTCGTTTTGAACCGCAACGAACCAAGATAACAACAATAATTGCCAACACGATAGTGCCTGCCACCATACTTACGACCAAAAGATAATCATCGCTCATATTTGGACTAGCGATTTCTACCCCTTCGTAACCGATAGGCGGCTTAGGACCAGGTAACCTCGGTGGTTTTGATGAAACTATTGTTGAATTAGAAATACTGGCCTCTCCGATAACATCAAATCGCATTTCACCAATTGCAGGTTGGAATATTGAAGCCGCTAAAAGAAATGGAAAACTATCTTTCACAGTTCCGGATCCTTTTTTAGCGACATAGTAGATAACACCACTACGAATTTCTTCATGCGAAAACCTAGATACTTCTTTTTCCCTCATATTACGACGTTCTCCAGAAGTACGAATTATTTTCTTAATTTTCCCATACTTTGGTTTCTGTAATATTCTGAAAATTGGATCTGAGCTGGTTAATTTTGCCAGAGGACCAGCGTCAATTGCATCCGTTGTTATTTTAGTTTTCGTGCCAGCGAGTGGTGCAAACCTTCCGATCTTCAACAATGGTTCGAGACTGACATTCACATACAAGCCGGTCACAACAGGTGATCCTTCTAAAGGTAAACTGGCACTCAATTCAAACATATCGCTATGTTTCGTCAAATCTTTTTGCAAATACATTACTCGCCGGGCGATTAAATCACTTTGGCGAAATACTGTTACAGGATCGTCATCTAAATAAATAGCACCGTTATGTGGGAATGTTGTTATATTATATTTTACACTTTCTTCTTTTCCGTTGGTGTTAATAATAAATACGCCTGCTGTAATAACAGCAACACTAGAACCTTGCTGTAGTAAAACTGGAGTACCTACAGTTACATTCAAAGTTGCAGGTATAACCTCGATATTGAACACTGTGTATGCCGGATTAAAATGACCATCCCACACTCTAAAATAAAACGACGCTTGCTGCAAAGAACCAAAATGTTCGTATTTCACTCGACCCATGTCTATATCAGCTTGCGTGAAACGTCCTACGGTCGAGTTTCCTGCGACTGAAAGAGCGCCGTGATTAGGTCCACTGATAATTTCATAGACAATATCTTCAGGAGGCGTATCTTCATCTTCTGTTAGTAAATCGAGTTTAGTAATAGTACGCTTCTGTCCCTGTACAACACTAGCATGTGGTGACTGACTGATTAGTTTAAACGGCTGATCATTTATAGGATTAATACGCACACTCACAGTTACATTACACAACAAAACATCACTAGGAACTAAGTACAAAGAAAGGAAGATATGATCTTCTAAAGTATCAGAGTGATCGTGTGTGTAATACACATCTCCAGCGTCAACTTGTTTGTTGGTGAACTCGGTGGTGTTACAGTCAGTCTGCACGCAGACAGACCCGTGTTCTGGAAAATTCCACACTTTCATCTGAATGACTGGAGATGATATGTGTTGCTTCAGAAATTTAAGTATTAGTGATGTGTTTAAATGTAGAGGAACACTGCCACCTTCATCCGTGGTCAGCTGATGCGACAGATCTATGAACTGGTCCAGGCCTCCAGACCAAACTGAGATATCAATGCGAAACTCCTGCACAATATAAAAATATGTTACCATTGATAAAATATAAATACAGAACAAAAATAATGGTAATATTATTACCAGTAATATTTTAATATTATTTCAACAGTAAATATTACAATATAAATTAAAATATTGGATAAAATAGTAATACAGTTGAATCAAAAAATTTTCTAAATTATAAAGGCTTGTAGTTCTATGATTTGATTATTGTTTTCAAAAAAACAAAACAAATTAAATGGCCTGCATTTTGGTTATTTAAAAAAAAATAATTACTAATTACTTATACATTATTGGTTATATTGTAAAAAAAAAATAATAAACATACCTGAACAACATTTCTTTTCATTATTACACCTTTCTTTTATGTTCATTTTCTATAATTTCTTCAAAAAAAATTTTAAATCTCTTCTTTGCATTCAGTAATTAAATTATAAAGCAAACCATTTCTGAATCAATTAACCACAATTTTAAATAAAATGGATAAAAGATTACATAATGACTAACAAATACCATTACCAATCAAAAATTGAACCATAACTCTCATATTACACTAATAACAAATGTACGAATTAAAAAATTATAATAAAAACAATCATTGTACAAATATTTTGGTAATACATATACTTTTCCTTATGTATTTTGGATTTTTAAATAAATGTAAATTACTGTTTTGTGAATGTCCACAGTCCAAATGACATTTTTTTCTGATTGAGAGGTGAAACACGCGTTGTGATATGCAAAAAAAACAAGAATTGCGAACAGATGATCACAATACAGGTAATTTGCAAATATTTTGACATTATTAGTTTTGTACGAATTATTAATATATATGTCAAGTAAATTATTAAATAAATCATACAAGCATTTTGACATAATTAAGAAAATAATAAATCAGCTACTTCTTTCCTGAGAATAAGCATACAACTTTTTTTTATCAGTACTTGTCAAGATATCATTAGAGGATAGTTCAAACATACTTTGTACGTTAACCTAATGGAGAATCAATGTAGCATAAAGAAAGATTCGTTAGCTAGATTTAAATTTGTACCTTTTCAATTTACAGAATTCGTGCCAATGAATTTGCAGTTACTAAACAAATATTGCTAGGATGCTAAACCAAATTCTCATTATTTATATTATAAAATTAAACTTTTAATGAAGACCTTAATAAGCACAAAAAAAAGTTCAACATACAATGTAATGCCAATTTTAACCCATTGGTAACGAAAGACGTATATTGCCCGTCCTTCTCTCTCAATGGCTTAAGTACTAAAGACGGGCAATGTCCGTCCTCTACTTCCCTGATCTCTTTGCCGTATGTTTCTAGCCTAAAAGTCGAATATAGAAATATAAATCTATTTTCAATCTATGAGATATTTTTCCTTCGTTAATTTCCCCCAGTTTCTTTGTGAAGTTGTGTACGAATTTGACAGTTGTAGAAACATGGCTTCTCGTGAGGAATTGTTTATTTCTTCGAGTGCATTTAGTGAGTTTGTTGGGGATATTTTAAATGAAAGTAGTTGTGAGATTAGTGATAATGAAGAGCAAGAAGGTATTGTTGAAAATTACAGTAGTGACAGTGATAACAGTGATGATGAGATCTGTGAAAATAGGCCTAATTGCAGACAATACTACACATAACCTACAAGTAAATGATTGGCAGTGGACTTCTAATCCAAATATAACTAAAATTCTGGTGACATTTTATAGGGAATATCCCCCCAACAAGCAAAGCAAGGCCATCTAGAAAGTGTAGAGTATGTACTGCAAAAGGAAAAAGGTCTGAAACAATTTACCAGTGCAAGTGTTCCTTTGCATTTGGAAAATTGTTTTGAAATTTATCATAGTCGGACAAATTTTAAAAAAAGGAAACAAAATGTACATAGTGTAAATATATAAACATAAAAAAATGTTAATATAGTGTTAAAAGTGTTGGCTAAATATGTGTTAACAATTACAACAACATTATGTAGGATAAAATTGGTAGGTTTAGTTGCTTTTATTATTGCACATAATCTTAGTGTAAACTACTGAAAAAATTCAGTACTGAAGGCCAATAGCATGTTAGTAAAATCCAGTTTCCAATGGGTTAAAGTATTAAAAACATTATTGAAGTTTGTTTACCATGAAGGCCGCATAAATTTTCAATGAAATTCGCTAATAAACTTAATTCTTTACATACTATTTCCATTTTTATCACAAAGATATAAACTTCTTACCTGATTTTTAATAGATTCTGCAAAAGGGCAGCTAACATCAAACGTGAAGCTATCGTTGTCGCTCATGTCAGTTAACAAAGGCGTTGTGTGCTGATAGTAGACTACCGAACTGTTTATGTTCGCCTGGGTAAAGTTTGTCACAGGTCTGGTAGACGGATCTATAACGACGATCCCTTTCGACGGTGGTGACGATATTGTATACGTTATATCACGTGTATGATCAGAACAGACGGTGAGAAGTGTTTTAGCGGTGAACACTTTACGCAGCTGCGGAAAGACATGCAACCCAGTGTTTTCAAGTATACGTAACGATGGTTCTTTGTAATGGCTGTGGAAAATAATTGGACCGGCTGAGTTGATTCCATCGTTAACAACTACATCAAATTCTCCGTCCACTTTCTCACCTAAAAATAAAATACCAATTATTGTCGTACCTTTCCGTAATGTAGATTATTAAGCAATTTATCACATTCAAATTATAACAAGATGTAACTGTCAAACCAATTTGTAGACTCTATCTCATTTAAATAAGTATTGAAAAAACGTTACAGCAACGTTTTAACACACCGTTATTTCCTCCAAAAATCTGGTTCAGAGCTGAGGAGTTAAATGGTTGATTTTTTTGTAAACACTAATTTTACCTTTACAAGATATTCTTTAATAACTCCCTTATCAAGTTAATGTTTTGGTGTGAATAGCCTATTCTTCTATACTTTTCATTACATTAGTTTATTTTTCATTTAATTTATTAGTTTAAAAAGAATAAGGCCTCAACCCATTAGTCTATACATAAAAGAAACGTTTCATTGTAAGTGCTGGTGCTTGAATGTATACATACAGTACTGTTCTGTAAATAAAAAAAGATCTTATTCAAAGTTTTGTCACTAGGACACTTTCTAAGGGATATTTCTTCATTTTGTCGAATGTTTGGGAAAAAAATTATCTATTTTACAGACTATTTGAAACAACAGTTTTTGGCATTGTGATCAGTTGCTAAACAGCTTTATGTAATTCTACTTGTATTCTATGATCACTTTATGGAACTACTGTTTAGAACTGTGTATGTAATTTAGTTATACAGAATCAGATGTTATTTTTATGTCAGATGTTTTATGTAGATGTTATGCCAGAAACATAGACTGTAATGTTTATGATGTCACACGTTTGTTTTTATTAGGAACGAGAAGCACGAGTTGTAAATACCAAAAATGCACTTGAATAGCATTTTAGTACACATTATCACAGTATATCATTAGCAGTTAGCGCACTAAATTGTAATAAGGTTTCATAATTTTGTTACCTAAATACGAGTAATAAAGTAAGATTTCTCCATAAACAAATTAAATTCCACTGCTTTGCCTTTACCGAATTTGGCAGTACATTATTATAAATTAACTACTGTAGGTTCACATTTGCATGTAATAAACATCCTTCAATAATTGCAGATGTATCAAAAGCTAACGACAACTGATAATTCTATTATTTCTTAAAGAAATTCTACATTTTTTTTTTTTTTTTTGGTGTTTAACGTCTGACTATTGTGCACACTTGGGCTAATGCAGACAATGGGATGATTTATAGCGTATGAAAATGCCAAGCCTGGAGTCGAACCCGACTCCTCTGGGTGAAAGCCCAGTACGCTACCAACTAGGCCACCGAGGCGGCTTTTAAAAAATTCTACAGATAAGCAACAAGTCTAAACCATCAACATTCTGCATCCTCATGTTTGTTTATTCTACTCTCAAACAGGCCTACATGTAAATACGGAATGGACATATGGACATGTTTTAATATAATGTTGTTTATATTTTGTTTTACTTCATAAGTAACACAAAAGGTTTACAGAAGACGCGTATCATGTTCAAAGTATTATGTACATTACAACACTCCTTTTACACACAGTATTCTAGCATACTGTACTTATAAACTGTGTTAGTTACAATCTCAGAGTAATTTGGTATGCTAATGTACTGGCTCAATTAGGAGATTTACTGAAGAAATTTTCAATACCAAAAACTTGTTCACCTCTTGTTACTTAGCCAAATATGGGTCGACTGACTATATAATACATTGCATAATGTGTATAATATCATGTATCAATAGCAAATTCACCAACAGTAACTTTTTTGTGGAATCAAACCCTCGTGGCTGGCGAGGGATTACTGTAACATTATACTTATATCTATTTTTATTAAAATTAAATACGCCGTCAATATCCACGACTTTTTGTTACCAAAGGTAGACATATGTTTCCAAAAACTTATGTAAAGAAATCCCTAAATATAGAAAATGATTAAAAGTTAGGTTAGGTTATGTTTGATTAGGTTAGGTTAGGTTAGGTTAGGTTGGGATGGGTTAGGTTAGGGGTTAGGTTTAAAGATTAGACCTATTTCATTATTTACTGATTCTCCTAAGCTGAGCTGTGCTCGTGTATTAAACAAATCTTTCTCATTTTTCTGCATTCTACCTTTGTTTGCTATGGTTTCGAAAAAACCTCGATTATCGGAAATTCTTCGTTTCCGAAAAAGGGTTTTCCCATATAGGTCCGCTAATCGGGGGTCTAGTACACGCTCATAACTGTAGTGTGAAATTCATAGGTGTACTAAATTTTAAATAAAAGAAATTTACATTTCAGGAGTAAAACAATGTGTTTGGCTTATTTTTTTAAAAAAGGAAAGTGTTAACTAAAGTATTAACTGATCATTGTACTCACCAGAATGTACAAACAACAGCTGTTGCTTATTGAGCTGAGACTGATAGAACTTGTCTATAGCGATATCAGGAGAAGTAACAAAAGCCACATGACCTGCAGTAGCTGACACGATGGCAAAGGTTAGGTTATCGGGTGGAGTGTCTTTGTCTACTGCAGCTGTAAACAAAAACAAAATATGAGCATAGTCAAATCAATAAACTGTGTTATACTTTATACAATCTGGTTTAATGTTACATACTTTAAAAACCTGCCAAGGAATCATCACTTGTATTTAGACGGAAAAGTGCATCCAACCCACTTCAATGTTTATTTCTGCTTACATCTTCACTATGTCTTCCCATATCTTACCTCTCCAACATTCATTGGCCTGCCCCTTATTCTGTTGTTTGACTAAACCTTTCAGTAATGTTTCGGGAAACTAAACATCAAAAGTAGTATAATGTTGATGCATTTCAGGGCGTTGCTTTACCAGTTGATCAGCATTTTCATTACCGCAAACTCTTACATAGGAATTAAATAAATAAGTCTATATTTTTTCCTTGAATTTCGATATGTTGATCACATATTATATCTCCTGTGTTTCCTTTTTGTAAAAAATGCAGTATACTATTTGAATGGTCAATGTTAAATCTATTAATATTAGGTTACTATATTTGCTAGTTGAATGTCCAATAATTGAAGTACAAAGGAAACCTACTTTGATTTTGTCACTTATAAGTCGATAATGAAAATATCATAGAGCATTACTTCATCAAAACAAAATTGTGAATATACAAAAATTAAATCAAATTTTTATGAATACCATATTACATTACTTTACACAAAATACCTAGTCCTGACAGTAACTACATTCCAAACATATACGGAATTCTTACTGAATTCTGTTTGTTTGCTTTGTTAGTGAAATGGTTGCTTTTTCGCTGATAGAAACGGCATAAATAAACAGCTAATTTATGATGCTCTTTCAAGTGAAACCCATGATGCTATTTAGAAGGGTTTGGAAGACGCAAGCATTTTTAATTCTTATTTTGTTTATTGTATAAAAAAAATAAAAGCAAGACCACTTCTAAATAATTACATAATGGTGTATCAATTGCTTACAAATGCTTCATTGGTTTATATTAATCAAATATTAAGATTACTGTTTTAACAATATACTGGATATAACAATTTCCTTTTACTTTAAAAGTAACCAAAAAAGCTCGCGCATTTACATTTGTAAACAAAAATTAAATTGTGTGTACAAACTACATGCCTTTGAAGTGAATAACGACCCTGTTTATACCAGTGCCTGGGATCGACTTTAAATGAGACTGATGATTTGTAATTGCCCCTTGTTTGTCAATTTTTCGTTATTTTACTCTCAATTTGATTTCACTGCACCCCAAAGTTTGATGTACTGGATGTAAAGAAGTACTCATGTGCGCGCAATTGTGTGTGTGTGTGTGTCTATGCAACACCTTTTCATACTCTTTTCTACTGATGTATTTTCACTTTTTCATTATGTTACTCTCAATTCGGTTTCACTGACCACAAAATTTGGAGTAAAGAAGTATTTACTTCAAAAATATTCTCTATTCGGTAAATAACTCAAATTTACCTAAGTGAGAAGATGTAAGCACGTGACTGCCACCCTGCCACAGTGTTAGACCCGTGTTGTTCACTATAACAGGCACCTCGTCATTCACAGACACGATTCCAATCCTTACTTTGGCAGGAAGACTCTCCTTTTCTCCTGCTCTGGCAACCATTACAAAATCATCCTCTGTACTCTCGTTTCCATTATGGACATACTGTGAACAAAAATGTAATAATTATTTAGAAAATTCAATAATTGCAAAGTAGAAGATTGAAAAACATTTAATTACTTTGACCTTAATAATCACGATACAAGCTGACATGATGGAAGCAAATTTCCACAAACTTAACAACACTGAATAAAACCTACATAGCCAAACACTTTAATACGCAAATGAACACGTTTGTACTTTACAGTAACAAATGAAAATGAACCCTGGCCGCCATAACCTTTTTACGTTATTTTTTTAAAGAATTAACACGGCAATTCATGGTATCACCTCAGAAGACTGTTTGGCCCTTGGAGTAGTTCAGAACTGGAAACCTGGCATGAAGTGTTAAAGTACTTTCATGTGGCCAAAATTCTTCTCACTGCTGTTTTCCCATGGGTAGAATCTTCTAAGCCGTAAGTGGTATGAAGCCTCAACAGATGCCTTAGAGATATGTCTCATGAAGTCATTCAGCTTGTTCCTTTCCAATCCCAATTGCTTCAAGAAAAAGTGAAGTGACTTGTTAGGTAATCCTCTAACCCCCCCCCTCTATAGCACTAAAGTGACAAATGTAGCCACCAACATAGTAAATGTAACAATTTGCATAAAAGCATTTTCAATTCATTACAAACAAAACATTGAACTCTGCTACATTTTCAAAAAAATAAATAAATAAAAAAAAATAATTGTTGTTCAAATTATTACAATTCTGAGAAGCAGTGAGGGTTATTTTCATTTTATAACTTAACAATATTTTGTTTTAATTAAAAATTTCGTTGGCTCACTTCAGCATATTTTTACAAATTAGGTCTTTTCTATTTTCACAAATTTCCATTACCTGGTTTTTTTGTTGATACTCCCAAATCAAATTTTTACAGCGAGATAGCACAACCCAAAAATTTTGATGTGTATTTAAGGGTTCTGTCAGGCAAATTGTAATTAAAATTAAAGGGTAACATATCAGAACTTTGACATTTTTCAAAGAGTTTAGGAGTAAAAAAAAACAGCTTCAAAAACAAATCCAATTTTTTTAATGAATTTTTTTGAGACATGATATGTAAACAGGGAAAAGCCATCATCAGAACCTGTCAACTGTTTTGTTTTGCCTTGCTTAGCATAAACAGAATGTTTAATATTTTGGATTCAGGGTAAATTCAATTATTTACTTGAAAAATCTGTTCAAAAAGCTAAGGGAAAAATCTAAAAAAACCAACCAATTACCTCAGAATGAGATTTTCACTCAAATTTTTGTTGTATATATGATGATTCAAAAATCAACTTTAAAGGATTGAAAAAAAAATTACTGTCTGGGAGTAAATTAGAAAAAACTGACACTAGTTAGAGTTTATTGCATTTTTTCCTAACACCGAAGTCTAATTTTCTTTTATCTAAAAACTACTACACTGACAATGGTTTTGGAATATATATAACCAAAATCTGAACAGTTTTGATAAATGAATGCAATTTTGAATTTTTTAAATATTTTCCCAAACAGAATTTTTCAGGGATATAGCAGACCTTTCCTTTCAAGTAATTATAGACTACATCTTAGCAAAATTTGATACCATGATTTTAAATTGTAAACTGGTAATAAGATATGCGTCGCAAACTACATGCTAAATTTTACTGAAATTTATCTCCTTTAGTCTTCATTAATACGCACAGACAAACGTACTCATTTCTCAAGTGGAAATATTTTTCTGCACTAAGGAAATCTGAAAATGGATGCAACCATTGAAATTGTATAAAGTTTTTTCTGCATTTACCACACTTTCTTTATATATTTCAAGAGCCGCCTCGGTGGTCTAGTGGATAGCGTACTAGGCTTTCACCCCGAGGACCTGGGTTCGATTCCCGGCGAGGCTTGCCATTTTCATACGCTATAAATCATCCCATCGTCTGCATTAGCCAAAGTACGCACAATAGTCGGACGTTAAAAAAAAAAAAAAAAAAAAAAAATATATATATATATATATATATATATAAAGTAGGGACATAGTATAACATCAGACAAATAAATTTACTTGAATTATTCCAGCTTGCATTTGTTGAGGAGACCATTTGCTCAGAGGCCTTGACGGTTGTGAAGTCGATACGAAATGTCCGTGTAGCGGAGCTTTCTGCAATTTATATTCAGTAATTCTACCAATGTAATATTCGGTCAGCGGCAGTAAAAGAGATCCAGGAAGTGTGACGTTGCCTCCTTCTTCACATCGCAGCTCTCCTCCTCCGATGTAAAGGCGCTCTGGTACTACCAGGAAATTTATCTAAAAAAAAAATGACATCAATTTTATTGACCTCAACTACCTCTACAAATATAATAAAATGATCAAATACTTGCTTTTAAAGCACGTATTGAGTCTGTAAAAGCCTTGTATATTGTCACCGCAAATTAGTATAAATTGTTGAGACGTAAATTAGAAAGTTTTAAGAGTTATTATAAATCTGATTTAAAAATGCATCACTTGATTTTGGTGATATGGACTAGACCGTATCGATCACTCAGAACATACAGTGCAGATTATACTACTTGTATACAATTTAAGTTTGGTTTTTTTAAAAACTAATTTGAACCCACAAACATAAAAATCACTTTCGAATGGTATTCTATTTACTTTGATCCACACACTAAAAGGTCAAAAGGGTAGCCGCCTCGGTGACCTAGTTGATAGTGTACTAGGCTTTCACCCCGAGGACCCGGGTATGATTCCCGGCCAGGGCTTGGCATTTTCATACGCTACAAATCGTCCCATCGTCTGCATTAGCCCAAGTGTGCACAATAGTTGGACGTTAATCATAAAAAAAAGGTCAAAAGTTATAAAAAGCTTTCAAAAGTTGTTGGTGACTTTTTCAAAACACACTTTAACTAAGGTCTATTTATAAAAAAACAATATAAAAGAATCTATAAAAAACTTTTTGTTTTGACTAAAATTAGTTTTTAACTTTTTTAATACCCTACACTAGAAAGATAAAAATAAAAAAATACTTTTGCCTTTAAAATTTTATACATTAACTACTAATAAACATCTTTTGTTGTCAACTCATACTTTCCTTGGGTTCAGGCCATAATACGAGGGTTGATCAAATATAAACGAGACTGATTTTTTAAAAAATTTATTGCTTACTTACAAATTATTCTTGATACAACTTATTTTTCTACATAGTCTCCCGCACGAGTAACACATTTTTCCCACCGGATTGGAAGTTTTTTAATTCCATCTTCGTAAAAAGTTCTTGGGCATTCATTGAGCCATAGGAGCACGAAGGTCTCCACCGCAGAATCGTCTTCGAAACGCTGGCCTCCAAGCACCTCTTTGAGTGGCCCAAACAGGTGATAGTCGCAGGGTGATAAGTCTGGACTGTATAGGGGATGTTCCATTGGTTCCCAGCCAATTTGATTGAGTTTAAGCCTCGTAGCGTTCGCCGAATGTGGTCGGGCATTATCGTGAAGAAGAATGACGTTTCTCGCCGGTTTAGATTTCCTTTTCCTACGAAAAGACTGTTTTGCGACCTCTAAAACATCGCAATAATATTGTGCATTTATTGTGCGTCGTTGATGGAGGAAATCGACGTGAAAGGCGCCTTGATTGTCGAAAAATACAGTGGCCATTACCTTCCCGGCCGACGATCGTGATTTGGCCTTCAGATGGCTGAGGTTTTCTACTGCTTCCAGTCCCTCGGCGAATTCCTTGTGCCAAGCAAAAACGCGAGCTCTTGACAGGGTCCTGTCCCCGTATTGAGCCGTCAATCTACGAAAGATTTCAGTCAGATTGACCCCCTCCTTGGCCAAAAACTTAATAATAATTCTCTGCTCCACGGAAACGTGCACTTCACTCTCACTCATTGTATAGTTTTATACTGAAGGGTTCGAACGGAAATGTTGCCCGTCTACGCCCGTCCCAAACCTCCCAGGCTACCTGAAACCCCACCCTTTAGAGTTCAATGTCCAACGGAAAAGTTTTTAGAAAGTCAGTCTCGTTTATATTCGATCAACCCTCGTAAATATAATTTTCGCTAAATTTTATAGTGATCTGTCACATTGTTTATAAGATATGTGTTAGCGTTAGATAAATAGATAGACGGACACATGCATGAACTTAGAAGGGCCGCCTCGGTGGCCTAGTGGATAGCGTACTAGGCTTTCACCCCGAGGACCCGGGTTCGATTCCCAACGAGGGCTTGGCATTTTCCAAGTGTGCACAATAGTCGGACGTTAAACACACACACAAAAAAAAAGAACTTAGAAGGATCCTTGGTTTTCGTTACGAACTTTCCTTACAAAAATTTTACATTAATTCATCAATGAAATAAACCATACTGAGTCTTGACATATACTGAAATCCAACTGAAAAGAAATTGTCTCCAGCTAAGATGCTAAGATTAACAACAACTGTATACCCACATTAACCTTAACTATTCGTATTACTTACTATCAACCCACGCAGCCATGTGATACCATTCGTGACATCAACTATCATTCTATCCTTAGTCTGATTGGCTGTAGCTTGGACATAATGTAATCTTCCCGAGTCAATGGTAGCCTGGTCAAACGTTGTAACAGGTTCTTCCCTCACATCATCTGGCACTGGACTGGCTTGTTCCAACTCTAAGTAACCGTATCGTGGGGGCTCTGTCACGAGGAACGTTATATCCGAAGCTGGCACATGCGGCTGTTTCACCTGTTTACATATTTTCACTGTAATAACAGCTATTGTGAATAAATTTTATAAATGTTTATGTTTGCACTAGTTGAACACAAAGATAAAGAAAATATAATAAATCGAATTAACAGTGTTGTGTAAGACTGTGTATTACCCGGCAAAGTTAAAATTTTATTCAGAGAGGGGAATTACAGCAATAAATCTACTAGTCAATTTAATTACAATCGTAAATTGATTTAATCGTATATGTTTCATTTGATACATCGGAGACAGCAGTTACAAATGGTTCTAAGATAAATAATAATGTTAGGTGCACATTTTACTCACTAGACGAAACGTATAAGTATGGATTACCCTCAATTTGTAGTATCTTTACAGCCGAACTCTTTGCCATCATAAAGGCTCTGAACACTATTGAATTCGATAGTTTGCATTACGTAGTTTGTTCTGATTCAAAAGTGCCCTCCAGGCAATCCTGGATATGTGTTCGGTAAACCCTCTGGTTCAAGAAATTCTGTGCTATGTCCATAACTTGAACTACGAGGTGGAAGAGTATCATTTATCTCGATTCCTGGTCACTGTGGAATATTTGGAAACACTGCAGTGGATATTGCGGCAAAGGAACGTTTCTGCCACCATGCACTCCACGTGTAATGTTGTCTGACTTTCTTTGTCACGTAAAACATTTAATTCTTCTACAGTGGGAAAATGAATGGGCAGCTACAAGCAGTAACAAATTGAGGGTAATTAAAAATACTGTTCGTCCTTGGGGGTCGTCAATACGTGCAAGTCGTAGAGAAGAGGTGATCATTACCCGCCTTCACATTGGTCACTCCATGTTAACGCATGGATTTCTGATGGAACGTGGGGACCCTCCTGAATGCGAGTTCTGTAGGGAGACCATCACAATAAAACATATATTGCTCGATTGTGATGGTTTCCAAAATTTGCGTGTTATGTGTGGTCTGAGCAACTGTTTGCGGACGGTGTTGGGAGGTGGTGCCTCAGCCGTTGACCGGGTCCTAGACTTCCTTCATTGTCTGAATTTTTTAAATAAAATTTAATTTATATATTTGTTATTACTTGTTGTAGGGCTCCTTTACAGCCCTTAAAAGTTTGTTTATATTTGCTATTTATTAATTTATTTTCAAATTGTTTTTATTTTGTTAATTAGTTTTAGGAACGTTAATATTTCTTTTATTTATCTTGTTATTGTATGGCCAATATACAGCCTACAATAACTTTGTATGTATGTTGTTTTAAGATTTATATTATTGTTAACTAGTTTTAAGAAACTATCTATTTATAGTTGTTATTGTATTTTATATTGTTATTGTTTTGTTTGTTGTTTTTATAATGTCTTAAATTTTTATCTGACTTGTTTCTTTGTTTTAAAAATTTATATTAAATAACTAATGTCTCGCCTAAACGATGATAACAAAGATTTTTCACCGGGAAAAAAAAAAAAAAAAATTTACTTAAATTCAATAACATGCATTACTTTTGCATTGTGTTGTTTGTTGCATAGTTGATGATGAGCAAACTCAAAAGATTAAATTAGGATCTAATTTAAGCATATCTAAACAAATATCACAATTATGCTAATTTTTAAAAATAATTTAAAATGTGTTGTAATATAGTTATTAAAATAAAAACTTATATTTCTGAAAACCAACAAAATAACTTTAAAAATCCACATTCCAGAAACCAAATTTGTTTTACGTATTTCTTCTTTTAAAGCTACTGAGAAACATTTTTTGAAGTCAGAATAAGACTGGATGACCAACAAATATGGAGTGGACTTCGCATTCAAAAACAAACCTATTGTTGGTTTGTAAGTGCAGTCAGTGAAAGCGAAGTGGAGATGAGCGGAGTTAAGCAGCAGTGCTAAGCTCCGCTCCGCACAGCTTCAATTCTGATTAGTTTGGTTCTGAACCAAACTCCACTTCCCCCACCATGCTGACCACGACTCCAAACTTATTATTATCATTACCTACGTTACCTTTGCCTAAGTTACAGTTTTCAACATAGTATCCTAAAATCCTCACAGTAGGCCTAAATACTCAAATTTAAAAAATAAAAACACGTTCTTTAATCTGACTGAACTCCACTTCCAGCTGCCGTTCGTTGATCTTCATTCTGCTCCGCTCAGCTCAACTCAGCTCTGCTCCGTATTTGGTGGCCATCTGGCCTAATTGTGAGGGGAAATTTTAAGTTGGAACTCTTGTGCTTAATTACATCACGTTTAACCCACAACACTTACAAAGAAAAAACATTTAGCTGCAAAACATCTAGTGTAACACACATTTACTATAATTAAAACAATAACAATAACTTGCATTTACTTCATAAACAGTAAACGAAATGTTTATAATACCTGTAAATATTTGTTAGTAATGGCTACGCTAGTCGACTCTTCTACATGTAAAGTTTGGTTATTAGTGACAATAAGAGAGTCCCAATAGCCTACAGGAAATACTCGAATGTTAAACTCTGCTCGAGTACTAGCCCCTTCCACAAAGACCCGCAGTTCAAAATGGTCCTGCACACTGGTCACATCTCCGTTGTGCCGATAAGATAACCGATTCTCTACGATGTCTTCCTGGGTAAACAACTTAATCGGGTCTACTTCTCCGTTCCGTTCAAGGACGCCTTGGCTGGGTCCATTCATCACTTCAAATCTGCGCAGAGTTAGGAAATATTAACTTATAATTTCATAATTTTAATCATAATGAATTTCTGAATATCCTACATTTTGTCATACCTACTTTGCAAACGTCTATATATTTATATTTTCCTGGCCTTTGCAAAGGTATCCAAATCTGAAACTCAGTGAAGAATCAACAGAAGAAAATTTCTCACAGACCTTTATCGCTCTACATAATCTCATAAAACCAGTTGGGGATGTGTATTAGCTTAGAGATTTACTAACTTAGAGATTCGTTTTTCCTACGAAGGTACTGTGCTATAAGTTAGAGATTGACCTGTGTAATAAGATAGAGGTTCCGTACTGAGTATTAACAAGACTATAGTTCCATCAAGTGTGTTATACTGTGTGTATATGTTGCCGACGCTTCATATTTTGCAGGCGCTTCAGTATCTTTTATCTAACAAGTAGAACTCGCCTAGTTAGGTTATTTTGAATGTAATTTGAAAGTTGTAAGTGCTGGTATGTGCAGCTTTTAATACTGATTACGATGGCAGAATCAAAATGTCAAAAAGGGTGAGATAAAGAAAAACTGTTTTGGAAATTCGCTCTATCAAGTCAGCGAGACAGCTGCGTGCCGCAAATTTTTCTCATATTATTTAAACGTTGCTAAGTGTCTGTGGTAGAAAATAAAACAGTTCAGAAATGTAGCACAAAATTTCTTGCTTTTAACTGTATTTGTGAACAAATTCGGTTTGGATTTTAAAAATATTGTAGAATTTCTTAATTTCATATTTTTTTCATTTGTCTAGTATTTTCCTATAATAAAATACTTCAGAAATTATGTTTTAAAATTTTATTATTATTTAATTTTATCATTCTGAAGGATAGTATAAGACTTTTTTTGGTAAAAAGGACTTAACAAGAAAACCATTAAAATAATAGTCATATACACACGGTGCAACATACTTGACGGAACTGTAGTCTCTAAGTTAATACACAGTACGGAACCTCTATCTTATTACACAGGTCCTCTCTAACTTATAACACGGTTCCTTCGAAGGAAAAATGAATCTGTAAGTTAATATATCTCTAACCTATTACACCTACTCAACCAGTTTTGTTAAATTAATATCCATTTGGAAGGTAACCTATGTTATTTGGAACAAATTTTTATTAGAAAATGTGTCATTGGAACCAACATCCAGAACCTTCAAATGAGTACAGATTTGGATAATCATTTAGAGGTTAGTCTTTTAATCCAGTCATTGGCGGTTTTCTGGATCGAATTCTTTACCAGAGCACCGATTGGTACCAAATTTTGAAAGTAATTAGAGGATGTCTCAAGGACCAAAATCAATATAGTGCCGATGCATGATTTTACCGTGGGATGGATGCTGCCCCTTCTCGGGAGTGGAAATTATTACATACAAAATAACTGCATAAATCGATAAAGAATGCATTCTAAACAAAAATGTTGTTTAAAGTTTTTTCGTCAAGTCAATACTTTTTTGAGCTATTCATGATTGAAAATGCTGATTTTTCATCGAAAAAGTGCATAGTTTTATGCATGTGAGGCATGCATGTTTACCATATTAAAAGGCCATTACCATATTAAAAGATCAACTGTTTTATATTAATTCGTAAAGATCAGCTGATAGGCTACAGTAAGTTTTAGGTTATGTTGTTAAAAACTAGCTATGTTAATTTGTTGTTTATATTAATTTGTAATGATCAGCTGATTTCAATGAACAGCTGATAGGCTGTAATAAGTTTCAGGTTATGTTGTTACAAAAATAGCTATGTTAATCTGTCATGTTTTCGAACAAATTATCATAATTAAAATAACAAAAGAAGAGAAAACACGATATATGATTTTTATTTGGTTCAATAACAGAAATTTTAATATCTTACAATTACTTTTTAAACGACACTACTCAAACTGTAATTAAAACATTTACAACTTTTCCGACTTACTTGACCTGCTGCTGAGCGAGGTTCACGTTGGTGTCGGCGCACAAGTTAACACTGGTAATATGAGCCGTACCTCCTTGACGCACTACCAGCCTTGTATTGTTTATTATTTCCACGTACGCCGGAGACGCTGTCACTTCTAACTTGCCTTCCGCATGATGTACACCATCACTTACCCACAAATCCACCATCGTTTCTGTTTCGTCTCCTTCATGTCTAAATAGCACTCGGTTATTGTTCAGATCATCCTGTAATTTTAAAATAAACAATAGAAATTATGCCACAGATCGAACAAAGAAAAATGAAAACTTTGTTGCTACTGTTTTTACTGGACACTCAAATTCAAAAATGATCGCAATAATACAGATCTGACACAAAAATTTTGAGATTACATCAGATGGATAATTCTAAATGGATACTATTAGAGAACAGATGGAAAGGTTTGTTAACTCTGTCAACAACTCTTTTAACACGATAATTTATTTTACCTGTGTAAACTGAAAGAGTGGTGTTGCTGGTGACTGGGCGCTGTAAATGCCTCGACTGGAAATTCCCCCTGTTGTATAAATAATATCTGAAGGTGAGCAGTCCACGTCCGCATCTACGTACTCCAGGTTGTGTCCTGTAAGCAGCCGCTCTCCGTGCTTCACAACACGGAATATTCGATCCACAGACCTTATCGGTGGGTTGTCATTTGTTAAATTCACTGAGATTTCAAACTCACCAACCAACTAAAACCAATAAGAAATTCACTATTATTTATAATATTATTCACAAATTATTCCATATAAATTTTGAAAAAAACAATTATTTTATGTAGGCATTCTTATAGACTATTAGACAGTCCCTAAGTAGGTACTATATATATAGTTTAAAAATATTTGAAACCACCTCAGCACCTTTTCGATAACTCCTCTTTCACAGGACACACGCACTGATTTAATAGCCTAAATACGTAAGATAAATGTCACGCTACGCTCTAAAAAATCACCTAATGATGTTCCAGAATGTCACTACTCCTTTTCACGTAAATCGCTGGAGACATTCCAGAACGTCAATTCTATTTATACACAAACACCCATACTCATCAAAAGGTTAAAAAATGAAATTAGAAATATACAGTACTTATACCAATTATTTTATATTTATAATTACCAGGAAATCTTCTTCCTTTATAGAAACAGCGATAAACTGGAATGAGTCAGAACGAGTCTCTGAGTCATCATGCGTATATCTGACTCGTTGCTGTGCCAGCTCGTCAGCAGTAAACATAGTTATATTGTTCCTCAAGACAATTTTGTCAGAAGACAGCACATCTATCCAGCCATTGGAAGGTCCTCGTATTAGTTGGTACTCTAATGAGCTCACGCCAGCAACTGTTATGTCCAAATTGGAACGAGTTATTACTTGAGACCCTCCTTCGATCACCTGAACATGTTTAATAAAATAGATTTATAGTAAAACTTTGATTTACCTGATAATGCCTAATTGGGTCACGATCATGACCTTAAGTAATTGAAGGTCAAATTAACGATAACAGAAAGTATAAAAAAAATTACCTGTAATTTATTTTTGACAATCTTGACTTTGTCAGTAAGCTGAGACGGTGGAGAATGTACAAACAGCAGTGTAGAAGGTGCAAGAGCTTGACACTGCGGCGCAGACACTCTGAAAGTCAAACCATCCCTTACCGTAGAATACGCAGTTCTATTTATCTTGTATTTCACACGACCTTGAGTGATGTCCACTTGCGTGAAACTGTCGCCAACATGTAACATTATATTGTCTACTGACACGGTTCCAAATCTAGGCAGGCCGACTACTTCGTACGACAAATTCGCAAGATCTACAGACAAAGGTGTTGTAGTGTAAAGCAGATGATTGTCGGTGATTACGGCTTCGCTGACACAGTCTAACAGCAATGTTTCGTGTTTAACTTTGAGCAAATGAATTTCTGTGAATGTAAGCCTGAAGTCATAGATCGTAGAGGAGATTACTTCTCTGACACTCACTTGGAACTGAAAAACAAAACAATTTACTTAAATAATTTGGTTACCATGCCTTAAATTAAGTCCAACCCTTTACAGTACATCTACTCTATTTATTTATTAATTCAGTATTTTTACAATGACTTGGCATACAACCCCGAGAGAGCTGCATCGGTGGCCTAGTTGATAGCGTACTGGTCTTCCACCCCGAGGACCCGGGTTTGAGTCCCGGCCAGGGCTTGGCATTTTATCAGACGCTATAAATCAACCCATCGTCTGCATTAGCCCAAGTGTGCACTATAGTCGGACGTTAAACATAAAAAAAACAAAACAAATATATAACACCAAGAGGGAAACAAACCCCTGTACACGGACTGGTACCTTAAAACTACTAACACAATTAAACAATATTCAAATAAAGTTATCCTACAACATGTTTTTACATATTTTATATTCGACAAACCCGTAATATTCATTCAACCCATAATATTCAAAACCTATATTCATCAGCCCGTAATAAAAAACAACAGATATCAGTTTTATTTAACATCCATTTTTTCATCCTTATTTTTAAAGTGCTTTTATAGAGTGACAATACTTTCATATCCTGAGGTTATGAAATTATGTGTATAAATTATATACATTTACTGCTCTTATATAACTTTTCTTTTCACTCACTTTTTTTGCAATATTTGGGAAATACTATGCTTTTATTCCTTGTCTTACTATTTAAATTTATGTATATACCTTTTAAAGTCTCATAATGAAACAATAAAGTCTCCAATTGGTAAAGCATCACTAGTGTTAAAGGATTCTCTGCTAAAAATTCATTTTTGTTTATAATTTTAGACATTCTGTTTTGCAATATTTGGAGGAGAAAAATACAATTATAGTACCCCCTACCTCAAGTTATTATACCCTAACTCGCAATACTTTGGAAAAAACCACACCATATAAGCACTAACATATCAATTATAATTTTTCGCAACTTATAAAATAAAAAAATCAAATACAGTGGTATCTCGATATACGAGTGCCCTAATATACGAGTGTTTTGAGATACGAGCCACCGAGCGAGCGATATTTTGCTTTGAGATGAGGGTAAGATTTGAGATACGAAGAATCGCACACTACACCGCTGCACATGACCCCAACATGCAGGGCGCATGTTAGTGTCGTGTACAGCGTCTAACAGTTTCTCCCACCTCAGACTAGATCTCAGTCTGTGTGCGCATGTTCTGGAAGGTATCGTGATATGCCTAATAATTATTGATCAGGCCTGGCTGGGTGTTACAACAAGGACCTTAACCTCTGCATAGAAGAAGCTGTGACCTGAGGCTGTAGCTGAAAGGGCCTTTGAAGGATTTGGAACCCGAAAAGTGTGGTAGAGGAGATTGTTTCTCTAGGAAAATCCATGGGTCTGGAGGTGGATGAGAGAGATGAGAACAAACTTGTTGACGAACAGTCTCAGGAGCTGACAACCGAGGAGTTACACATGCGCAGTAGCATACGGTGGTTCAACGAAAAATTAGTTTTGAAGAGGAGGTTATCTCTACAAGAGATATAAAGGAGATCTTGGGAATGTGGGAGAAAGTTGTAGAGTTCGTGGATAAAAATTACCCCGAAAAAGTTGCAACTGGTCGTGCATCAGAGTTGTTCAACGAAACTTGCCTACCTCATTTCCGCAATATTCTGAAAGAGAGGAAGAAACAAACCTCCTTGGACAGTTTTTTTAAACGATCTGCAAGTGAAAATGAGTAAAGCATGACGAAAAAAGCGAAGACCAGTGACGAAAATTAAGCGCATCCGTAAGCACTTCACTTTTTATTATGTTTTTATAGAATATGTATTTGTTATTTATAAATAAATGTTTCTTCTTGTAAATACATTTTTCTTATTCAAACATACTTAACAAAAAAAACTAAGGTGGTGTTTTGGGAGCTGGAACGGATTAATGGCATTTCAATTAATTTCAATGTGAAAAATTGCTTTGAGATACGAGCAATCTGACATACGAGCAAGGTTACGGAACGAGTTAAACTTGTATGTCGAGGTACCACTGTATTTTACTTTTTCGATGATATTAAAATCAAAAACAATACCTAAATATTTATAATATTCAACTCTTTTTACAAAATTGTCTTTAATTTTGATCTTAACCTTTTCCAGAACACTATCTTTATAAAAGGAATAAAAACGGTTTTTTCACTATTAAGAGACGATCTATAACAAGCTAACAATAATTACACCAAGATATTATAAATAAATTGTATGATTGAAAATTGTGATTGAAAAAATTATAATTTTTATTTTACAATACAACAAATCTTGGTTTCGATATTCAGTTTGTGCCTCGAATAGCTTTCAAATACAAAATCACTTAATGTTGTTAAACAAACTGTTTATGGAATCTTAGAGTAAATTCTAAAGACTATACTAAAAATATTACAATTTACTTAATAACTAACTAGAAGGGGAAAAGAACTATGGTGATTTATGGATGATTTAACAAAATAAAATGATGAATTTAAATTTAGGGTATTATACAACAGTCTATAAATTTTTACTGCTTATAAAAAAAAGAAAAAGTTTATACGCTACAAGTATGATGATTAAAATCATTGGTAGAATTTTGATTTTTGTATTACAAAATACCACCAACCAAATTTTTCAAGTTATGTTACCAGGTATTTCGAGTTAATATTTTTTGTAAAAGTAAATTAAGTTGCTATATTTTATTGTTACTTTTCTAAGGAAACAAACATAGACACTAATCGTGGCAACACAAATAAGACTCGAAGCCTTTAAAATGTGGTTCTTTAGGAGTTTTGACGATCTTAAGGGTAGACAAAGTGACCAACAGAGCAGTGACGGAACGACTGAAGAAGGACCTAGAAGTGATGAACACCGTAAAGAGAACAAAACTTTAATATCGTGGATATATTATTAGAAACGAAAGCGAATACCACCTTTTGAAATCTGTCTTGAAATATCTGTATTTTGGACATTGCTATCAAAGTTGTTTAGAATAGTTAATCCACTCCAAGAAGTACGTAATTAAAAGGGTTATGCCTTTTTATAAATGACGTACCTTTATCTCCTAGCACGAGAAGAAAGGTAAAAAAAAATACAGCCTCCTACTAAAATCAGAAAGGTTGTCAGGAATTTACTAATAGTTCAAATAACAACAGACATTACAGTATATTTTTAATTAATTGCCACCACTTCATGACAGTGTTCTAACATGCTGACAACCTTTTCCACCGATTTAAAAGTTAACCGTAATATTTACACACAAAAAATGTTACTAGACCAGTGGTCGGCAAACCGCGGCTCTTCCACGAAACGTTTAGTGCAGGAAAAATATTTATTAATTTGCCTTGTAAGAGACGAGTAAACTTTTCAAAACACAAGCCAGTACATTTTTATTTGGGTCTGCATATTTATGCGAACAATCATTTTCAAGCATGAACTTTCTCAAGAGTAAATTAAGAAATCGGCTTGTCTATGAGAACTTGGAATCGTGCCTAAAATTAAAAACAAAAAAATACAAACCTGCCTTACTTTCCAAGGAAATGCAAGGCCACTGTTCACATTAGTGGAGCATTTGTAGTTTTTTTAAGGTGAACACATCTTTTATATTATTTAACTTGTTTACTTTTAAATAAATATTATCTTTATACAAGTACGGTACCAAGTTTTATTTAATGTACCGTTAAGACATTTAGCAAAAGCAAGCTCGAGAGTGTACTTTTAATTCTAATTATTTCCATAAAAATGTCACTACTTGACAAAGCTTAAGTTTAAAAACAAATGGCACTTTGAATAAACTTCAATTGTATTGGTTATATTTGGCTCTTTGCCGACCACTGTACTAGACCAACATTATAGGAAATTTTATGTTCTTTCTCTATTTTACAGCCAAAGTTGTGGTAGCACTTTTCGTTCAATCAGCATTACATGAAATGGCCAGCAACAAAACTCACAATCATTCAATCAGAAGCCACCATCAGGAAAAGGAAGTCAATGGGAAAAAATCTTAGGGCTTTATACAAGGTACCTTCATGCCAAAATTAAATCAATCTATCAATGTGTTTGGCCAAAACTGCGCAACAAAACAAATACACACATCAAATGCCGAATGGTCAAGTTGAAACAGATACCTCACTTTGCTTGGTAACTACGAGGGTTGTCCGTAAAGTATGGTTCCCAAGGGGCTACAGCCGCTTCAAACATTTTTACATGGGATCCGGTGACCTCAGCTTGCAGCTTGGTTCCTCCACTCCCAATCTCCACTTCGCGATTGGTCTGTGACGCTCAGTCTTGGCTTGGTAGCCAATAATAATGGAAAAGACAACTGTCTTTTCCGTCTTACATCAGGTGCGAATTACGCTCTGTGATTGGTTTTTTGTGTGCAAAGAACACTGTGCCGGTGGACATACATATCCAACTGTGTTAAGTCTGTGGAGAAAAATGTATGAACATAATATGTGCGCAAAAGGTGCAGAGAATTCAAAGATGGACATACAGACGTTCATGATGGACAGCTTACAGCCGACCACAAATGGCAACAGATTGATACGGCCCATGAATTTCTTCAGGCCTACGAAACCCATAGCGAGAAATTCTTGGACTCCATTTCACTGGGGACGAGACCTGGGTACACTATATGACACCAGAAACGAAAGAACAATCACATCAGTGGAAACATCCCGAGTCGCTGAAGCCGCGGAAGTTCAAACAAACACTGTCTGCCGGCAAAGTCATGGCGAGCGTGTTTTGGGACAGGAAGGGGTTATTGTTGAGTGAATTCATGAATACCGGCACAACATTAAATGGTGATCGCTACTGTGAGACATTAAGGAACCTTCGCCGCGCAATTCAAAACAAGAGGAGAGGCATGCTCATGAAGGGAGTTTATTTCCATCAAGACAACGCTCTTCCGCACACCACCCGTGTAACAACAGATCTCATCAACCAATTTGTATGGGATACTGTTACACATCCGCCCTACAGCCCAGACTTAGTCCCAAGTGACTACCATCTCTTCCCTAATTTGAAGAACACTTAGGTGGGACGCACTTCAGTACCGGAGAGGAGCTGAAAGAAGAAGTTTTAAGCTACCTTCGTGGCGCGGCAGGAGAGTTTTTCGTCTCAGGCATACAAAAGATTGTTCACCGTATGCAAAAAAGCATCGATTTCAATGGTGATTACGTCGAAAAATAGAAAAAAGATATAAGCTTTCCAAAAATGTATTCAATGCAAATAAACATGTTTTTCATTGTGAAAAATTATTGGGAACCCTAGTATTTGTGAAGTTCTGCCACAATTTCCTTAATCAGCGCCTATACGTCCCATTTATTGAAACATACAGCTACACCACAGTACTTACCTTAAACATATCCTGGGATGGTGTCTCCTGCGTGTGTACATAACGTACTTGTCCCATAGCCACCTGTTGGCTAGTGAAGTGTTCCACCGCCTGCCATGCTTCCTCACCATCTTCTACGGTTCTTTGCCTTTGTATCCAGCCATACTGAGGCACTGATACTATCTGTAATACAGAAATTAGTTAATGTATTTTCTCACTAAAAGGCTGTGTGATTTCCAAGGTGAATTTCATGATGAATATTTTAAATGTGTAATTGTGCTTAGTGTTTGTGATGTGTTTTAATGTTTGTTTGACTTTGTGACGACCTCGACAGAGAGATTTAACAAACTGCATGGCCTGAAGATGAAACTATAAAGTTTCGAAACCGAGATAACCTTTATGAGGTGAGTTGATAGACCACTGACAGGAAGAATAGGTATATAATCCTAATCATTTGATTATGTGGTCCGGTGGCTATGTTACAATAATGAAATTTTGAAACTGTTCAATACAGACACCCAGAAATGATAACAAAAAGTTGAATACGTAAGAAAATCAACTGATATGACTTACTTGATACTGGATTTGCAATGTTGGATCATCTGCATTCGTCGTAAAACTGAGGTTGGCAGGAGTAATCCGCACCCAAGAGTTGTATGTCAGAATCGCCCCTGTGTTATTTTCCAGCCTCAACACTAAAGGGTAAACGGAAATCCTTAAAAATGCAGCTGCGCTGGTTTCTATTCCATCTGACACCTGCGAATAAACAGGTATGCATGTTTAAATATTTGTATTGCACTTTCTGAAATTAAAAAATTTTTTTTTAATTTTATTTATTAATTTTTTTTTTTTTGTTTAACGTCCGACTATTGTGCACACTTGGGCTAATGCAGACAATGGGATGATTTATAGCGTATAAAAATGCCAAGCCCTGGCCGGGAATAGAACCTGGGTCCTCGGGGTGAAAGCCTAGTACGCTATCAACTAGGCCACCGAGGCGGCTCTGAAATTTTTAAAGAGATATTTTATGTCATCCTATTTGTTAGTATACAATAATGCTTTACAAATCAGAACTCTAAAATTAAAAATATCAGATAATGAATAAAAATACAAACTTCTGAAAAACTGTAACATAAAATTCATTTCATGAAAGTGACTAGAATAAAAGAAATCATAGATCAGTTTAAGACAACTGGTGTTCCCATTTAAAAATAAACATTTAAATTATAATTTAGTAGAATAACAGGAACAAACTAAATACAATTAAAAATGTTAATAAATAAATAAACAGTAGCATCAACAATATAAAAATAATACAAGGATCGTTCAGAAGGTAAAGAACATTTTTTGTCTATAGATATTTTTTATTAAGATAATCAAACAAAACTTACTTTTCACCACAATTTGATAATTTAGCTATTTTTCTGAATAGTTGCCATTCAAATTTAAACATTTGTCATAGTGTTTCACCAGCTTTTCTATACCTTCCGTATTCTGTATACACAGTTGCTGCCAAGTTGTTGAACCACTCACTAACACTCTCTTTCAGTTCGTTGTCACTTCCATAGTGGTTTCTGCCCAAAAAATCCTTTGATGGTAATTACTCAAGGCCAAGGTTGGGCTATAAAACTTCCCATTTAAACTGCTGAAGCAATGTCACCGTCAATGCAGCAATATGCAGATGTGCATTACTGTGTAGAAGCACAATGTCGCTCAACAACAATCCACACCGTTTGTTTTGAATGGTGCAACATAGTCAGTGAAGGGTTTGACAGTGGGTTGCTGTATTTACGTTCTCCTCTCTAGACATGAAGTTTATGAGCAAGACACCTTTTCGATCTCAAAACATTGTAGCCACAATCTTCTTGGCACTCAGAATTTAACTTTTTTTGGTTTCCATACTACTGACTGTTCATGTTACCATAAACCTCAATTATCTGTCTGTAAATTTTAATGGGGTAGTTTATTTCATTCACAAAGCGCATTACACTATGGGCCTCACACTTGGCAGCATCGTTAATTTTGTCAAAAATTTTAAAGTTGCACAAATAAACAATGAACAACTGTAGTGGTTCCTCTGTTAGTACCAGGTTAGCAAGATAGAGTGGGAAAGTAAATGACAATGATGCACGATTGATAGTTTTTACAATCGAGACAATCGACCGTCGTATAACAAAAAAATCGAGTTAACCATGGAATCCCAGTCGGTTTAAACAATCGAGATGTCTGATATTGTTGACAATTATATGGTGATGGTTCCAGACTGGTGTTTGCTGACTCGGCTTTTATAGCAATGTTTTTTATGAGATTAACTGAATATCAGTAGTTACTATTTAGTAAAGTGTAAACACCCTAATTTTTTTATTAATATTGTACTATATTTTTCTCAAGACCTTTTATTGTAATGTTTTCTTACATCTTGCTAAATAATAATTATAATAAAACAGTGCTATACTATGAACTAAAATATTCAAAAAAAAAAAATTGCAAACTTTATAACTTAGAAAAAACTTACTAACAACTTTACAAAATACACAAAAAACTAAAAAAAAATTATTGCACACACTGCTTCAGCATATTTTAAGGGACCGTCTGCTGGGATGATAGCAAAGTTGTATATTTTTACTTATACAAATAATAATAATAATCTCTCATTTACAATTAAATTAAAATAAAATTTAGTTTACTTACTGTACAATTTAACTATTTAAAAACAATTACGTTTATGTATCATACAAACCAGCCATGATACATAATTAAATAATCGTGACATGCAGCTGTTTCGCTGGCGTGATAAAAGCAAATTTTCAAAAATATTTTTATTTATCTTACCCTGAAATCCTGATCTCACCTTCATAATCAGCATTAAAATCTAACATTTGAATAAATTAAATTGAAATAAGAAAATGAACCCTGACCGCAGTCCTTTAAATTTCTTTAATTTCAACAGATTTTGAAAATTCAAAATGGCAATTTATGCAGTTTTTAACGTTGATTATGATAATGAATTCGGATTTTCAAGAAAATTTAAGACAAAAAGTTATGAATTTGTAAACATTTGAAATGGTTGCCATTTTGAAACTGTTAATGAATTTTGCTGCTTAACGAACTTACCCGTCATTATCATAACTGATTTATGAAATAAGTCAGTAACACAGAGAAATCATGTAATATAAATAAAATTTCCAGGGACCTTACAAATAGAGCGTAATAAACAAGACAGTGCTATAATCGGATTGGTAAACACGGGTTTTTACTGTATATAAATTTAACCCTTTAAAAAAGTGTTCCAGATATCTAAATCAGGCTCATTTCAATACATGCTAATTAAGTCTTTGTTATTATACAATAGTTACCTGAAGAGTCAACTTGGTATTGCCAATCTTGGCTGTATGTGCGTACACAATAAGGCCATCATCTACTTCAGCTTGTGTGAACGTAGTGACCACTTCTCCTACAATACTGTTTCTCTCCACATGGCCTCCTCCGTCCCCACTACTGCTACCGAGCACCGAATACACCAGCATGTCAGGGCTGTTGTCCGGATCAGTAGCGTTAACTAGATCTCGTGATAATTTTTTACGTGTACCCTAGAAAAAATTTCATGTAAATTAGCCACATAATTAATATTTTTTCAAGTTTGGTTAAAAAATTGAAGTAAATACATATCATTAATTTTTACAAAAGTATGTGTTATTCACTGACAATGTGAATAAATATAAAAACATAAATAAATATAAATAATTAACATAATAATTAGGAATATAAATTCTTTTATTGTTATGTTACATCTATTAAAACTAATAAATTTAAAGTGGATAAACCGAAGAGACACAAGAAGGTAGTGATCACAGATGCCGTCAGGAAGCAACAATCTGATCAAATGAGGAATTATTGGAGAAAAAAATTACAACCCAATGTTAGGAAGAACTGAAATTTAGACTAGAGGTCCCATGAGGCCAAAAAATTTAAAAAAAGGAATATAAAATCAACAAAATTCTGTGATTCGCTCACGTAATCAGAAGAAATAAATCCTGGTTATGACTATGATGAACTAGTCATATTTACAAAGAACAGTTTAACATAATCTAGTTTTAGACCATCAAGGCCTATTTCTGAAAAAAAATTAGGCTACTAAAACTAGATTTATAAGACCATTTTTACTAGATAGCATTTCTCAAAACAGGGGATCATTTGTGCTATGAAATTTAACTATGTTTATCTGACCTTTGTAAATCCAACCTAGCCTCAAAGAACAATATTTCAAGTAAGTTAAAAGATTTGTAACAAAACCGAATGTACAATGTCTGCGCCACTTTCGTTTCAAGCCTTTATGACTACATGTCACTTACATGTCCAGCTGATGACCTACATTCCCTTAAAAAAAAAGACGGGGTCGGCCACCCTTATACCTGCTCTGTTCTTTCATTTCCGAATTTCAGTATCAATTCAGATTCATAGAAGAGTTTGTGTTTAGAGTGCATTCTGCTTGTAAGTATTTCATAACATTTCACATATTTTTTTATCTATTCGCTGTTTTCTAAAAAGTAAGATATTTTACTTCTCATGACATTGAGAGATGTAGCGGCAAGAAAACGTCAGACAGTTGGTAAACAAAAACAACTACAAACTTTTTCCGTCAAGTTTGATAATTTGACGTACGCTCTTTATTACTTTAGTGAGATTCTGTGTGCTGTTTTACGTTTTAGTATAATAAACTAATTATAATATATGTATTTCAAAGTTTTTTAATGTAATAAATTCAATTCAATACTTTTAAACATTCTTTAATGGTTTTCTGTGTAATCCGACTTTCCCGCTAATTCAACCCGGCTGCGCCCGGTTTAGATTGGATTAGCGAGACTCTATTGTATAGTTAATTTAACTAAATCCCCTTTACATTGCCAGTAAAGTGTAAACGTTGTCAGTAGGTGTACCAGTTGACTAGTGAGTAGTGACTGGCAAGGTCTAAACATCTTGTTGCCAGTGAAACAAAAATGTTTCGTTTACTGGCACTTTTCCCACAACATTTTAGGACTGGTACTTTACTGTTTGCAATGCGTAAACAGGTAGTGCCATTGCTAATCATTAATCCATGCCGATGTAATGACACATTGGTGTTCTTTTGCCATTGTGTAATCATGGTTGAAACACTAACAAAACTATGAAAGTGAAAAAAAAATTATTCACATGAGTGACAACGGAACAGAAGTCCCTCTCCTTGAATACAAAGATAAGGCATTATCACACGGTAATTAAACCAGAATCCTTATATGCAGCTGAAACATTCTCTCACAACCCAGGGCCCACTTGAAAGACTGGAGATCTTAGAAAGAATATTACAAAAAAACTTAGGTCTCAAATTCCGTAACAACCAAGTATTCCACATCAGGAATGAAACTCTTTACCAAATAACTGAAACACTATCAGACACAACAAGAAAAAGGAGAATTGATTTTTATGGGCAAATCCTTCAAATGGAGAAAAATAGACTAACCAAAAAAATATTTGACTACTTTCGCAATAAAAGAGCCAAACCACTTTGGTTTAGATAAACAGAGAAAGACATAAGAGAACTACAAATCACTGACACTATGCTCATGGCCAGAACAGCCAAAACAATAACCAAGGACAAGGAGCAACGGTTCCAAGGCAAAGTCAAATCCAAGCGAACGATCCAAATCTCTAACGAAGAAATAAAAGCAAGATCACAACGAATGAAGCAATACTGGGTTACGAGGAAGGCACAGAACATTAAAAAGTGATTGATTTAGTGTACCCCAAAGTTGGGTGAAACAAATAAAGAAAATGATGAAGTCATTATCATTATTATCACAATTATAAACATAGCATTACTATGAAGGGTGGACAAATTTTTTAATATCACTGACACTATGCTCATGGACAGAACAGACAAAACAATAACCAAGGACAAAAAACAACGGTTCCAAAGCAAAGTCAAATTCAAGGGAACGAACCAAATCTCTGACGAAGAAAGAAAAACAAGATCACAACGAATGAAGCAATACTGGGCTACGAGGAAGGCACAGAACATTAAAAAATGATTGATTTCGTGTACCGCAAAGTTGGGTGAAACAAATAAAGAGAAAACGGAACACTGTGAGATATTTTCCTACCACAATATTTTAATCATGATGTTTGTAGCGTAGGTTTTCAGGAAATAGTAGACGAAATTAACATAGAAAATTTTACAACCGTTCAAGTTGCAAAGAAAATTAAAAGTTTATACATTTATCATTTGGAGATTTCAAAAATTGAAACAAATATAGTGGACTTTATAAATGAGCCTTGTGTACTGGCTACTTCAACTTGCTTGCCAGTAGTACCTCAACTGGCATGCTAGTAACTGGCAGTGTGTAAACCCTGCATAACTCTACTACTGGTTATATTTCTGAAATGTCTATCCTAGTAATTTAGCCTATGATTTACTACATATCTACAAACCTAATTAGAAAAATAGGCAGTTATAATTTGTTTCACAGCAGTGGTTAAAAAATAGTATTTCAGAAACTCAATTTATTTTAGGTAACGCTGCCTCGGTGGCCTAGTTAATAGCGTTTTGGGCTTTCACCCCGAGGACCCGGGTTCAATTCCCGGCCAGGGCTTGGCATTTTCATACGCTATAAATCATCCCATCGTCTACATTAGCCCAAGTGTGCACAATAGTCAAACGTTAAAAAAAAAAAAAAAAAAAAAAAAAAAAAAAAAAAAATTTAGGTAAATACTGTCTAGTGACTAACTCAAATTGTAAGTAAACATTTTACTATAAAAAAGTCTTAATAAAAAATATGAAAGACATTTATTTCACATTCGAAATTAGGTCTAGCAATTGCGTTAAGTTTATAAACATTATTGTGTTATTAACATAACTAAAGACAATGCCTATTTAATTTAGTACTTTCGTTACTGCCACGTTTTACTTCCTGTAAAAAGGGTACCAAAAATTCTGTAAACAGCCTACTGTACTAAATAAACATTTTAATTTTTATGTTATAAAATATGCACATGAATTTTTACAAACTTATTTACTACAAACAAATTTCGTAAAATATAAATCACTTACCTAATCTTGCTTTACATGCTGCCAACTTAAAAAGTCATCATGCAAAGGTTATGAGTTAGGTAGAACACACTGAAATGTTAAACAAAGCAAACTATGAAATCAAATAATTTAAAAACGTGCAACTTTAAATAACACAATTCAAAGAAAAAATAATACGAAATGATAAATTTAAACTGAATACGCATATAAAATATATCCTATTAAAAAAGGGATTTTTACTTCAATTTTTCAAAATATAATAAAACAAAATAGACCTTATTTTACATCAGCTGTTTCATTTCAGGTAATTACTACTAAGTAATAAATTTCTTTAGAAATATTATTTCTTCTTTTAAGGGTACGAAGTATTTGGATTATAATACTTAAATGTATAAGCGCATTACTATCACAATATCAGATTCTCCTTTTTTTAATTGATTTTTATTATTCTATTCTACATTTTGCGATTTGCATTCATTATGTAATTTATTACGAGGGTTGATCAAATATAAACGAGACTGATTTTTTAAAAAAATTATTGCTTACTTACAAATTATTCTTGATACAACTTATTTTTCTACATAGTCTCCCTTACGAGTAACACATTTTTCCCACGGATTGGAAGTTTTTAATTCCATCTTCGTAAAAAGTTCTCGGGCGTTCATTGAGCCATTGGAGCACGAAGGTCTCCACCGCAGAACCGTCTTCGAAACGCTGGCCTCCAAGCACCTCTTTGAGTGGCACAAACAGGTGATAGTCGCAGGGTGATAAGTCTGGACTGTATGGGGGATGTTCCATTAGTTCCCAGCCAATTTGATCGAGTTCAAGCCTTGTAGCGTTCGCCGAATGTGGTCGGGCATTATTGTGAAGAAGAATGACATTTCTCGCCGGTTTAGATTTCCTTTTCCTCTGAAAAAGACTGTTTTATGACCTCTAAAACATCGCAATAATATTGTGCATTTATTGTGCGTCGTTGATGGAGGAAATCGACTTGAAAGGCGCCTTGATTATCGAAAAATACAGTGGCCATTACCTTCCCGGCCGACGATCGTGATTTGGCATTCAGGTTTTCTACTGCTTCCCGTCCTTCGGCGAATTCCTTGTGCCAAGCAAAAACGCGAGCTCTTGACAGGGTCCTGTCCCTGTATTGAGCCGTCAATCTACGAAAGATTTCAGTCGGATTAACTCCCTCCTTGGCCAAAAACTTAATAATAATTCTCTGCTCCACGGAAACGTGCACTTCACTCTCACTCATTGTATAGTTTTATACTGAAGGGTCCGAACGGAAATGTTGCCCGTCTACGCCCGTCCCAAACCTCCCAGGCTACCTGAAACCCCACCCTTTAGAGTTCAATGTCCAACGGAAAAGTTTTTAGAAAGTCAGTCTCGTTTATATTTGATCAACCCTCGTATTACATGAAGTCCTTTACATGTGATTTAGAAAATGCTAAATTTGAACAGACAAGAGGTTAAAATAGGCTGCACTGACCACTGTTCATGGTAAACCTTCAATGGTTCAAGAAGGTAAGATAAGGATTAGGTATAGTACGATATGGTCAATGGTCAACATGTGGTGATTAAGTGAAAACTAAGCATCTTTCACTAGTCTAGCGACAGAAGTGTCGAATATTCATTAACTGTATAGTGATAATATTTGTATAGTGTATAGTGATTTTAGTAGGTAATTTTTATAATAAAAAAAAAAAATCTATGCATGCAAAAAGTAACTAACAAAACATTGGTAAAAAATAGTTTTAAAACTAGTAACCTGAGCAAGGCGAAGAACTTTACTAGTTGGTATCACCAAGACCGGCGAGTCGTTGATGGGAGTGATGTCCACGTGCAGTATAAAACGATGAGTTCCTTGCAAATATCCTGGAAGTACAAAACCAGCTCCAGGGGCGAGTTCTAGGTCCAGCATGATACTGTCTTGCAAGCTCTCAGATCCGTCATGTAAGTATCGGACCTGAAATTTGCATTTACTTTTTTACACTTTTATTCTTTGAAATTTATAAATTCTATAAGCATTTCAACAAATTACGAGGTTTAATTTACGTGATAAATATAATTAGTAGTTCAAAGGACAGTATATTGTTAATTAGTTGCTTCGTCAATGCTCTACGACAGCGCTTTGACATTCCAGTAACCTTTTCTGCCAATTTAACCTATAACCATACTTAGAAAAAATGTTACTGAACCAACTTTATTGGAAACGTCACGTTCTTTCTCCACGAAGCGGAAAAATTATGATGGATTTTGCCATTCAGCCAGAATTATAGGAAACAGTCGGCCACTTCACTTGTCATCATTAAACTAGAGGCTATCATTTTGAAATATAAGTGAACAGGAAAAAATCTTACACATACATTATTTGGATTTTATACAAAATAACTTTGTACCCAATTTCAAACTCTCAATCAATGCGTTTTGTGAAACTTGTATACTTTCATCATCGTAAAATAAGCCGCCTCGGTGACCTAGTGGATAGCATACTAGACTTTCACCCCGAGGACCCAGGTTCGATTCCCGGCGAGGGCTTGGCATTTTCATACGCTATAAATCATCCCATCGTCTGCATTAGCCCAAGTGTGCACAATAGTTGGACGTTAAACACCAAAAAAAAAAAAAAAAAAAAAAAACAGAGGCTGCCATCTTGAAATAGAAATGAATGGAAAAATATCTTACACATGTGTTTCTTTTACCTTTATACCAAATTTCAAAGCAATCAATCAATGAGTTTGACCAAAATTATGTATAAACGTCATTATGAATCAGAGGTCGCCATCTTCAAATGAAATTAAGTGGGGTACACATAAATCACTCAGGCTTTATATAAGGTATTTTTGAACAACATTTCAAAATAACTGATCAATTCATTTGGCGAAAACTGTGTAATAAACAAAAAAACAAACACACGAACAATCAAGTTGAAACAAAGACCCTAGGGTATCCTTTTTCTTCGTATTTTTCTTCACCCAGGAAGTCTAATATGGTATAATTATTTTGCAAATCAGGATGTTTCGGAATTGGCGCATTCGAAAAATCCAAATGTATGATCAGATTCAGGAAGATCTGTGTATATGCATAATCACTTTTTCATAGAAAAAAGGCATTTTTTTATACTCTTTATTTATCCATGCTTAAACTAAACACTAACACATTATTCAATTTCATGAAATGCACAGTTCACAACTCCTAATACAGATTCCCATCTACTGGTGTACTACCTTATCTAAGAAGATAAACTATGCACTTGACATTGTCACGTGTATCATTTTATATTTATGGGTGAAGTACAATGTAGTTATTCACCCAATTTAGGCAACAATGCTAGTAGTATTTGTAAAGATCCAATGTCTATGTTATACCATTACACTGACATAATAGTTGTCTACCATATGTTCAGTATATACAAGGTACGTCCAGAAAGTAACTTCCGTTTCAATTTCTCTATGTTGCAGCGCTGCAATCGTAGTTCCGCACATGCGCGATGGACACTCTGTATCAAAGAGAAGAAATGTGAACTATTTTGAGATCGCTGTCAGCCACGTACGCTTTGTTGTGCTTGTTTACAATGTCGGTGTTGATTGAAAATCCCGCCGCTTGTGAAATCAGATCTGTGATTCGTTTTCTGAATGCTAGGAAAGTGAAACCAATTGAAATTTATCGGCAAATTTGCGAAGTTTACGGACAAAATGCGATGAGTGATACAATGGTGAGAAGATGGGTCCGACAGTTCAATGAAGGATGTAGTGAAGTGCACAATGAAGAACGAAGTGGGCGTCCATCTTTGGTTACAGAAGAACTGGTTCATGCGATTGATGACAAGATCCAGGAAAACCGCAAGTTTACAATTAGTGCTCTCGCTATGGAATTTCTCCAAATCTCATGATCACTAATTTATGAAATTGTTACCGAAAAACTGAAATTCCGTAAACTTTGCTCACGTTGGATACCAAAGATTCTTACTGAGCAACACAAAACAAACCGGATGGGTAGTGCACTTCAGTTTTTGACCCGTTATGATGAAGGCGGCGAAGAATTTCTGACACAGTCACAGGAGATGAAATTTGGGTTTCTTACGACACCCCTGAAAGTAAGCGGCAATCAATGGAATGGAGGCACACTTCATCCCCAGCAAAGGTTAAGCCGAAACAAATCTTGACACCTCGAAAAATTATTTGCACAGTATTCTGGAACTGGATTGATGGAACCCATTGATTTCTTACCGTGTGGTCAAACAATCAAAGCAGATGTTTATTGCGAGACACTTAGGAAATTGTGCCGCGCAATACAGAATTAGCACCGAGGATTGCTGTCAAAAGGTGTTGTTTTTCTTCACGACAATGCACGACCACACACTGCAAATGTGACGAGAAACCTCCTACAGGGATTTGGCTGGGATGTGTTTGGTCATCCTCCGTAAAGCCCTAACCTCGCTCCTAGCGACTTTCATCTGTTCTTACATCTCAAGTCTTTCCTTGGCGGTCAACACTTCAACAATGACGAAGAGCTGAAAGAAAATGTTTCCAACTGGTTGAAGACACAGGAGCAAACTTCTATGAAGAAGGTATACAAAAACTTGTGCCACACTATGACAAATGCCTGCAAAATTTCGGCATTATGTGGAAAAGTAGTTTAAGAGTTGTAGAATTTTGTAAAATAAATAATTTTCTGTATCTGTACACAATTTAATTTTATTACCAAACGGAACTTATTTTCTGGATGTACCTCATAAGTGGAAGTATGAACCATATTAAATTTTAAATGTCCACTTTTGTAATCAGGTTTTGTCGATTATAACTAGGACCAACCGTAGTAAAGTATATTTAACACTTTAAATGAATCAACTTTTGTTTCATTAACTTTACTTGTTTCTCCGGACCAACAACCCAGACAACTAACTTTTCTTAATCTCTGGCTACAATATTCATTTGTATTTGCATTTGTGGGAAGTATTTTAAAATAATACATCCCATACATTTTGTTATTTTTCCCAACAAACCAAATACTTAACTTTTCTTGATGGCTAAAATGATCCTTTTTCCTACGAATCTAAAAATATTATGTTAACAGAATAGTTAAAGTTTAAGATATGTATATTCAGATTAGTAAAGTAAAACATCTAAATTATTCTTAATTATTAACCTCATCAATAAATATTTGATCTTTTTCATTATTTCACATCACCCTTACGACATTATTATTTATTACGTTTTCCTTATTAAGTTTTAAAATATTTTTTTATTTAAACAGTAAATAAAAAGGAATTAAAAATAAATTAAAATTAAATTAATAAAAATAAAACATAAATTTCACAATAAAAGAGTCAAACCACCTTGGTTTAGAGAAATGGAGAAAGACATAACTGAACTACAAATCACTGACACTATGCTCATGGATAGAACAGCCAAAACAATAACCGAGGACAAGAATCAACGGTTCCAAGGCAAAGTCAAATCCAAGCGAACGATCCAAATCTCTGACGAAGAAAGAAAAGCAAGATCACAATGAATGAAGTAATACTGGACTACGAGGAAGGCACAGAACATTGATTGATTTGGTGTACCCCAAAGTTGGGTGAAACAAATAAAGAGAAAAATAAAACAAAAAAGTAATTTTTATTTTAATTAATCAATTATTATGAATTATGTTTTCTTTATTACGTTTACAGTAAGTTCATCGTTATTACGTTTTCTTTATACGAAATAATGGTCCTTTTGGGACAAGATAAAACAATATTTTCTGGATCTGCTACAACCCTGCATCCAATTAGCATAAAGTACATCTCAAAGTACACTGTTATCTGAAAGGAAAACTTCCCACAATTTGCCAAAAAGAATACCAACACTGAATTGTTAAACACAGAATGCATTTTGTTGACCGCTCAACTCAAGTTGACACGCAAACAGTTTAAGTCAAAAGTGGATTAAGGAAAAACAAGTTGAAAGCCAAAAACAAGTAACATTTTTTTTTATGTTTAACATTCGACTATTGTGCACACTTGGGCTAATTAATGCAGACGATGGGATGATTTATAGCATATGAAAATGCCAAGCCCTAGCCGGGAATCGAACCCGGGTCCTCGGGGTGAAAGCCCAGTATGCTATCAACTAGGCCATCGAGGCGGGCTAAAACAAGTAACATTGGGGTATATACAGATATAGAAAAAACATAATTTATGACTGTCATTTCACATCTCCTTCATAATTTACCATTTTGATCATGTATTTATGTAAAATAAATGAAAATTGAAATAAAATATTGTCACCCTTACGCCACCTTGATAATTTTCTATACTATACGATGTGAAATAACAGAATTTGATTTCATTTCTTATAACCTCTTTATATCTAAATACGTAATAATTTAAATTTACCTTGTCCTTGGCTAAGTCTAATAAAGTGAACACTTGCTGAGATGGATTACCCCCTCCTCTTTCCCATACTTCCACAGACAGTCTGCCGTGCTGAGGGGAGCCGACAGTAGAGAACAACACTCCTGAGTCCCTTACTCCATACTTTGCGTAATCTAGGATAACATTCATGTGTGATGGAGTAATCAAAGCATTTTCACCCTCAGAAACTTGAAGCGGGCTCAGTTCTACCAGTTCCAAGAGAGACGACTTTGAAAATACCTGCCAAAATTAGACATATTGAAAAGAAACCTAACAAAGCTTTTGCTCTTATAATTGTTTGTATGTCACAATAGGTAAACATATTTTTATCACTCCCATTATATGCAGTATTTTTTATTGTGATAGTTTCAAGCCAACCTTCCTATTACATAAAAGTGGGTTGTTATGGTTAAATTTTCTCAACAAGTCCAAAAATTTTAAAGAACCATAATGGAATAAAAATAGAAACAATAATCATAGTAGAATTTCCAATTATCTACAAATTCCATAAGTTATTTACAAATGGCAGGTTGAATCGTCCAAGTAGGATGAGGGAGGTGTGGAGGATTAGAAGGAACAAGACATGAGTCGGAGTGCTTTGCGTGATCCAACAGGGTCTATATGCAAATAATAATAATAATAAAATAGAAATGTTATTTTTTTAAACATTTAAACCTAAAATAGTATAGACAATTGTATATTATAATAATATAATAAAACATAAATGTTATTTTTTTTTAATATTCAAAAATGTCTGAAAACCTATTTTTATATAGTTTTTCTTCATAAAGTGTTGACCTTAATATCTTATATACAATTATACTGCACTAGAATTATGTTATATTTCCTTCACAGCAAAACATGCCATGTTAGCAAACTGTCCCACAATTTAATGTTAGTTTTTTTTAAATAAACTAAATTATTTTCATTATAATTTAAATTTTAATAAAAAATATTTGGCTTTTAAATAATAATTCAAATAAAATAATTAATTTAATATTAGAAAATTACAAATGCACGTACTGTACTGAAATAATACTAGTAATAAAATTTTCCATGAAAAAGTAAAATAAAAATTAGCTTTTAATTGTTGTTTAATAATGCTTGATTATCAACATCACTAAAATCCGATGTACTGTCACTTAATTCATTCAATTTACTGTCAGACTCATTTTCTAATAAATCACTAAGTCGCCTTGCTTCTACTTCATACGCGCCCATTTTCAATTTAAAATACTTTTATGTACTTCAAAACAAAAACTGTTTAATCTCTTATATAAAAGGCAATGTCCTGACTGACTGACTGATCAACGTACAGCCCAAACTATACAACCTAGAGACTTGAAATTTTGAGGATACCTTCAATGTAAGCGCGTACTAAGAAATGATTTTGCAAAAAATTGATTTTAACTCCATTAAACTACTTACCCAGTCAAAATTTAATAAACAACGTACAGCCAGTACTATTATAGCTAAAGACTTGAAATTTTCAAGGTACATTCTTACAAGAATGTCAAGGTGCACTAATAAAGGATTTTGTAAAAAATTTATTTTAACACCATTAAACTACTAACCCAGTTCAAATTTAATAATCAACGTACAGCCAATACTATTATAGCTAGAGACATGAAATTTTCAGGGTACCTTCTTACAACATTGTCTAAATGCACTGAAAAAGGGGTGCACTGAAAAACGATTTTCCAGTATGCAACCCCTAAAGAGGTAAACATGAGGTACAACAATTTTTATTGGAAAACATATGTTTTTCATCTGACCTTCTTAAAATGTAACATAGTCACTCTTAAGTATAAGTAATGAAATATATTTTTCACCTTTTCCCCAAAACGTATCCCCTAAAGAGATTGAAAGAAGGTATAAAATATAAAAAAGGGGTACAATTTTGTATTGAAAAAATATTTTTTTTATCTTATATTCTAGAGACACATATTTCAACATCTTTCATCCCCTAAAAGAATTAAAATGGAAAAAGAGTTACCATGGGAGAAAAAAGAGTGTTTGCATTGGAGAAAAATATTTTTTATCAAATTTTCTTAAAAGTAAACAAAATATTTTTAAACAAATTATGATACACGCAATTCAGTATTTTCCCCCGAATTTATCCCCTAAAAGGACAAAAATATAGAATAGGTATAAATGTTTGTATTGGACAAAAACATTCTTGATCAGATTTTCTTAAATTCGAATGGAACACGTTTGAAGACAATAAAACAACATATTCAGGTTATAATATATTTTCATATTCACTGTAAAATAATCACGAGTTTAGATGATCACACTTTTATTAATATATTTTTTTATGTTTCTAAATTATTACATTACTGAAACAGTTTAAGTTTCGTGGGCGAAGCTGCGAATGCTAGAACCAATATATTTCTTGTTAAATTTTTTTCTCGATTATGTAAATATTTGTTTTGTATGTGTGTAAAATAAGTTTACTATTTTTCAATATTGCAAACAGTACAATTTATACGGCCATAAAATACAGTACGATAATTAATAAATGAAACTATTTCTACCAATATATATTAAAATTTAAGTTTACCTTATAACTGGTAGCAAAGTCATCTTTAACACAATGTGCCCTTTGACATTCGCACCTGAAATCATCAACCCCTTGTTGGACACATGTCGCATCAGAAGCACAAGGCTGTTGTATACAAGGATACATCCACACACACTCCGGCAGGATTCCTTGTGTCACTCGAGCATGGCTAATACCTAGCTTTCGCCCATCTACATCGATATTACGCAAACACCCTTTGAAACTTGTATCAGCCGCCTTCAAGCCCTGGCTAAGTGCTCTTGCACGCTTGTTCAACTCTATGCCTCCTATATGAATCTACGAAACAAATTAGGGTAAGGTTAGGTTAGGTTAGGTTATTTTGTAGAAAATTTATAAATAATTGAAATATTACATATTCATTTTAACTTAATTTTTTAAATTTCTATTGTAAAGACAAATAACTAATTGAGGCTGCAGATGAGCTGGGAAACAAATTAGGAGAAGATCTATCAAGTTATTTTGTAGAAAATTTGTAAATAACTGAAAACTTACATATTTTTTTAACTTAATTTTTATATTTCTACTGTAAAGAGAAATAAAGATTACAAAGAAAAAAATAATGAAAATTAGATACAAATAGAAAATGAAAAATGTAAATATTAAAGATATATACAAAAAACTAAGATCTAATGATGAAATATACAGGAACATAGAGGACATGACAGAGATGATAAGGAAGAGAAGACTGCAATTTTTTGGACATATGTACAGGATGAATGATTCAAGACTAGCGAAAAGGATACTCAAGTACCTATGGGATAAAAAGTCAACAACTAGTTGGATTCGAGAGGTAAGGAAAGATTTGGAAAGAAATAATATTAAAGAAGAAGAAACGCAGAACAGAGAGATTTTTAGAAAGAGGATATTGAGTAAGGAGGGATTCCAAGGAAGATTGCGCAAGAAACCTGGTGCGAAGTGGTCCGAAGACAGAAAGAAGCTGCATAGTGAAAGGATGAGGGAGTATTGGAGGGAACGGAAGAGAAAACAGCTAAGTGTGAAAAATTGAAATTGTCACGTGGTCCCTAGCAGGCCTCATCGAAAGAAGAAGAAAAATATATACAAAAATAAACAAAACAAAAAGTAAAAACACAACTAAATTTTTATTCTAATAAAATAATTGCAACAAAACACAGCTATTTTAATGATATGATTATTAATAGCTATTTTAATGATATGATATGACATAGCTAATGAAAAAAATTAATATCTCATCAAATAATAACTTTTTAGTTATTATTATAATTAGTGTTAAGACTTCGCCATTATAATTAGTGTTAAAATCTTCAAGATGTAACGTTTTCAATTTTCAACAGAATTTGAACGTGTTCTTAACATGTTCAGATTTTAAAGATGACTGCTAACATATATATGCATTAATGTGAATTTTTAGTGAAACTCGGAAAGTCTGCCCTAAACTCTTGTAAAGAGTAATAACATGATAAATGATGTTTTTTTTATTTATAGTCCAGACACTAAGTGCCAATCAATACTCTGAAAGACCCTCCATTCATCAAGACTAAAGAAAACTCAAATGTTCACATCCAAATTCAAAGCCATGATAATTGTGTTTTTTGACATCCATGGGATTTTTTTTTTAACTTCTGACTATTGTGCACACTTTGGGCTAATGCAGATGATGAGATGATTTATAGCATATGAAAATGCCAAGCCCTCATCGGGAATCGATTATATATATATTGGGTAACTGAAGGTCAAATAATGAGTAAGAATTATTATTTTGAGGTCCTAACTACTCTCTGTAAACCAGTAAGAAGAAAACAACCCGAGTTGTGAAAAAACAAGTCATGGTTTTTTCATCAAGACAACCCACCGGTAGATACTACATTGGTTGTCCAGACGTTTTTGGCTAAACATGGGATCCCTACACCTTGCTCTGTGTCACTTCTTTTTGTTTCCAACAGTGAAATCAGTGGTAAAAGGAATGAAATTTGAAACAACTGAGTTGTGAAACAATAAGCGATAGAGATCTTGAACATGCTTTCAGAAAACGACTTGAAATATCGCTTTGACTAATGAAAAATTTGCACGGTGTAGCGGTGTAGAGACCATGAAGGGGAGTATACTGAAGGGAAGAATGTTAAAGTTGTGAAGACATAAAACCAAAGGATATGATAACATTAATCCAATTAGTTTTTAGCCACACTTCGTATTATCATAATCAGGTTATTGGTGTCCTTATAAAATGAAATAGTTTTAATCCACTACCAAGCTGGGAAAGAGGAATTACTTAGTATTGGTTTTGACTTTTAAAGGTTATTAGCAAGTAATGTACACATGGTATATCAAATGTCAATGATAGGTTAACGGTTGAAACAGGAAGTAATAGTAAATTAAAACTGTGTTTGCATTTTATAAACCGTAATACGTTCTGAATTCTACATAGTTAAAGTCTAAAAATTTAATGTAACTTTACAGGTAAATATATAAGTACTTACAATTTCTGCCAAATCGTAGAACTTATTCTTATTGCCCCCTTGAGCGAGTTTCATAGAAGCTTTTTGTCCATCCACAGAGATTTCAATGAACGTTGCAGTAAACTGAACAGAGATGCCATGCCAGTCTCCGTCAGATATAATCGTGGCACTCTTTAATTCCACCGCTCCGTTGCCCTTATTAAGAGCAATGCGAAGTTGACCGTTTACTAATTCAACACCGACAAAGTCCGAACGACCAGAAGACATACCACTTGTGTAGAATACTACTCCATGGTCAGAGACTGTCTTCATTTCAAACTGCCATCTAAATGGCAAAAAAAGGAAAAAATAAGAAATAACCAATCAACTTAGATATTATATTTCTTAGGGCAAATATTTACCTTACAGAAAATTTTAAAAAATTCTACTGGAACATCTGTAAAAATATCAATATTAAATATGTTTTATGCATTTAAAATTATTACTTGATGATGAAATATTCTTTCTACTTTTAACAGATAGGATATTTACCATCATCTGTATATCGGAGATATTAAAATAACATTATTATTTATTATATGAATGCCTTTATATATAATAACATATCCAGATTAAATTATTTATCATGATGCTGAATCTACCAAAGTTATAAATATGAAATTTATTCAGTAGTTTCATTCTGTAACAGAGACTTATTAAGAAAGAATTTTCAAATATTCAACCATTTCAGGGGTTAAAAGGGATAAAAAATTTTACTGAAAAACAATTTTTTTGGTCAGATTTTCTTGAAATGTTAGCATAATTATGCTACAATATACATAATGAAATATTTCTGTATTTTCCGAAATTAATCCTCTTTAACTCCATGAGATTTGTCATAAACAAGCAAAAAGTTTTTTACCTATTGAATGGATATGCGAGTGAGCATACTATTATCATTTGAAATGAGATAAATATATTTAAAAAGATTTAACTATTTCATCCTGACTGTTGTATCAAGAATTACAATATTTTTCACATTTATCATGAAATTCCGTAAGCCAAATCCCTGAAAGAGTGATCATGAGAGTTCCACCATTATTTTTTTTTTTTTTTACTGTTATTGTTATTGACGATCGTCGAAATCGGTGAAGAGAAGTTAAATAAAATAAAACTTTAATAAAATAATAAAATCACGCTGTAATTAAAGTCTTTAATATAGAAACTATATGAACAAGACATTCACAAAATTTGTTTTTTTCTTGTTACTTTAAGGCAAAAAGCACAATGATGTTTTTTTTTTTTTTGATGTTGCACACTTGGGCTAATGAAGACGATGAGATGATTTATAGCGTATGAAAATGCCAAGCCCTGGCCGGGAATCGAACCCAGGTCCTCGGGGTGAAAGCCTAGTACGCTATCAACTAGGCCACCGAGGCAGCTCATAATATCTTAAAACAGCAATAGCTAGAGAACTGAAATTTTTCTCGGAAATTAAAGAACATAGTAGATGCTCACTAAAAAAGTATTTCAAAACTGACCAATAAACAGTGGTTTAAATCTATCTTCTTTAATATCAAAAAATCAATAAATCCAAAGTATTCATAAAAATTGTATCAGGGTAATGATTTTATAGGTTCTGGGGCATTCCAATTCAAATGCGGTAAGTACATTTTCTTCAAATTATAAAAACCACAAGAGTAATAAAACTGTGTGTAAATACTAGTTTGTGTTCATAGAACAATACACAATGTTTAAAGAGTGGTTTAGCATAAAACTTGAACCTGTGGGTACATGTGATTTTCAAAGAAGCTAGACAACATTTTTAATGTATATAACAAAATTTAAAATACCAGGAGAGAAGATGTTCAATAGCTATGGGATATTATCAGTTAAATTTACCTCACCTATCACTTTAAACATTAGAAAATTTTTATGTTTTATATTTTACGTGCCTGACTTCAAGAGTATGTTCAAATATATTCTTGAAACATCATTATCATTCTAGACACACAAATGATGATTTTCTGATAAAAAAATATGACAATAAAAATTAAATGCATACTTCGCTCCTGTGCGTGGTATTATGTTAGGCAAAGCCATATAAGCACCGTCTTCAACAAAACTGATTTCCTTGTCATCGCTTGCATCGAACTCAGCGGCACAGTTCCAAGTTACACTCTGAGCATCTGCGTTCAATATTCTGTGCCTAGCTCGTTGTAGAGCATCCACGCCGTTGTACAATACATCCGACAAACATCCACGAAGCCATTCACCATGGCCGAGGAAGAGTTCGGAGAACTCACCTTGTCCACCGACGTACAAACCGTAGTGAATGTTCAACTCAAAGAAGCGACCAGGCAACTTCTCTCTGAAATTATTAATTACAATTCATCAAGTGCATGTATTATTAGTATAACGATTAAAACCTTAATTCATAAATGACAATTTAAACAAAAAAAACGAAATTATTTCAATGACATTTAACTGAAAGATGATTAAGTGTAACAATTGTGTAATTGTAAAATAAAAACAAAATAATGTGTAACAATATTTTGTAACAATAATTTTAACAATATTTTGCAACAATAATGTGTAACAATATTTTGCAACAATAATGTGTAACAATATTTTGTAACAATAATTTTAACAATATTTTGCAACAATAATGTGTAATCCCATTTTACCAAAACCTTCACAGTTAAAAAGATATATTAACAGCAACAATGACAAGTCTTGCTGACATGATAAAAGCAAATTTTCAAATACCAATAAAAAATAAGTAATATTAAAAAAATGAACAGTTCATATTCATGTTTTACAGTTAAACACATAAAAAAATTATTATATTTTTTAAAATTACATCACAATCAAAACTAAAATTTGCATTAACATGACAGCACAGACTCCTGTTTTTCTACATGTGGAAACACCCAATAACAGTTTACTCGTGTAAGTTATGAATGATTTTAATACTGATATTGTTATTTTTTTAATGTTAAAAAATATTTAAAAACCTATTTTCAAATAGTTTTTCTACATAAAGTATTGATCTTAATATTTTAAATACAATTACACTATAATTACGTCATAATTCCCTTATAGCAAACATACCACGTTAGCTAATTGCCGCACATTGAAATGTTAAAGTTTTTCAAATAAACTACATTATTTTTATTATAATTTAAAGTTTAATAAAAAAATGTTTGCCTGTTAAATAAATAAAATAAAAAATATTAGAAATACTTTTAAAAAATGCACACGCTCTACTAAAAAAAAACAGTAATAAAATCTTCCAAGAAAAGTAAAATAAAAATTCGGTTTTAATTATTTAATAATTCCTGATCTTCAAAGTCACTAAAGTCCTATTGTTATTTAATTCATTCTACTACGATAAGAAACGTTCTCTAATAAATGCCTCAGTTGTCTTTCTTTTCTTTTACACAAGTCAATTTTTACTCTAAAATACTTTTAAATACTTGGAAACATTTAAAACTGTTTAATACTAATAATGTTTTTAAAATTTGTGTTTATTATATAAAAATTTGTTTCGTATGTATGAAAAATTAGTTTAATATTTTTCAATTGTGCAAATGGTGTAATATATGTGGCTATAAAATATAGCACAATAATTTAAAAGAAAAATATTTCTTTCCACCAATATATACTAAAATTGTCAAGTATTACAGTAGTAACGTGTTCGAAAAAATATAACTGTTAACAAATTTCTCACACTTCTTGAAACCACTACGCGATAGCAACTCACGTTAGCAAAATGCTTATTCTAAAAATCAAGTGTCCACAGCTCTCGACATCATACAATGATTGATTAATTTGAATCGAAGTCATAACAACAACAGTGTGCGCGGGAAGTACTCAGCTGTCCTACCTTTCTTTGAACAAACAGAAAAAATAAATTCTAGAAATGCAGAAACTTTCCGCAACAGTGTGCGATGACATATTAATTAGTATTTTAAATTGCATTGAAACTACAAAAATAAACCTTCACCGTCGATAAATTTGGAATACCAATTTATGCAGATTTAACACTAATTGCAATGGTGAAATCAGATTTTCAAAAAAAGTGTATGATCAAAGTTATGATTTTTAAATATTTTGAATGGCTGTCATTTCAAAATGGTTGAAAAATTTTTTCTAAGCAATGAACTTCTCCAAACAGGTACCAAAACTGATTTTTTTTCCAAGCGAATTGAACCAAATGCTAGAATACTCACTAAACAAAAATTTTTTAACAAACCTCTTAAAACGTGTTCTAAAAATGTCATTTCAGTTCAAGTAACTTATGTTAATGAACAGCTCATTTTTCGTATGCTTGCAGTTTCATTAGTTAACTTCTAATCAATCCATCCTATCCTATCTTATGCCCTGTAACTATACTCTTGCAGTTTGTATAATTCAAATTTTAAGTTATTCAAACATAACCTACCTAGTAACATGAATCTGATCAATATAAAGAGTCATGTTGGCTTCTATTCTTGATATTAATACATTGTGCCAAGTCAAATCATTTAAACGCAAGCCTTTCGGAGAAGACACTTCCGATTCTCCAGCACCCAGATTGATCAGCACCTGTAAATACATAACAATAACTAAACTATACATTTTTTTTTTTTAACGTCCGACTATTGTGCACACTTGGGCTAATGCAGACGATGGGATGATTTATAACGTATGAAAATGCCAAGCCCTCGCCGGGAATCAAACTCGGGTCCTCAGGGTGAAATCCTAGTACGCTATCCTCTAGGCCACCAAGTGAGTATTAATCATCACTCCTTTACATTTAAGTGAGTGTTTAACATAAACAATATAATTTTGTCATCATGGAGTTCGTAAGTTCTTTGAGAAAGCAACTATTACTATTATTGCTATACACTAATATTATTATACACTATTATTACTAAACACACTAGCGTTTTGTCATTTCGAACAATTGATATGCTCGTGCTATTATTTGTTTTGAATTTGTATAGAGAACATCAGTAGTTCATTAGATTAGATTATATTCTAGAGGAAGGGATTTGTTCAACCCCAGACACTGCAATCAACTTACCTCTTAAAATACCTAGTTCAGCAGATTGGTGCCCTTAATAAGTTCCAACAACCCACTGACTAGCTCACTCTGCTGAAGATCCCTAGAGTCTTGGAAACCAAAAACCCCTAGCCTCCTACTAGCAAGAGCATCACAATCATAAATTATGTGACCTGCAGTTCCCTCCTTCTTCCTGTACAATCTACACACGGTTTCTCCATGGTACACACCTATCCTGTTCATGTGCACCCTCAGACCACAGTGCCCTGTTATGAGCCCCATGATCCTCCTGAGTTGTGCTCTGCCCAGGACATCTGCTGCCGCTTTGATTCCTCCAGAAGGAACTTTCAGTAGTTCATACTCAAGGATCCAATATATTTAGGAAAAATGTTACTAGACCCACTTTACTGGAAATGTCATGTTCTTTCTCCATGAAGCAGACAAAATTATGACAGATCAGCCAGTATTATAGGAAACAGTCAGCAACTATACACGTCATCACTAAACCAGAGGAAGACTAACATTTACAACTCTATTTTCAAGTTATATTCATTATTAACACTTAAATATTTAACGATACAATTTTCCTTGTAACCTTTATGCTCATGAGGTGAAAATGAGTTACTGATAGGAAAATAACAAATCATGTTAATTGCGATATGAACACAGTACAATGACCTGTCCTACGTACAAATTGGTATGCATGAGATATGAACCTACCTTAAGACGACCAGATTCCAAGCGAACGAGGCAGTAATCAGTACGACCTGCAGCAAGGAATAACAATGCATCTGATTGTTTAGTTCGAAACTTTAACTGCACTTCAGTCGTACTTTTAGCATCTTGCAATGGCACATATACATAGCTGGCACCGTAAAAAGAAGCTAGAATCAAAATACACATATTCTGTAAATTATGTCATTGATTACTTATAAACTGAATAATTATAATTATTGTGACATAAAATACGACGGTGGTTCAAATATAAACCGGAATTTTGCTATAGAAAATTTTATTATTAAGTTACAGAGCTGACATTTTTTACAGTTTTTCTAGATAGCCTCTGTCATACTCTACACACTTTTGCCACCTCTCCGGAAGCTTTCGGATGCCTTTTTCGTAAAAATCTCTCGGCTTGTCAAGTAACCATTCGTGCACGAAGGATTCTACCTCCGCATTGCTTTCGAATCGCAGTCCGCCAAGTGCCTTTTTCAATGGACCAAATAAATAGTAGTCGCATGGCAACAAGTCGGGACTATAAGGAGGGTGTTCCAGTGTTTCCCAACCCAATTTGCTCAATGTTTCCATCGTAAGCTGAGCTGTATGCGGTCTAGCGTTGTCTTGGCACCCATCTGGCTGAAATTTTGAGGTAACCGAGCCGTTCATGAATTATTTGCTCAATACTACCTATGCTGATGCCCAATTTTTCAGCCATATCGCATACAGTACTGCGTCGGTCTTCCAAAATGAGTTTTTCTACAGTGCTGACGTTCTAATCAGTAACACTTGTTTTGGGGCGCCGCGCATGTGGCAAGTTTGCCACCATTTCTCGGTCTTTTCAGAAAGCGGAACACCATTCATACACTTGAGTCTTGGAGAGGCACTCATCCCCGAACTGCTCGAATAATTTTCGATAAATTTCCACGGATTTTACATTATCTTTGACCAAAAAACGAATAATGATGCGTTGCGCAACAGACACTAGTACATCCTTCTCGCTCATGGCTACAACTACACTAACAAGCAAGGTTACGCGCTCCCGGCCGTTCTCTACACTTCGTAACAGACCAGTCTAACATCCAGTGCAGCCACTTTTATGACACTAAATATTTCGCGCATTTATTCAAAAATTCCTGTTTTTATTTGAACCACCCTCGTAAATCTAGATTTCAAGACCACTTCGCTTAATAATAGTTCACAATTTTTATATAGAAAATAAATGTAAAGTAATAACCTAAAAACTGCCAAATATTATGCATGCACTGCACATCTACGTATTCAGCTCACAAATACGTTGAATAACAACTGTTTTTTCATAATGTAATATTATCCAACATTATATTTATTACTGTTGTTTCACCGTTTTCTTTACACTATAAAGTGCCTAACATTTTGTTTTAGTGAAATAATATCTACATTATTCAAATTATTCCATTGAAATTCATTACCCAAGAAGCCATCACGCTAAAATTATAATATTTTGTATCTTTTTTATCCTCTGTTATTTGCAAAAATTTATTATTATTATTATTTAAAAGATATTAATTACAAATAAATTTTTAAAAATATTCTGAGGTACATTTTCTACTATTTCAACAAGGAGTTCTTTAAGATGCAAATAATCGATACACAGGCTGCTGAATAAATTAGTCTGTTCATCCTTAGTCTGAGCCCGATGTCAAAAAACGTACTTGTCTCCACTCCAAGTTGATTGGTTTATAAGATTACCCATCATGCTCTAATCTATGATAAAGCAGCCGTTCCCTGGTCGCTAACAGATAAGTATGACCAACGCTAATTGATAAGTTTCTATTCAAAATTAGCATTCTGTGTGGTGTTCATTTCATTTTCAATTACAATAATTTAATTATTTTAATTACAAACTATTGGTTATGTCAGTGACTCATAATCAGAATTGCTTATTTATCAGATAATTAAAACATCCTTCTTCTTCTTCTTCCAATGGCTCCTTTTGGTTCACACCATTTTGGATCTTGCCTCCCAATACAATCCAGGAAAGTCCCTTCATCCCTGCTTCTCTCTATCCAGGCCCTCACAGATCAGTAAGTGATCCTTGTTCATAACATACACATCTTTTGAACAAATTTTGCACTTGTCAGAGGTTATTAGTCTCATCCTATGGAGATGCTTGGCAAGACAATTGTGACCAGTTTCCAAGCGGAAATTTGCTACAGCTATCTTGCGTGGAAGCATCTTATTGTCCTTAAAAAGATTAAATGGATCATAAGCTTTGTCTTGTAGGCTTTTCTTCATTTTACTAACAAATTTTTGCTGTGAGTCTGTTTTTAGTTTTCTTATAACTGCTTGTAATGACAGGGAGCCTGATGGTTTTTTAATAATTTTTGTTCCTCTCTTCGCCAAATTATCCGCAGCTTCATTTCCCATCAATCCCATGTGTGCAGGGACCCACTGCATTGCGATATTGCCAACATTATTTCTTACAATCTTGTAATTCTGTCTGATATTTTGTATTACTTTGCTTTTTGGGGAAAAAAAATAATTAAAACATAATAAGTGAGATAAGTGTTGTTATTAGATCTGCACTAATTTATAGCACCTTACATTGTGTTCCACTTTTAATAAGTTCAGAGAGTACATTGCCACTCCCAGTTGTTTTCGTCGAGCCCAGACTAAGGATGAACAGACTTTAGCTAAACTCAACCTGCGTAAATACTATTTTTTTTTAAATTAATATTAAATCTACAATTATTGTGCTTATGTTTTCTTAGAATTTCTTCTTATTGCACAATCTTTTACAACTCCCCCACACCTGCATATTTCACAACTCATAAATTCATAATTTCTTTCAGTAACTTTCCCACCATATTTACTGTATTTTTTTTGGATTTGTTAACTTCTTCCAAATTCTATTAATCAACAGCACTTGAGAGTCGCTTCCACGACTCGTGATAGTTTAAGGAAAGCAATTAAGACCTTATACTGGCTTTTAATTCAGGATTTTCTTCAGTAAAACACTTTGCAATATTTTAATAAAGTTCTTAAATAATATACAATGCTCAAATGTTCAATTATGTAAAAATTATAAGAAGTTAAGACTTAAATATTTAATGATAAAATTTTCCTTGTAAGCATTTATTTATTATGGCTGAAAGACCAGTGAATATTCTGAGAAGCTGAATTTGTGGGTGTATATAGAGTCCTAGGCCTACTTGTTTGTTGAAATACAATCTCTTGAACAATTAAATATACTTCTATTAGCAATAAAACATTCAATTACTTCATATTCCCACTAAGAACTCATCTAAATCTAATTCTTTGATATTGTTAATTCCTGATTCTATTACTCAAAGCATTTGGTAAATTTTTCAATGATTTTTCTGCTAAGATTCTACTTCCTTTTGGCAATATTATATTGTAATTCAATAAGATTATTTAAGTGCTAACTTCTAATAATAAGAATTCGGTATCACAATAATATTATTTAACCTTTAAAATGAATTCTCAATGCTACCTGTGACTCTAAAAAAACAACTTAAGCTCTACAGTTTTTTAAATGTTGTTCTCTACTATATATCATCTGAAAAGAAAGACAATACTGCCAAAGTTTTTTTTTCAAGACTCTGCTTTTTTTCTTTTAGATTTAGTTTCTTTTTCTTTTAGTCAGTACATTAGTCAGTCAACCTAGCAAAGAACTGTAGGTGTTCATAAGACAAAAACTTCAAATATTTGTATTTACCGGTTACAAAATCAAAATCTTTTTTCTGTACTACAGATATTAAAGTAACCATTACATACTAAATATAGGCCTATATAAAATTGCACATGCAAAAAATAAATTAGTATTTTCTCAAATACTGTGAATTCTGTGAGCAAATATGTTGCTACAAATGAAAGGATTATTATTTTTACAAAACCAACTCTAATGAGGTAAAGAAAAGGTTTAGTTTGAAAAAAATCATGTGAACTAACAAATGTATCCAATTCAAAGTGTTTAAAAAAAATATACTACTTTTAGGTGAAATTCAGAAATATCAGAAATTGTTAATTATGCTGTTCTAGGCAGGAATATAACTTAAATAATATGAGTAGCCTTGTATTAGTTCACAGTAAACCAATTTGTAAAAAAAAACTGATCACCTGTTCAAACCATTAGACAAAATATCACATTTTTTTTTATTGGCTTCCTTTTTTAGTTGGAAAAACTATACTTTAAGGCAAGAAAAAAATTATAGGCCTAATGTTTCCATAATCACTATGTTCAACAATAGTAAGCTCTATTTTCAAGTTTTAAATTTTGGTTAAATGCCTTATCCAGCCATATATATTTAGGTAGCTTACAGTAAAGATCTAAGTAAACCCATAATCTAAATAAATACATACATTATCAAAATTAAGATTACTTTCATGCATCATGAGTGTAAATGGTCTAAATTAGGCCTACACAAAAGTTATTACAAGGCAGAAAGTAGAATATAGCTGTAATTAAAAAGCCATAATTTATATACACCTAAATGCAACATGCACCTTTTATGTACAAAAAAGCCTATGCAGTGTTTGTAACTAGCTACTATATAACTTTTAGGATTCACGAATGAAGGATAACTGCACTAACTTACCTGTTTCAGATGAAATGATTGGAAGATAGTGAGAGAATATAATAACAGATATAATAAAAGTTATCATCACGCTAACGTTCTCTTTCGCCACCAAATATAAATAAGTGACATTAAGGTGCAAGTCGATGGTTTGTTGTTGTTCTAGACTGCAACTAAACACGGCACTTAAAAACAATAGTTGTATATAAAGGTAGGTAGATCATCATCACTATACTTTCTTCAAAATTATGACAAAAACTATTAACTTGAATCTTTGTTAATTTTGTAAAACACTAAACCAATCAGAAAATAATGTTAAAGAAGACCGAAGACGCCGAAATTTCTTCTTTTCTTCTGCAAAATGAGCACATCTCAATCGTCAACGCCCGACATCTATTTAACACAAGCAGAACACACTCAGCTGATGGTTTCTATTGTTGCAATACTGTATAGGAGCTATGTTGTGCATCACATATGGATTTTTAAATTAGCTAGTAGTAGTATTATAAATTGTTTTAACATTAATATCATAAAACCTTTATATATATTTTGAAATATATTAACATATAATAATTATTATAGTGTATAAATTAATTTTATTTTAATTCAGCATTCAAATTATAACTGAAAACACATATAGTTTGTTACTATTGGAACATATTACAAAAAATAAATGTTATAAATTAATATAAACATTACTATGATCTAAATCAACCAGTAGCATATATGAAACCAACACAATATTAATAACTTTCAAGGCAAATTTTGTACTTTATAAATTTAAATACTTAGTACGTTGTTTAGTAAGTAAATCAATGAAGTAGCTTATCTATGACAATATAAATTTATATTGGGCCTAGAGATAATATAATGGCGCCTAATAATTAGCAATTAATCTATGTAGCAGGTACATACAGTTATAATAAGAAATGGGAAAAGAATAATACTGTATTTAATTAAAAATACGAAAATAATTACACAAAAATTATTTTGTACATATATGGTACTGAAAACGTCTTATTTTTTAGTTATATTAAATAAACAGAGCTATCTGTACATGTTTTAAGGGAAAAAGAATTAACGAGCAAATTAAATTTTAATTTTGTCACATTGCCTGCACTGTCACTAACAAGTAACAACAAATCAACCATCAACCTGTAAGCATGTTAGTGTGTGGTTCTGTATAAATTGATGTAGGTTTAAAAGAGACTGACAGTGTCTTATTAAATGAAATTTTTTATCTTTCTTGAATTTTCTCAAATAAAATTATGGTAGAGCCAGAGGAATTAAAAGTAAGTTTTTTTTTAATAATAGTTCTTAATTAATTTTTAACGTTAGTGTTAAACTCTTGAGTCCCACCTAAAATAATGGCGGTATAAATTAACAATAAATTTAAGTCTAACCTTAAAATTTTCTTAGTTTTGCAGTTCAATATTTAAAATCGGCTTTTGAGTTAGTTTTTGTGGTTGTTAGTTTAATCCTAATTTAATCAAATAATAAAAGTATTGAAATGAAAATAATGGTATAATTTTGTAAATTTGTTAAAAATGTATAGCGTATTTATGTATATAGGTACACAGGCTATTTGTGTATGTAAACATAACCATTAGTAAATTTTGTTTGTGCTTGCAGATTTAAAAAAAAAATTATGGTGGGTAATTTTTAGTTTATTTGTTAAAATTGTTCTAGGTTCAGCATTGTTAGAATGTTTGGCAAAATTAACTAAAAGACACAATTTGGTATCACCTGTAATGCAGGCTTAATCAAAAAACTACAAATCCAAGCATGTTTACATGCTTTGGTTGGCCTAGTAATTTATAAAACCCAGTATCAATTAGTAGTTTTTTTTTTTAATAACAATGCTGGTACTATTTTATTTTCGCTAGATACTGAGGGCTATGTTTAACCAGGGTAAAAGGAAAAAAACACCTCCTGCTGAGAGTGTTAATTGTATGGAGAGAATTTTATTTATATCTTGATTGTTTAAAAATAAATAAAAAAAATAGATGATAATGATGTATCAAAATAAGGTAGTCATTACTTCAACTATAAAGTTGTTAGTTGCTTCTTAGTTATCATAAGTCATGAAGCGAATAGGCTACTGATACTGTTGTAGGTAAAGGGTAGTGATGTTTGATACTATGTCTAAAGGAGGTTATGGGAGACCTAGATATTTTATTGTATTAAACGTTTTTTTCCAAAACCTTACTGAAATTAGTAATAGTTCTACAGGGAAGAACAAAACATGTTTAAGTGGTTTAAAAATAATAATAATTTATGCAGAGAAAAAAAACCAAGATGACGTTTTTTCTGAATGCAATAGGCTAAGTAATTTTGCTGTGGCTGTTATAATATTGATTTGGAAATCTTGTTACTATAAAGATTATGTTTATAATAATAACAGAATCATGTATAAAATGTTTGTGCAAGTAAATAGATGTACCTGGGTTCATAATTATTAGGTAAGCTGTCTAAGTAATAATATTTAGGTTAGGTTATTCTTATACCTACAGATGTGTGTACACGCACCACACATATACATACACATACACACACACCATTTAGTACACAAGGCAAACAGTTTATACTTCTACACAGTAAAAAATAGTCGTCAGATACTTCATGTTTTCATGTTACACAATATGACTGTATGTTAACCTTTAAAGCATCTACTTCACAATTTTATTTATTACAACTTAGGAACTAATTTGAACACGTTCAAGTTACGCTGATCATTTAAAATTTTGGTTACATCTATTCAAATTATTTTTGAAGTTGAACATTTATTAATTTATTTGTACATTTAAACTTTATAATTACAATCATTTATTAATTTGTAATAAATAAAAAGAAAAAATCCATGTTAATATATTTTGGCCTATTAAATTAAGGAGCTTAATAACTTGTTTTTATTTCTTAGGTATAGGCCCCTACAAAATTTATCAATAATATCCTTATTAATCTTTTACGGATAGGTAGGGCCCTACCTTGTTATAGTTAATGTTAAGTTAGTTATTACTAATTTCGTATCAGTTAGGGCTTAAATAAATAATTTTAAAACCAGTAGGCCTACATCATTTGTAAAACCTAATGTTTAACATGTAAAGGTGGCCTCTCTTGAAGCTTACTGATTTTATAAATTATAAATAAAATAAATTTTTAGAGAATTGCTAGCTTACTATTTCTAAGACTATGCGTGTTTTTAAAACTTCAAATAATAAAAATTTTTTATAAGTCAAAAATATATGCTAAACCATTTATTATCCAAATAAATTCATCCATTGCACAAATTACATTTGTTTTGTAGGTTTAAACTTATTGAAGCGAAGATTTTATAAGCTTTTTTATGTAACGGAAATATAAAACAGAAATAAGGAAACAAATTTTGTCTCTCTAATCATCCTCCTTTTCAATAACAGTACACACATGTTATATGAAAACGTTGTGTTGCTTTGGTTTTGGTATTTTTCCTTAATTGAAAAAATGTGTATGTTGGAACTTTTTACAAAACCATTTTAAATTAATATAAATGTTTATAATAGTTTTTAATATTGCTAGTTTTTTTGACGGCGATTATAACCTTAACAGTTTTTCGCTGCAAAAAAAGCTAGTTTTTAACAACATAACGACAGTTATTATAGCCTATCAGCTGTTCAATGAAATCAGCGAATCATTACGAATTAGTATAAAACAACTGATCTTTTACTATAACTACAATAAATATTATTTAAGGTAGGTTCACATACTTATTTATTTAAACAAAACAAGATATTTCCAGACATATCTTTTAAACTAATTTATTCAACAATGTTATCATTAACAAAAACTTTTGCCTCTGTCAGTAACTCTCCGAGTTCCACAAGTGTACTTTTTTTAAATAACGTTTTTATTGCATATTTTTTTGAAAATTGATTTCACTATAACTGCTCATAACCTTTTCCACCAACTTATCAGGAACCATATTTTTACGAAAAATGTTACTAGACAAACTTTATTGGAACTTTTAAGTTTTACTTCCAAGAAGCAGTTAAAATTATAATAGGTCTTGCCGTTCAGCCAGTATTAGAGAAAATAATCATCTACATCAAAGTTACATGAGATACCCTCCTTGTTAAATCAAAGCTGCCACCTTGAAACAGTAGTAAATGGAAAACAATCTTATACATGCATCATATTTGGCTTTATACAAGGTATAGTAAATACCTTTGTTTATTTTTTAATAACCAAAGCTGTTTTAAAGTAATTGTATATATTCATTTGTCAGCAGTAAAGTTTTCTGTTTGTAGATACCTATGTAATCATTTTCATACTATAACAGATTAACAAATTCGAATAGTTGAAATAACAAAAATGAGAGAAGAGTTAACAAGAATATATTAGGCTATTTCTGTTGTGAGTACAGGTTAGGGTTGAAGTTGCGATCAGCAGTGATGGCAGCATGCAGCAGTTATGATTAAATGTTTTTGTGCAACAGTTGTAATCTTATATTAAATAAATACATAGTTCTTTCTAAATATATTCATTTTAAAATTTTGTTTTATATGAACAGTATTTTACAAAGATTAAAAAAAAATGTAGAATGCAAAAATTATATGGTATTAAAAGATGGAACAAGTGTTATGAAAAGTATAATGAACAGTCACCATAAGCAAAATTCTAAACTGTAATAAGACAGCATTTCAAAATAAGAACACTTTTATCAATAAAATCTAACAAAACATATTTGTAGATTTGTTGCTTTTTTGATTTGTATTAAACCTTCAAGACAGCAGTTTCTTCAAAACAAAATTAACATTTCTTCATGTAGCTGTGGAGACTGGTGCTTGTATGTACGGGAAGATTGTATTTTTGAGATGGCACAGTCTCCGAGTATGATAGGCGATGTTGGTGCAGTCATTGAAGTTGATAGGCAACAGGAAGTATAATTGAGGACAGTTTCTTGATGGCAATTGGATTTTCAGCAGAATTGAGCATGGTACAAATAATTTTTTTGTATAATCATCTGAATAATTTCTAAACATTATTCAGAATTAAATAGAACCTGGCACCACAGTAATTATTAATCGCTGGTAAGGGTGTAACTGTTTATAGCACTACAATGGCTTAACAGTAATCATATTATTCGATTAATTCGTTGACCGTAACACTGCTGTTCACACTAAAAAAATTAAATGGACTTCATGTAACTGCAAATATGGTAACTATAAACATAGATCACCTGGTTGAATTCATCTTTTGAAATGGTTTGTCTCTATTACAGCCGCAGCGATTGGTCACTCTTACATTGGCCAAGACTTGCCTGAAACAGTTTCTGCAAAGTTTTCAGTAGCTTACCCGGATTTTTCATTTTTTCTTGCTTTCCCGACTCTAATCTAAGTAAACAAAAATTAGACACATGAGATATACATATCTCAAAATGGAAACAGTTGCTGGTGACAATTGAATAGTAAACAAGTAGCAATAAAGATTAGCTCAGTTAAGATAACAAAAACAGTTGTCCAAAATTATCATGTTTTATTCTAGAGCTGACGGAGGATAGCACCAGTCTTTCTCATAGTTTAACAGTTTACATTATCAAATGGTCCAAAATCAACTGTTAAGCGATATTAAAAAATTTGTCCACCCTTCATAGTAATGCTATGTTTATAATTGTGATAATAATGATAATGACTTCGTCATTTTCTTTGTTTCACCCAACTTTGGGGTACACTAAATCAATCACTTTTTAATGTTCTGTGCCTTCCTCGTAGCCCAGTATTGCTTCATTCGTTGCAATCTTGCTTTTATTTCTTCGTTAGAGATTTGGATCGTTCACTTTTATTTGACTTTGCCTTGGAACTGTTGCTCCTTGTCCTTGGTTATTGTTTTGGCTGTTTTGTCCATGAGCATAGTGTCAGTGATCTGTAGTTCTGTTATGTCTTTCTCTGTTTCTCTAAACCAAAGTGGTTTGGCTCTTTTATTGCGAAAGTAGTCAAATATTTTTTTGGTTAGTCTATTTTTGTCCATTCGGAGGATGTGCCCATAAAAATCGATTCTCTTTTTTCTTATTGTGTCTGATAGTGTTTCAGTTTTTTGGTAAAGAGTTTCATTCCTGATGTGGAATAATTGGTTGTTACGGAATTTGGGGCCTAAGATTTTTCGTAATATCTTTCTTTCTTTGATCTCTAGCCTTTCAAGTGGGCCCTGGGTTGTGAGAGATAATGTTTCAGCTGCATATAAGGCTTCTGGTTTAATTACCATATGATAATGCCTTATCTTTGTTTTCCAGGAGAGGGACTTCTTGTTGTATGTGTCTTTGGTAAGTTGGAAGGCTAATTCAACTTTATTTCTCCTAGATTCCATAGCTTTTTTCTCTAAGGTGTTCCAGCTGATCCATTCGCTAAGATATTTGAATTCTTTGACTATCTCAGTATTGTTCTCCTACTTGAAGCTTTTTTGGTGGTTTTTGTATGTTTGTCAATATTTAGTCTTTTCAGTTGAAAGTTGTAGCTCTATACTGAAACTTTTGTAAACAATAGAGCACTATTTGATGACCACCACATAATGGTGCGTTTACATTGGGATACATGTATGAGAACTTGTATGAGATACAAGTATGATCACACAGAATTTATACGATCGTACAAGTCTTCACACATGTCAAATAGTTCGTAAAAATACACCTTTCATTTACACTTGTACAAATCATTTCATTTTTCAAATGATTATTTCTGTTGGTCAGTGGTAGTACCTTTAAGTGCAAATATTCTAAATATCTATTATAAAACCATGTCTAGTAATGAGAAGTTTTTATATTTATTAACATGTGCATTGTTTTAAATAAAATATAAAAAAAGAACTTGCAGTTGGGGGCAACGAGCATTTTCAAGAAAAAGAGAAACTTATGGTGCATAGGCTTATACCATGTTGGTTATTGAACTCACTTTAGAAGACGGCTCAGGATTTAAAAACTGTACAGCAAAATAGAAAATTAAACTATGTAAGACAAAATTTTAGAACAAACTATTGTATTAAACACAACTGAATATGAAAACATCAAAATCTGTCAGCTGAATAAACAGCTAATTAAATCTAATAAGTAACAAAAACTCACATAACATGAAAGAAAGTAAAACTAAATAAAAATAAAATCTGCCAGAAATACACATGAAAATAAACTCATACAAGTCAAAGTATATGTCTTTTCTGTTCATACAGAATGTGTGAGGAAATCTTGGGAGATTATTCAATTTTTGTGAGCATTTGTATGAAATGATGTATCGTGATTTGTCAGTTTGATTTTTGTCACACAAATCCTCATACATGTATCCTCATACATGTACAGCACCATAAAGGTGCTGTTTGTAAATGAATATCCCTCACTGTCAAACACATTAGTACTTGAATAGGATATTAGGCCTAATTACTAAAATACAATTAGTAATGATTTAATGATTTACAGTATTTGTTATTATCTATATTAAATGTAAACAATGGCTAATAAACATATCCTGAGTTAAAATAGTATTTTGGAAAGAACAGCTGTTGTGTGAAATCAGCTGTTCTGATCAATGGTTTTCATTTTCAAGATTAATTAATAACAAAATTTTCAAAGTTATTTTTCCAGTTAAATAATTACTGTTGTGTATTTTAGGTTGATAAATAACATTTTATACAAACATGTGTTAAGAATAATATCATATAGCCTATGTAGCTTATGTATTATACAACTTACGTGTGAAAAGAACAGGTGTGTTTGAAATATGCTGTTTCGATCAATTATCTTCACCATTTGGAATAATTAATAACGAAGTTATTTTTTGTGTCAATTATTGTTGTGTTTTTTAGGTTGATAAATAACATTTTGTACAAACATATTTTAAGAGTAAATAGCATATATTAATTTTTCTTCAGTCGGTACAAAAAATAGAATACCTGTGAGGGCTATTTATGTAACACTTATAACACACAAAACAACTGTTAAAGTCTAAACATACATTGAAAAAGCAACAATGGAGAAAATAATATATGCAAGTTAACAGTGTAGTCAGAGCTGTGTTATAAGTTAATTATGTTGCATTAATGATAATTACACATAGGCCTAATCAACTTACCCGCTATGATTAGCGATGTGTTTTATTTATAAAAATAAAATGATTTAAGTTTATTTCTAAAATATTTATATAATGCAAAGATCTAGTTAAAATATAAAGGTATGTAACTACCTTTATTACTCCATCTTACCAGGATATTTATTCATCCAGTGTCAATCAATTTTACTGCACCTTTGGTACTGTCATCAGTTATTCTAATAGCTAAATTTTAGAATTTATTGTTGACCTTTTCCTCATGGCTGAAGTTTAACTACAGTGGCATTGGGAGAATCACTATTCATCTCTACAACCCCAAAAATTATGAATTCACTGAACTAATTTTTATGTCACCCATTTTCATCTATAAGGTGTTAGGGTATAATTTTGCAGTTCTCATTGTTAGTTTGTATCTAAGTGTAGCAAATTAGTTGAAATTGTTATTTATATGTCTCTGTTTATAAGTATAAATATAGATAGTCTTTTATATTGACATATAGCTTAGATAGATTACTGAAGTTATAAAATAGATTTTCTGTCCCACACAATTCTGAGTAGAGCGAGTGCTTTAGGTAATAAAACACTTAGTAACTAAAAATTATGTTTACATTTTATTTTTATTTTTTTTACCTCAGATGTTGGGAAAACCACAAGATTAGTTTAGAGTTAACATAACATTTGTTAGCTTTTAATGTATTCGCAAAGATGAAACTCATTTTGATTAGCTTCACTGTACAAATAATTTACTGATGTCTGATTTATTTTAAGTAAAATGTTAGGTTATGCAAATTTTAACGCTTATTTCAACGGTGAAATCAGAACGAGTTACAAAGATAAGTTTTTTTTTTTGAGTCACCAGTATTTTGGCCAGGCCAAGCAATTATAAAAATCAATTTTCAGGTCTCCTCATATTCAAAAACATTATTGTTAATCTATACATCTGTATCTGTGCAAACATATACTACAATCTTGTTATAAATTAACTGAATTTTTAAATACATAATTGTAAGGGATAACAGTTTTTAAAGAGACAAGACGAAACACCTTTTACGAAAACATACGCTTCGTCATTTTTAACCTAACTTGTTTTGAACCATATTTATACATACAGGTTTTTTTCGTTTTTCTTAATATTTTTATTTTAATAAAATTAATTTGCAGTAAATTTATGTATATTCAGTGGGCTTGTTACAATGTGATAGTAATATGTTTTAAGCCTACATAATAGAAACTTCATGATGATTCTATATGTATTTATGTTTTTTATTATATTTTTTAGCCCTCAATGGAGCGCATTTAGTTAATTTTGGTTCTTTTGGGCTTTCAACTTTGATTCTTTTAGGTTTTTGAGATTCTCCCAATACTTTTTCAGTCTTATAGATCTCTGTAGTCTAACTTCCTCCGAGTAAAAGGCAACTCTTTTTGTTCCTTCTTTAAATTTTAATCTAGTGTTTTTATACCTAAGGATTGTTTTTTCACTTCCTTCTTTCAGACGTTCCTCCGTTATCCCTAATTCTTTCAGATTCTGTTCCACTTCCTTAAAGAACTAGTATAGTGTTTATGTTATAGTATTAATGTTTAATATAGTATGAAACATTTATTTGTGAAATAAATTGTTTTACACATGGAAAACTGAATTTAGTAAACTTCCTCCAACAATGTGAGTTTGAACGAGTACGTGAGTATCTACTATTGCAGACATATAGCGCAACATATGTAAATGCACAGTATTGCTGATTTACTATCAATGGATTCCCAGTGTGTAACAATTTTCTGTACAAAATTATGTTTTTTTGTATTATTCTATATTAACCCAATTTTTGTGCAATCAGATGGCAGTAAATATCATCAAACTGCAGTTAAACAAGACTGCAATTTATTTGCAAAATCATATAACACCAGAATCTTTGCAGCATGTCGAATAATCAAAAAAGTACTGTAATATTGACTTCGTGTGCTACACAATGGACAAAGGTCTCCTTCTTGAAGTCATAAAAGTCTGTAGCCATAACAAAATGCAGTTAGAATTGTTTCACAGTTCAGTTGTGTAGGCTATAGTCAGGCTTACTAACTTTCAGTTATGAAAAATCACAAGAATCCTATCTACACAAATCTTATATCCAACCACTTGTATGATTTTACAAGAGTTTTTTGTTCTTTAAAAATTCTCAAAACACTTATATTAAAAGTATTTTTTGTGTTTCTTTTTTTTTTCTGTTCGTTGAACGAGAGAGACCTATTGTAATTGTGTAAAAAATTTTTTAATTAGTTCCTATATTAGGGCAAAAGTGAATTTTTATCAGTCATCTTTAATTTGTTTCCAATTTCAAAACAAATTTCCACCTCACCCAATGTGTTTGTGGATGTAGCTAAATAACTAATATGTAATGGAAGTTGCTATAAACATTTTTCTTCAAAAGTGGCTTTGAAGTTTTTTTATCAAGTGTGTAACCCTTAAGGTCTGTGGAGCCTATATTCATTCCCCATAAGACTAATGTTAATTAAACAACACAGATTATTCCACTGTTTGTTAAGAAAAAAACATGTTTGATATCTTCTTTTAAAGGTTATCTGTGTTGAAATAATGGTCTGTTTTTTCCATTTTATACATATTTTTTACTTTTAAAGAAAAAGCAAAGACCTTCAGATATAGATTCAATATGGCTGACAGGATCCACTGCCCCTTAAACCCCAGATAATCATGCATCTGCTATTATTTCCTCAAATGGTCTGATTTTGGTAACTATATCAGTAAAAACTAAAATTAAACATTTTAATGAAAAATTTAAAAAACCTGATTTTATAACACTGGTTTAACAGATTTTTGGAAAATTTGATTACATAACTAGTGTCAGTGTACAAAAAAAAAAAAAAAAATTAAAATTAACCCTGACCTCCATTTATGTCTGAATTGATTGATTGTAACCTTAAATCTCTACATTATATAAATAATGGTGACTAATTTTTGCTACCACTTATCTCCGTAAATTTTCTTTATTATTGACTCGAGATTTAATGTATTTAATATTAATTTTTCAAGTACAGTAAATTTCTAAAGTGTTATTTTTGTGTTTATAAATGTTCATGATTAAAATTGTTCATGAAGATTTTAAAATTGAGATATCGATTCTGACTTGCGTTGCTGCAGAATAAACTTCTTCAATCAGATTGATCTTTAATTTTAATTTTAAAGAATGTGACGAAGTAAGTTGAAACCAAGACTTTCTAAAAGTTACCATTATGTAAGTTTTTGCATTGTGATAATATGTAGGCCTATAGCCTATAATATGTTATTACTGTATATCATACGAGCATGATTTTATTGTTACAGAAAATGGTGATGACCTTCCGAGTCTCAGAACTCCAAACACTTTTGGGGTTCGCAGGACAAAATAGAACCGGTCGCAAACCAGAACTACAGGGTCGAGCTCTAAGTCTATTACGGCAAAAGTCTGTTCCGGTTCAGATGAAAATATGTGAAATATATAAAACGATTCAGTAAGTTGCTAATAATTTATTATATTTTCTAAGATGGTAGCCTGTTATATTTTTATCATGTAATTATTTTCTTCATACTTTGTACAGTTACAGTGAACTCATATAAAGACATCATATTTATTGACAAACAATATAAAACATACACTTAACCTGCTAAAATAATCATGGCAAACAGCTGTATCACTAATGTGATGGAAGTGGAATTAAAAAAAAAAAAAAAAATTACCTTACCCTTTTTTGAAATTTCACTGTCATAATCAGCTTTCAAATCTGCATGCATTTATTTATTTATTAGTACCAATTTTCCCATTACATTTTTACATTAAGGACTTAAAGGGAACATAAATGTTCATACATAGGTTGGCAATTAATATCTTTTGTACCTCGGTGGCCTAGTTGATAGTGTACTGGACTTTCACCCTGAGGACCCGGGTTCGATTCCCGGCCAGGGCTTGGCATTTTCATACGCTATAAATCATCCCATCATCTGCATTAGCCCAAGTGTGCACAATAGTCGGATGTTAAACACCTAAAAAAAAAAAAAACTAATCTAGTGTAGTAAATCAGTAGTCTACTTATTCGAGTGATTTTGATATCGATTGATTTCATTAGTAATGCTCATAATTGCGCACCACTAGTTCGAGCCACAGTTGCTCCTGTAGCTTTTCCGTTACCGTTAACACTGATCCCAAGTTCTCACTAGTATAATTGTCACAAAGTATGGACTTTTTTATATTTTCAACGGAATTCGAAAATTTTAATTGATAATTTCTGTATAATTTAACGGTAATTACAATGATGAAATCAGATTTTGAAAGTTTGCTGAGGTCCAAACTATTAGGCCTACCAAAAATTAATTTTATACAAAGTTTGAATTACATTTCATCAAAACTGCAAATCCTAGAGATGTAACACACAGCTGGGTTTGGTGGTCGATGTGGTAAGACACCGGTCAGTCTATTGCGTATCTGAATTGTGCATGTAGAAGTCATGGGTTCGAAACGCAGTTACTGCCATAAGTTCTAACCCATTCTGTTAACACCAATCCCTTGTCCTTGTTACTCTGACAAGTATAGAGATTAAGCAGGTGTGTGTGTGTGTGTGTGTGTGTGTGTGTGTGTGTGTGTGCGTGCGTGCGTGCGCGTGTATTTGGAATATATGCATATATATGGAACTGTTTAATGTATGAATTGCATTGAAAACTAGTGTACATCTATTCAACACAGCTGGTTTTTCTAGAAACAATTGTATCGAACAGATGTACATGTTTTCAAAGTATAATTTACATTTTTCTATGAAAAGGAAACACACACACACACGCGCGCGTGCGCGCGCGCGTACTGTATATCGTTTTATTCTCAACTTTTATACTTTATGCCACAAGGACGAGGGATTGGCATGTATGGTAAAACAATGTCAGTAACTGAGTCTCGAACCCTTGACCTTGAGATGCGCAGTTTAGAGTCGCAGCCAATTGACTATGTTATCTTTATCGGGATATTATTTTAATGCTTTAAAAACAAGTTTTTAAGCCATTTTTGCAACAAAAAAAAAAAGAAGAAAAATGAGCTTTTGAACCTTTATCAGTTTTGTTACTTTTTGCACCAAAACGCTTTATTATACGCCCAATATTTATAATCCAAAATTTTACAGTGCGAAAAACAACCGGAAAGTTACAAAGAAATGAAAGTGACAGACACAACCTCGAAATGACTACAGCGCGAAAGTGGGATACGTGTTTTTTATAGCAAAAACAATTAATGAAATATGTGTTATTATTAATGAAAAGAATACAAACTTGTTAAAAAAAAGAAGCCTAGTTGATAGCGTACTGGGCTTTCTTCCCGAGGACCCGGGTTCGATTCCCGGCCAGGGCTTGGCATTTTCATACGCTATAAATCAGCCCATCGTCTACATTAGCCCAAGTGTGCACAATAGTCGGACATTAAAAAAAAAAAAGAACTTCAACAAACTCGACTCGGTTGTTGGGTGTGTAACTCAGATGTTGATTATGTAACTAGTGTTCCGTAAAAGCTGCTTAGAAAACGGCCTGCTAAGAACACCGGTGGTACAAAGAGAAAAATGTGCGAGTGAGAGGTCGAGTCCCCCATTTTCTCTCAATTTCTCCCTCCTTTTCCTTCACTATCGCAGAGCAGTAACAGTTACACTCTGTGACACAACCCCTGGACTGTTGGAGGGGAGTTCTCCTACATTCTCGCGCAAGCAGTTTATCGAGTGGACCTTCGCAATTAGTGTTATTGCGTAGGTTATAAAGCTGCCGCTGCATTGTAAAAATGGCCGCCAGAATATATTTCCGATATAAATTTAATCTTCCGCGAGTTAATATCAATTAACGAAATAACATAACACGTAATAAGACCAAAATATTTTTATAACCATTAATTTTTAAAAGTCTGAAATACCTAAAAAAAATTGTTTTCTGAAAATCGGCCGAGGGATTTGGATCGCATACAACTCGAATGAGGTGTTGAGAGGAGAAAGGCGAAAACAGACATTTTCCTCCTGTTTATATAACTGAATAACATGTAGCCCAGAGCAGTTTCTAATGCAAATGATAGTTTAATTTCCCCACTAATCATTTTTAATTTCTCTGCGTTTCTGAAATTAGAAGTGGGATGGAAAGAAAACCAAGTGTTATAGTTGCAGTTTTGGTTGCCGGAGCAGAAGAAGCGATGGCTAATTTGAAATTATTTTGTTTTTGAAGCAAGGTGTCTCTCATTCCACAGAAACTTATGTTGACTCCTTCTGTCTGATTCAACTTATTTGCTTACCGCGTAGGAAAACCAAGTGTTGTAGTTGTAGTTTTGGTTGACGGAGCAGAAGATGCGACGGCGAAGACGAAATTATTTTGTCTTTGAGGCATAGAGTCTCTTTCATCCCACAGAAACTTATGTTGACTCCTTCTGTCCTGAATCAACTTATTTGCTTACCGCGTAGGAAAACCAAGTGTTGTAGTTGTAGTTTTGGTTGACGGAGCAGAAGAGGCGACGGCGAAGACGAAATTATATTGTTTTTGAGGCATAGAGTCTCTTTCATCCCACAGAAACTTATGTTGACTCCTTCTGTCCTGAATCAACTTATTTGCTTACCGCGTAGGAAAACCAAGTGTTGTAGTTGTAGTTTTGGTTGACGGAGCAGAAGAGGCGACGGCGAAGACGAAATTATATTGTTTTTGAGGCATGGAGTCTCTTTCATCCCACAGAAACTTATGTTGACTCCTTCTGTCCTGAATCAACTTATTTGCTTACCGCGTAGGAAAACCAAGTGTTGTAGTTGTAGTTTTGGTTGACGGAGCAGAAGAGGCGACGGCGAAGACGAAATTATATTGTTTTTGAGGCATAGAGTCTCTTTCATCCCACAGAAACTTATGTTGACTCCTTCTGTCCTGAATCAACTTATTTGCTTACCGCGTAGGAAAACCAAGTGTTGTAGTTGTAGTTTTGGTTGACGGAGCAGAAGAGGCGACGGCGAAGACGAAATTATATTGTTTTTGAGGCATGGAGTCTCTTTCATCCCACAGAAACTTATGTTGACTCCTTCTGTCCTGAATCAACTTATTTGCTTACCGCGTAGGAAAACCAAGTGTTGTAGTTGTAGTTTTGGTTGACGGAGCAGAAGAGGCGACGGCGAAGACGAAATTATATTGTTTTTGAGGCATAGAGTCTCTTTCATCCCACAGAAACTTATGTTGACTCCTTCTGTCCTGAATCAACTTATTTGCTTACCGCGTAGGAAAACCAAGTGTTGTAGTTGTAGTTTTGGTTGACGGAGCAGAAGAGGCGACGGCGAAGACGAAATTATATTGTTTTTGAGGCATGGAGTCTCTTTCATCCCACAGAAACTTATGTTGACTCCTTCTGTCCTGAATCAACTTATTTGCTTACCGCTTAGGAAAATCAAAAGTAGTTTTGGTTGACGGAGCAGAAGAAGCGACGGCGAAGACGAAATTATATTGTTTTTGAGGCATGGAGTCTCTTTCATCCCACAGAAACTTATGTTGACGCCATTCCTGAGTCAAATTATTTGCTTACCGTATAATAGTATTGTATAAATACATTTAGTGAATTAAATTTTGGGCATTAATATATTACGTCACGCTTTTAAAGAGAAAGGGGGGAGCGTTCTGCTTGACGGATCATGACAGGTAGAAGTATCGCAGTTAACAGCCACGTGATGTAACAACACTCAACGGCACTTGCGCGTTGATAATATGGCGTAGGGGATGTTCCGATAGCCCAATGATACGATATTTGGTATCGATGTCGGAAAATATATCGATATTCCGATAATACAGGATGAAAAGAATCTATACTCCTGACATCGATAGCTTTGTTTTGTTTTAATAAAATATTTACACTAATAATAATCATAATCACATATGTTATTTCTCGAGTCAACAACTTTTTTCTGAGCACATGCTATTCGTACAGGCATAAATAAGGTATCTTTATAAAGATTTTTTAACCGGCTTCTGACATTGTAAAACGATTTTGCGCTAAAACTTAACTGTTTGTGGAAAATTTAAACACAAATACACTTTTAACTGTCTTAGGCAAAACGGCATCATTGATGCGCATGCGCGGCATCACAAATCAGACATTTTTTATATTTTACGAAGCTAACTCATTAATCACGAATAGAGAATCCCATTAAAAATGTCTTTTTTTTCCATAAAGTGCTTAGAACAATTTCAATATTTTTAGCCGCCCCGATGGCCTAGTTGATAGCGTACTAGGCTTTCACCCCGAGGACCCGGGTTCGATTCCCGGCCTGGACTTGGCATTTTCTTACGCTATAAATCATCCGATCGTCTGCATTAGCCCAAGTGTGCACAATAGTCGGACGTTAAAAAAAAAAAAAAAAAATTAAAAGTCATTAGGCTAAACTTATAGGTTATGAGGCCCTACTGACAGTCCCTGCCTGTCGTCAAAGCCGGGACAAGCATTTTGAATACCAAACACATGTTTCAGTCACTGTTCTTACACAAATAGGCTATATTTGCGATTTCTCCTTTCATCGTGCATTTATCTATTGTTAATACGGATATCATAAAATAAGGAGTACAATTAAAATGTCAAAACACTATTAGAGGTTGACTTTTCAATTGACTAGACTACAGTTATTTATTAAAATTGCGTTTGCTATCACTGTAAACAAGTCACAGTGACAAAGACTTCAAAGAGCAGGATTGTGTTTACCAAATGCCGATCGCTTTTCGATTTATTTTTTAAACGTGTTTTCCCTTCCTTCCATGTACCGCCCTCTCCCCAACGACTGCTCCTATTCAAAAGGTTGTGTTTACTTAAAACTTGTATGATGCGAAATTTCTCACGGGCCCTCTGGTAATAATTTAACGTATTATTATTTATAATATTGGTTGACAACCGCGATCTTTAATAAGAATTTTTTTCTAGTAAAAAACTGAATGCATAAACACAACAAACTCAGTATATTAAAAAAAAGTACACGTGTGGACTCGGAGAGTTACCGACACGAAGCTTTTGTTAATGATACATTTGCTGAATATATAATTAGTTTGAAGATATGTTCACAAATATCTTGTTTTGTTTAAATAAATAAATACGTGAACCTAGCTTAGGTATTATTTACTGTAGTTATAGTAGAAGTTGTTTTGTATTAATTCGTAACGATCAGCTGATTTCATTGAACAGCTGATAGCCTATAATAAGTTTCAGGTTAGTTGTTAAAAAGTAGCAATATTAACAACAGTTTTTATAAATGTTTATATTAATTTCGAATGTATTATAAACAGTTACAACGTGCAGTTAATGAAAAAAAAGAAGCCCCCTCGGTGGTCTAGTGGATAGCGTACTAGGCTTTCACCCCGAGGACCCGGGTTCGATTCCCGGCGAGGGCTTGGCATTTTCATACGCTATAAATCATCCCATCGTCTGCATTAGCCCAGGTGTGCACAATAGTTAGACGTTAAACTCCAAAAAAAAACCTTTGCTGAATATATAATTAGTTTGAAGATATGTTTACAAATATCTTGTTTTGTTTAAATAAATAAACACGTTAACCTAGCTTAGATATTATTTACTGTAGTTATAGTAAAAGATCAGCTGTTTTATATTAATTCGTAACGATCAGCTGATTTCATTGAACAGCTGATAGCCTATACGTTTTAGGTTAGTTGTTAAAAAGTAGCAATATTAACAAGTTATTACAAACGTTTATATTAATTTCGAATGTATTATAAACGGTTATAATGTGCACGTGTTCTTCAACTAAAGAAAAATACCGACAACGTTTTTATATAATACGCGTGTACTGTTATCGAAAAGGATGAAGAAATAGAGAGGAAATTCCTTTTCTCGTTTGTTCCATGAAGTTAAATTCTTCTGTTCGTCTGACTTTTTATTCATTCCTCTCGCCAAAGCTAATATTAAAAGCTTCGCTTCAACAATATATACTAACAACGGTAACAATAACCATTATTAATTAAATATGCCAAAATAATTAGCAGTTTTAACCTATTGTGAACCTGTTTCTTGAAAATTCCGCATTACTAAATAAGAAAAAACTAAATACACGAAATTAATACAACAAAGTATGTATTAATACAACAAAGTATGTAAAAAAGCAATAATGTAGGCAACAATTGAATTTGGAATATATACAATAGATACATACAAAAAAAGATACAGTTTTTGAAGATGGAAGTTCTCCGAAACGCGTCAACGAAAGTAGAATTGATGAAGCTAGGTAAAGCAGATCATTATCATAATGTAGGCTACTATAGCGTGCCGCCTCGGTGGCCTTGTTGATAGCGTATTAGGCTTTCACCCCGAGGACCCGGGTTCGATTCCCGGCCAGGGCTGGGCATTTTCATACGCTATAAATCATCCCATTGTCTGCATTAGCCCAAGTGTGCACAGTAGTCGGACGTTAAGCACAAAAAAAAGCGTGAAGTTCTTAAAAATTATTACACTTTACTATCGATAAAAAATTAAATACACATTTTATTATTACTTAATGTACAAATACAAGTATATTAAAAAAATAGCAGTATTCTTGACTCAAATATAAACATCAGATGGTTACTGATATTAGAGAAAGATAACACAATAAACTGATAAAAAAACGTAGGGAAGCTTTGCTGCATTTATTTCCTGCTTTTTGAATAACCTTGTCTTTGTTTATGAAAGACATACTAGATAAAATGCAACAGTTTTTATCGCTATCACCACATATCGATACCAATACTGTCAGTATCGAAAGGAAATTATCGATACCAATTAGTATCGAAAATACCGCAGCATCCCCAGTGCACAACAAAGTTATAATTGGATAAGTCTCGTCTGGTATTTTTGTTTATTATGACTCGATAAGTTTATGCTTATGTGGATTTTCTTAAGCCTTGTTCCCACGGAGGACCCATTTCCATCGTTTATCGTTCTTTCGTGTTTTACAAACGTGGAAACTACGTGGCTCAAATGAAATGATTTAGGTCAAAACGTTAAACGTATGTATTAGGACGTAAATAATAAGGTTTGATGCAGTACAAAAAGTATGAAAAAGTTTCAAAACAAAAGTCATATTGTAGGATTGAAAACAGAAAATCAATAAGCTAATAATAATAAAATGCAAGTAATATTAGTAAAGTTATTAATTAATTGTACCTAATCAAAAAATTAGGTCTTTAGTTAACAAAAATTGATCAAAAAGATTAATATGCCACTGCACAAATATAAAATTCCTAAAAGGCAAACCGCAAAGTTCCTTAAAAATCACAGTGTGACAATTAGTGATGCGCGATTACGGGATGTTTTATTAGATTGTTTCGATTGTAAAAATATCTCGATGCTTCTCGATTGTATCGGACTCGTCAGTCGTCGATTGATTGTTTTTCTGTCCGAGTCCTCTGGTTGCCTACACTTGAAACATCTCGATGCTTCTTGATTGCATCGGACTCGTCAGTCGTCACTTTGTTTTTCTATCCGAGTCCTCTGGTTGCCTACACTTGAAACATCTCGATACTTCTCGATTGTATCGGACTCGTCAGTCGTCACTTGATTGTTTTTCTATCCGAGTCCACTGGTTGCCTACACTCGAAACATCTCGATGCTTCTCGATTGTATCGGACTCGTCAGTCGTCACTTGATTGTTTTTCTATCCGAGTCCTCTGGTTGCCTACACTCGAAACATCTCGATGCTTCTCGATTGTTTCGGACTCGTCAGTCGTCACTTGATTGTTTTTCTATCCGAGTCCTCTGGTTGCCTACACTCGAAACATCTCGATGCTTCTCGATTGTTTCGGACTCGTCAGTCGTCACTTGATTGTTTTTCTATCCGAGTCCTCTGGTTGCCTACACTCGAAACATCTCGATGCTTCTCGATTGTATCGGACTCGTCAGTTGTCACTTGATTGTTTTTCTGTCCGAGTCCTCTGGTTGCCTACACTCGAAACATCTCGATGCTTCTCGATTGTATCGGACTCGTCAGTTGTCACTTGATTGTTTTTCTGTCCGAGTCTCTGGTTGCCTACACTCGAAACATCTCGATGCTTCTCGATTGTATCGGACTCGTCAGTCGTCACTTGATTGTTTTTCTATCCGAGTCCTCTGGTTGCCTACACTCGAAACATCTCGATGCTTCTCGATTGTATCGGACTCGTCAGTTGTCACTTGATTGTTTTTCTGTCCGAGTCCTCTGGTTGCCTACACTCGAAACATCTCGATGCTTCTCGATTGTATCGGACTCGTCAGTCGTCACTTGTTTTTTTTTCTATCCGAGTCCTCTGGTTGCCTACACTCGAAACATCTCGATGCTTCTCGATTGTATCGGACTCGTCAGTCGTCACTTGATTGTTTTTCTATCCGAGTCCTCTGGTTGCCTACACTCGAAACATCTCGATGCTTCTCGATTGTATCGGACTCGTCAGTTGTCACTTGATTGTTTTTCTGTCCGAGTCCTCTGGTTGCCTACACTCGAAACATCTCGATGCTTCTCGATTGTATCGGATTCGTCAGTCGTCACTTGATTGTTTTTCTATCCGAGTCCTCTGGTTGCCTACACTCGAAACATCTCGATGCTTCTCGATTGTATCGGACTCGTCAGTCGTCACTTGATTGTTTTTCTATCCGAGTCCTCTGGTTGCCTACACTCGAAACATCTCGATGCTTCTCGATTGTATCGGACTCGTCAGTTGTCACTTGATTGTTTTTCTGTCCGAGTCCTCTGGTTGCCTACGCTCGAAACATCTCGATGCTTCTCGATTGTATCGGACTCGTCAGTCGTCACTTGATTGTTTTTCTATCCGAGTCCTCTGGTTGCCTACACTCGAAACATCTCGATGCTTCTCGATTGCATCAGACTCGTCAGTCGTCACTTTGTTTTTCTATCCGAGTCCTCTGGTTGCGTACACTTGAAACATCTCGATGTTTCTCGATTATATCGGACTCGTCAGTCGTCACTTGATTGTTTTTCTATCCGTGTCCTCTGGTTGCCTACATTTGAAACATCTCGATGCTTCTCGATTGTATCGTATTCGTCAGTCGTCACTTGATTGTTTTTCTGTCCAAGTTCTGTTGTTGCCTACACTTGCACGTTTACTTGTTCATTTTAAGTAGGCCTAAATCATCGACAAAGCAATCGAATGGTCGTCAACTTGCAATCGTAACGGATGTTGTCAAAACCCTTCAAATTAGGTTTGACCACTCTTACTAACTTTAAAAATATAATTTTTTTGAATTAATTAGGAGTCATGGCTGTTTGTGTGTGTGTATATATATTACACATTGCAATTGAAGTATAAAGTAAATAAATTGTTTCTTATTTGAATTTTGCACTAGTGGTTATTAATATTAGTGCATATATTATTTGTTATATTATATTATTATTATATATATTTTTTTTAACGTCCGACTGTTGTGCACACTTAGGCTAATGCAGACGATGGGATGATTTATAGCGTATGAAAATGCCAAGCCCTGGCCGGGAATCGAACCCGGGTCCTCGGGGTGAAAGCCTAGTACGCTATCAACTAGGCCACCGAGGCGGCTCTTTTGTATAAGTAAAACTAAACATTTTTTTTCAGTTCACAAGATAGTCCCTTGGATCACGCTGAAGTAATGCGTATAAAAGAAGTTTTTTGTGATGACTAATTTGATTTTTGTTTTATATATTTTTAGTACTTACAATCGACTAAAAAAAAAACGAATTGTTTCTGTCGATTTATGATGTCGGGTCAATGAAAAGTCTATTGCTCTAAAAACTAAGTGAGCAATCAGGAACCATCGCGATGACAATCGTCACATTTCTCGATTGTGATTCGATAGTTGACTCGATTGTTTTGTTGTAAGATGGTCGATTGTAAAAAACATCTCGAGTGCTTATCACTAGTGGCAACACTGCTACGACAGTATTGATCGCGTACTATGGATCAGCCGCTTAGAAAACGGCCTACTAATGACACCAGTGTGACAGAGGAAAAGATGAGCGAGTGAGAGGTCCAATCCCAATTTTTTCAGCATATCTTCCTCTTTTTGCTTCACTTTCGCTGAGTAGTAACAGTTTTTAGACATAGATTGGCCGACTGTGTGTTACTGGAGCTGTGTGTGTTGGAGGGAGCTGGCGGGGTTTCCTTAAAAAAGTACTACAACATACTCCACTAATGTGAACAATGGTCTTGCATTTCCTTGGAAAGTAAGGGTGTCAGGTTTGTATGTTGTTGTCTCTAAATCGGTATAAAGACGCTCGAATTTTGAGCTTCGAAATTTTTTTATTTTTAAATCCAGCAACTGCATTTCAATGTTACCAAAATCCATATTAAAGGGCGAAAACTTTATTTCTGTTTGTTTTTCATTCAGAGGTTTTTTAACAAAGACTAACGTCGCGTTGCTGTTTTTAGTCTTTGAACCTGATGAGAAAAGCTTCCTTCATATTATATATATATATAATTGATAAAAAAACGGTGAATTTTTTAAATCAATAAAAAATTTGATTTTTTTACCCTCACGGCTGCCTGCTTCCCTTAAATTAGTTTCGTTATAATTTTGGATTTTTTTTTTTTAACGTCCGACTATTGTGCACACTTGGGCTAATGCAGACAATGGGATGATTTATAGCGTATGAAAATGCCAAGCCCCGGCTGGGAATAGAACACGGGTCCTCGGGGGTACACTATCAACTAGGCCACCGAGGCGGCTCTTTTGGATTTATTGTATGCGATCTTAAAATCAATATTAGGTACCCAGAAAGATTTTATTTTATTATTTTTTTTATTTTAAGGCGAAAAGCACATTGAGACCTAAACGTAGGTGTGAATGTAAAGTATTAAAGTCGTAAGTGTAAGTGTGTGTTACCGCGAGGAACGTCTAAATCCTCTCAATAGATGCAGCTAGTCCCCCTGCGGTGTATTACCTAGAAAGAATGTTTAATATCTATCTATCTATCTATCTATCTATCTATCTATCTATCTATATATATATATATATATATATATATATATATATATATATATATATATATATATATTTATATATATATATATATATTATTATTATTATTATTATTATTATTATTATTTGCGCATAGACCCTGTTGGATCACGCAAAGCACTCCGACTCATGTCTTGTTCCTTCTAATCCTCCACACCTCCCTCATCCTGTCCCTATGGATCCTCTTCCGCTCCTCCGTCCATTTTACCCCTGCTCTCTTTGGGATTTCATTCTCTGGGACCTTCCAACCGAGCATCTTTCTCCTGTATGCGTGTCTAATTTCAACATCTGTTGAGTCTATTCCTGCGTCATGTAGGTCTATTCTGACTTGTGCGATCCACGACGTTATATATAATAAAAGCTATAAAGAATCTAAATGAATCTTGATAAAATGATCGACTTTGAGGCACTGCACAAATCTATTGAGCCTGTATACGAAGAATACTCTGATCTGTTGGGTATGGAAACTTCAGCAATGAAAATAAAACTTTAAACTTTTCAGTGACGTGTTTTACTATAAATAACACTTCTGGTTATGAAAAATTCAAGCAAATAAATCGAAACATAGTAGCGCATGATTATTGCGCAAATTTCTTATCCAATTACGAAGACATCGCTAAAGCTGCTCTCAACGCTCCCTGCTTCCGTCGGCACACCAGAATGTATTTTTTAAATTGCGTTTACTTAAAACGTAGTTCGCAAATGACTGAGGATAGTTTGAAGGGACTTGCTGTGCTTTACGTTCACCGGGATGTTAAAATAAATACTGACGATATCATAAATCCATTTGCAGATAATAAGAAAAGAAGACTTTGTTTTTTTTTAGCCCTCAATGGAGCACATTTAGTCAATTTTGGTTCTTTTGGGCTTTCAACTTTGGTTCGTTTAGGTTTTTGAGATTCTCCCAATACTTTTTCAGTCTTATAGATCTCTGTAGTCTAACTTCCTCCGAGTAAAAGGCAACTCTTTTTGTTCCTTCTTTAAATTTTAATCTAGTGTTTTTATCCCTAAGGATTGGTTTTTCTCTTCCTTCTTTCAGACGTTCTTCCGTTATCCCTAATTCTTTTAGGTCCTGTACCACTTCCTTAAGCCACTTATTCTTTACTTTCATCTTGAGTTGGTAATTTAGGAGTTTCTTCGTCAGTCTTTCTTCTGGTAGCCTTATTAGGTGTCCATAGAAACCCAGTCTCCTCTTTCTAATATTATCTAAAAGATGTTCATTATCCTGATAGATGGCTGAACTTGGCAGCAGTCTGTATGTTTCTTCTACCATGGGTATTTTGTTGATAATGGTTCTCAATATTTTCCTTTCCACTTCTTGAAGCTCCTCTGTTCTGTTTCGGCTTCTAAGATTAAATAAAGTTTCCGCGGCATAAGTCACTTCCGGTCTTGTGAAAATATTATTTTAGACTTTGTTTCATTTTATAAAATATTATATAAAATAAGTACTTTTTCATTTAAAAGCTATTTCTGCAATGATCTAAACGTTAATTTTCTACACCTGGCAAAAATTATTTTTTAATAATTTTAAATATTATTTTTTATTGTTTAAAAATGTGCATTTATTTTAATAAATAATAATCTATAGGCCAGATAGAAAAGCTTGAAATAACGGAAAGGAAAATCTTAAGAAAAATTATAGGAACAAAATTTCAGGATAATAAGGTAGTATATATAAGAAATGAAGCTCTCTATAAGAAAATTGAAAAACTGTCAGATACTATGAGAAAAAGGAGAATAAATTTTTACGGCCATCTTCTTAGAATGAACTCCAATAGATTGACGAAACAGGTGTTTGATTTTTTCCGTAATCGTAAAACAAAACCGAACTGGTTTAAAGAAATTGAAAAAGACCTAATAGAATTAAAAATTACAGAAAATTCACTGCTTGACCAAACTGCTAAGATAAGTACCAAGGACGAAAGAATAAGATTCCAAGATAAAACCAAAATAAGACCTAAACCTGTCATTTCGGAAGATGAGAGGAAAAGAAGATCGGAAAGAATGAAGAGCTACTGGGAACAAAGAAAAGTACAGCGCGCAAGAAATGATTGATTCAGCATACCCCAAAGAGGGTGAAACGAAAAGAAGAAGAAGAAGAAATAATAATCTACCTTATTTCTTAAATTGATATTGTCATTATTACCGTCATGATTTTTTATCTTGCGCCCCGCTTTCAAGAAATTCCTAGGTCCACCCTATGGATCTGTTAAGACTTGTGCCGCCTCGGTGGCCTAGTTGATAGCGTACTGGGCTTTCACCCTGAGGACCCGGGTTCGATTCCCGGCCAGGGCTTGGCATTTTCATACGCTATAAATCATCCCATCGTCTGCATTAGCCCAAGTGTGCACAATAGTCGGACGTTAAAAAAAAAAAATTAAGACTTGTTTATATCATGTGACTTATTTATAAAGCAAGATATCTGTTTATTTATTATTATTTTTGTCTATTATTTAAAGTACAAATACTGTAATGTACAACTTTTATTTTCTCGTTGTTTTTAGTTTTGTTAAAGAAAATACTTTCGTGTTTACGTGTGTTTTAAGTTTTACCGGGCGCCCAAAAAACTAACTTCTGATCACTCTAATGCGACAAAACGCCGGCTATATGCGGGAACTGTTTTTGACCTATAAATCACGCCCACCCGCGTTAAAACACACACGCTGTGTGGCAGCCCATAATAACGTTCTTTGATGTCTCGGACCCAAAAAATTATTTTTATGGCGTTCGTGCTTATCTGAAATTTCGTTAATCCGAAAGAGCCTTGGGTCGGTCAAGTTCCGAGTCCCTAGTGTTAATTACAGAGGGCTATGTATCATATATTATTTCTCGAGTCAACATCCCTTTTTTTCAGCACATACTATTCGTACAGGCATAAATGAGATATCTTAGAAAGATTTTTAACCGGCTTCTGACACTGCAAAACGATTTTGCGCTAAAAATTAATGTTTGTGGAAAATTGTAACACAAAAGACACTTAACTGTCACAGGCAAAACGGCACCATGGATGCGCATGCGCGGCATCACAAATCAGACAATATTTTGTATATTTTACGAAGCTAACTTATATATAAATATTGTGTTTTTTCTTAAACAAGATAAAACGGTGATTTTTTTTTAAATTAATAAAAAAATTGAATTTTTTTTACCCTATTGGCCGCCTGATCCTCTTAAATTAGTTTCGTTTGAAATAATATCGATTTTGGATTTATATATATATATATGTGTGTGTGTGTGTGTGTGTGTGTGTGTGTGTGTGTGTGTGTGTGTGTGTGTGTGTGTGTGTGTGTGTGTGTGTGTGTGTGTGTGTGTGTGTGTGTGTGTGTGTGCGTGCGTGCGTGCGCGCGCGCGCGTGTGTGTGTGTGTGTGTGTGTGTGTGTGTGTGTGTGTGTGTGTGTGTGTAAGCCGCCTCGGTGGTCTAGTGGATAGCGTACTAGGCTTTCACCCCGAGGATCCGGGTTGGATTCCCGGCGAGGGCTTGGCATTTTCATACTCTATAAATCATCCCACCTCTGCATTAGCCCAAGTGTGCACAATAGTCGGACGTTAAACACAAAAAAAAATGTATGTATGTATGTATATCATAAAAGCTATAAAGAATCTAAAGGAATCTTCATAAAATGATTGACTTTGAGGCTCTGCACAAATCTGAGCCTGATAGGAAGAATACTCTGATCTGTCGGGTACGGTCAGGAATAGACAAGCCCATTACAAATGCAACTTTTTTGCATAACGTGCTTAGAACAATTTCAATATTTACTTAAAAGTCATTAAATTTATAGGTTATGAATTGGGGCACTACTGACAGTCTGTCTTACAAGCTGGGACAAGCATTTCGAATACCAAACACATGTTTTGGACACTGTTTTTACACAAATATATTTGTGATTTCTCCTTCCAATGTGCATTTATGTATTGTTAAAACGGATATCATAAAATACGAAGTACAATTAAAATGTCAAAATACAGTTAGAGGTTATCAAGCATGCCTTTTCAATTGACTAGACGACAGTTACCTATTAAAATTGCGTTTGCTATCGCTATAAACAAGTCGCAGGGACAAACACTTCAAAGAGCAGGATTGTATTTACCAAATGTCTTTACTCACGTATGTAGCCTTTTTAAAGGTAACTAAATCAACTAACATGTTTGTATCGATTAACGAAAATGAAATACTTATTCAAAAGGCTGAGTATTTAAAACCTCCATAGTGCGAAATTTCGCATATGCCCCCTGGTATATATTATTTCTCAAGTCAACATCCCTTTTTCTCAGCACATACTATTCGTACAGGCATAAATGAAGTATGTTTAGAAAGATTTTTTAACCGGCTTCTGACATTGCAAAACGATTTTGCGCTAAAACGTACTGTTTGTGCAAAATTTTAACATAAAAGACACTTTTAACTGACCTAGGCAAAATAACATAAGCATGCGTTATCACAAATCAGACTTTGTATATTTCACGAAGCTAACTTATTAATCACGAATAGACAATCCCATTACAAATACCAGTTTTTTGCATAAAGTACTTAGAACAATTTCAATATTTGCTTAAAAGTCATTAAAGTTATAGGTTATGTGGTTATGACAGTCACCTTCGACAGACAAGCATTTCGAATACCAAACACGTTTTGGACACTGTTTTATAGAGGTGGTTAAGAAAATACCAAACTGTTAAAAAAAACTGCTATTCAATAAACGAAAAACAAACTGCTTTTCCAAACGGAAACAAGCAGTTTGATTTGGACTGGTTCGTGATTGGTTAAACAAGGAACAGCTGTTGGGACTTCTCCAACACCCACGTTCTATTCGAATGTTGCTGCAAGCGCTAAACCTTTTTTCCTGCTGTTTTTCTGCTAACTGTTTTCCTGCTAACTGTTTTCCTTTAGGTTTTCTTCAACCTGCTTTTATGCTTTTTCCCTTTATTTCAAAGTTTCTTGTTGCTTGTAGTGAAGTTTTGGGCGTTGTCAACGTTTATCTCTATTTTGTTGCGAGTTGTTTGAAAGTCTTAAATGTAAAATTTGTTGTTCAAACATTTTTTTAAACTGTAAAATCAGCCATAATTGTGTTTTATATTAGTTTTTCTCCGTAGTTTACTTTGTGTTTAGAAATGTAGAAATATTTAGTGGACAATTTTGAAAGTTTTCTCTTACTTTTTTTATGTTTTTAGAATTAAGTGAATAGTTTTTAATTATTTATTGGATGTGTGGACTTTTTAAAATTCACAATTTCTATCTCTTGTATATATCTTGAATAATTTTAGGTTATTTTAGTACTTTTTCTAAAATTTTGCGAAATACAGGCTACACCTGCACATAATTAAATCTTTTAGTGTTCCTTATCTTGACAGCTGCATTAACAAATACAGTGAGGGAGCTGTTGGCACGTTTTGTTATGGTTTATCGGCACGTTTTGTCGTAGCCTGCCAAGCATTGTTAATCGAAATTTCCTAAATAAACCTCTTTGACGATAATGAGAAAATACCATAAAATGCGATTAATTGTGATCGATTTGTTTGGACGCACGGTTAAATAATATGGAATGAAGTATTTTATAGCGTTTGTAATTCGCTTTTTTAATAACCCACTGCATGATTTAAACTTTTATTTATTCATGTTCTTAATTAAAATATTTTTTAAAATTTTACCTTTTATTTAAGCCCACCATATTAGGCTTACCTTTTTTAACCCTAATCGTGTAATGTAGAACACAGTGAAGTGTAAGCAGTGTTCCTTGTACTGTGCATGGTAATGTTTGAAATTCAATAAAAATATAATTTCTGCTTAAAACTTAAAGAGTTGTATATCATTTTTTTCTGAAAGAACTATGATTGAAAGAACTATGAATTCAGTAATTGTAAGCAAAAAAATCCAAAAAAATTTTAGTTAGTTATTACCGTTGGAATATTTTTTTGTGAAATAAAACAATCAACTGAGAGCCCCATTTAAAAATAAAAATATTTTTTTGTAATTTTTTTCAAAATATACAAAAGTTTCCAAATTTATTTGTAAATAACGGTATACACAAACATACGTTTGTTTTATAAGTTTTTATGTTCAAAACGTAAAAAGACTCTGAGTACGAATTTTTGAAAACCGCCATGTGACATTTAGCTGTGTAAAACAGTATGTGTACTGAAACAAATAAACATTTTTTATACTTTCTGGAAGAAAAAGAATCACTGATTAATGTCATATATCATAACTAACAATTTCCACTAAAAAAAATTACAAAAATTGAAATTTCAAAAAAGGGTTTATTTTACGCAGTAAACATAACCCAAAAGTTGTTTAGTTTAGCCGTTAAGTCACTTTTATCACATATATTTAAATGTAAACAATTTTTAATTTCACAATCTAAATTTGTTATTTTATAATAAGGAATATTTACACAATTACAAACAATAAACAACAACAAAAACAACATAAATATAAAAATTATGGCGAGAAATAACGAACACTTTCATGCACGGCACACAATGGCAGACTGATGCTTATTCGGACGAAAAATGACCAACATTTCAGGACAAAAAAAAGGCTTGGCCTTCCGGTTTAGTCTATGGCCAATATATCACTTTGTAGTGAAATTTTCACACTACAATTGTGAAGAAAATAGTTGATCTATGACAAGAAACATACTAGAAATGGAGGAGTTCTTGGACCTCTGTAATTTCGTCGTTTCTTACTTCGTTTTTAGACCACAGTTTGAAAAATCGCAGATATAGAACTATATTTCAATGGATATAGAAAATATTCAACAGATGAATTAAAGAGAAAGGATCAATCTTTCAAACGATACCAACCACAATTCTATTTAAAATTATTTACTAGGTCAAATATTAGTTTGAAAATAGGCAATATGGCGGACGCTTAGAAGCATAGGCGAGTACTAGAAATTAGTGTGTTTACTTATGAATTTATTGTAACAATTTATATACAAATTTAAAACATGCTAAATAAAGCTTAGAATCTCTACTTTCTGATGGAATTTATTTTATTAAGATTGCAACAGGATAAATGTGTTAAAACAGTGTGTTAAGGTAACGGTGTTCTATAATTGCACAAAAACTGCTTCGCTGCCTACTTTAAAGTTACACAGAAAACATATTTTCAAAATAAAGTTAACAACGCAATATAGAACAATGCAGCCGTAGAGTTTATTTCTGTGGCTACGCCGTGTCGCGCGTTTGTCGTCTTTTTTCTGTCCCGTCTGGATCGTGGGGAGTCTGGTGAAGAAGTTTACTAGCTGGGCTCGCGCTACGACGTGCACCTAGCTAGGATGAATGAGTTTGGAAAATAAAATAGTATAAAAAAGTACACATATTTCGTTTATAATATTTACACTTCATCAGAAGAAAAGAAAAATTTCAACTCATTAAAAAAGAAAAATCATTTTCTCTTTTCTTCTGTTGAAGCGTAACTATTAGACACAAACAAAATATAAAGTTTTTTATTGAAGCGTCAGCTTCTTATACCGCGTTGTGCACTTTGTATTTGTCACCATGGTATTCGGTTTCATCGAGTAGGCTTACGAAGCGTAAGTAACGCGAGTAGGGGAAGTATTGCACAGACCCATCCAATTCTCAGCTCTTCTCCTTTCTTTCGTCTGCCGGTTCCGACTGAGTTGGTCGCGCGCATATGCATGTTTTGTGCCTGTATGTACATACAACGTGCATGCTTCTCTCTATCTCTTTCTTTTGTCTCTCTTTATATCTCTCCTTATATTTTAAGAAGGAAAGGTCGCTTCTGCCGACAGTCCCAATTACTTGTAGTTCTGTTTTTTTTTCAATATATATATATATATATATATAACTATTCTCTCTCTCTCTCTATATATATATATATATATATATATATATATATATATATTTTTTTTTTTTTTTTTTTTTTTTTTTTTTTTTTTTTTAACGTCCGACTATTGTGCACACTTGGGCTAATGCAGACAATGGGATGATTTATAGCGTATGAAAATGCCAAGCCCTCGCCGGGAATCGAACCCGGGTCCTCGGGGTGAAAGCCTAGTACGCTATCCACTAGGCCACCGAGGCGGCTAAAACTATTCTATATACACAAGGACTTGCCAACAGAATCGTTAAGTATATACAAAGAGACAAATCCACAACGTCGTGGATCACACAAGTCAGAATAGACCTACATGACGCAGAAATAGACTCGACAAACATTGAAGACAGGAACGCATACAGGAGAAAGATGCTCCGTTGGAAGGGATTTCTCTAATGAAATCCCAAAGAGAGCAGGGTTAAAATGGACGGAGGAGCGGAAGAGGAGCCATGGGGACAGGATGAGGGAGGTGTGGAGGATTAGAAGGAACAAGACATGAGTCGGAGTGCTTTGCGTGATCCAACAGGGTCTATACGCAGATAATATATATATATATATATATATATATATATATATATATATATATATATATACACACACACACACACTGCCCTAAAACATGATGCAAGTTAAAAAAAATAAATAAATTGTGCTTTACAATAGAGTACTGTGTAGTTTTTTAATCACTAAAAAATAATACAACATAGAATTGTTAGGTGCAGCTGTACAGAGACTAATTGCATAGGTGTAACGAAGGGGAAACCATTATGGATTAATGATAATTGTCAGTAATGCGTTTTGTTATCGCTCAACTGTACACAGGACCACTGTGTACATTCTCATCTTGGTCACAATGGAACTTTCCAACTGCTTTTGATAATAGAAGCGTGATGCAAGCACCTTGACTGAATACTCCCTTTGCACAAATTTTATGTTGCAATGCTGCGACAGCTTTGTGCTACTGCCATAGCTATAGCACAGAAACAACATTCTTACTGAAAACCATAACTTAGTGTATTCCCTAATCGATCCTTTTTTCCAGGTTTCAAGAGGGGGATATATCTCCTTGATCTCCGCCGTACCTACGCATGTTTAGACATTCTTGTCCAAGTGTACGTAAAATAAAATGGTCAAGCATTTACTTTCTTTTATTTTTATTTTTTTTTTCGGTGTTTAACGTCCGACTATTATGCACACTTGGGCTAATGCAGACTATGGGATGATTTATAGCGTATGAAAATGCCAAGCCCTGGCCGGGAATCGAACCTTGTCCTCGGGGTGAAAGCCCAGTACGCTATCAACTAGGCCACCGAGGCGGCAAATAAGTACCGGAAAATATCTCACTTGCTTGCTTTTAGGCAACCTATATGTTCCGTAAGTCCCCTTGTTTCTTATCTTTGTAAATTGCTTAAACCTAAAACTCCCTCATCCTCAAGGTGAAGAGTTCGGCAATCAGTTACTGACGTTATTTTATCTACCGTAAACGCTATCCCGTGTCCTTGTGGATAAAGGAAAAAAGTTAAGAACTAAAAGCTGTACAGTACAGTTGTATACGAGTATATACAGTGTGCCCCACGAAGAGGTTTACGCATTTGATGCTCCATTATTTTCTTATTCCTCCATTGATTATTTTGAAACCATACATACTTTTTAAAGATGTTACCAGAAATAGTATGTGAGAATAGCATCTGGCTGGTATTTGTAGAAACAAAACGGCGGCCAAAATAAAGTACAGGAATGATTTTATTTTTTTCAAACAACATTTTATTTTTTAATACAATTAAATAAAAACTAATTTATAAGAAAACTAAACATCAATGAACATTTCATAAATCAGACATATTCAAACCGGAAACCAAGAATGTAGTTTCAAAATGATCAATGAAAGAATGAGAAAATAATGGAGGATCAAATGCCTCCATTAAACCTCTTCCTAATGTCCACGTAAACCTCTTTGTGGACATACTGCACGCGCGCGCGCGCGCGCACACACACACACACACACACACACACACACAATAATTCTATTTGACCCTAAGTACATTCTTGATATACTTCAGGGTAATAAATTATGATAAAATCTAAAAATCTATGATACAATCTTTAAAAAATATTATTTATTGTAGTACACTTACATAGGTTTATTTTGGAGAGTCCCTCCCTCCCGGCCCGCAGGGGGGTGCAGACTAGCTGCACCTATTGAGATTATTTAGACGTCCCTCGCGTTACCCGAGTCTAACACTCCTACACTTACGACTTAACACTTTACACTTACACTTACACATATACTTTATCGTATGTATTAGCCCAAAAGTGCACAATAGTCGGACGTTAAACACAAAAAAAAAGTTACACTTACATTTAGGGAGGCGATAATAGCCTCAATGTGCTTTTCGCCTTAAAATTAAAAAAAAATAAAGTCCCTGCCACATGGAATACATAAAATTAAATATATAAATGCATATACATCAAAATTATAAAAGAAATAAATGAAAATACATTTTGTAAACATTTCTACTAAGTTCACGGTTTTAATTGATAATTCACTTCAGATAACGAATGTCTAACTTTTTTTTTCAACTTGGCGAATTCATCAATAATTTCGTTTGGGTCGATTTGTCTGCTATTTCCTTGTTCACACTGATGTATGTCGTGTCCACGCATCTGCTCTCGACTAACAAAAGTGCGCGAGTACTTATTCCTTCTTTCCCCTTTTTCCTTCAAAAATAATTAAAACTTTAACCTGTCCCGCTGTGCCTGTGCACGCAGGATTCAGATAACCCACCTTTTACGAGAGTTGTCCGTAAAATAACGTTCTCAATATTTTTTCACAATGAAAAACATGTTTATATGCATTGAATTATGCAATTTTGGAAAGTTTACACTTTTTTCTATTTTTCGACATAATCGCCGTTGAGATCGATGCATTTTTGCAGACGGTGAACCATCTTTTGTATGCTTGAGTCGAAAAACTCTCCCGCCGCGCCGCGAAGGAGATTAAAACTTCTTCTTTCAGCTCCTTTCCGGTACTGAAATGAGTCCCACCTAAGTGTTTCTTCAAATTAGGGAAGAGATGGTAACCACTTGGGGCTAAGTAAGTCCGGGCTGTAGGGCGGATGTGTGACAGTATCCCATCCAAATTGGTTTATGAGTCGGTTGTTACACGGGCGGTGTGCGGACGAGCTTTGTCTTGATGGAAACAAACTCCCTTCGTGAACATGTTTCTCCTCTTGTTTTCAATCGCGCTGTGAAGTTCTTTAACGTCTCACAGTAACGATCAGCATTGACTGTTGTGTTGGTATCCATGAATTCGGACAACAATAACCCCTTCCTGTCCCAAAACACGCTCTGCTTTGCTGTAAGACAGTGTTTGAACTTCCGCGGCTTCGGCTACTCTGGATGTTTCCACTGATGTGATTGTTCTTTTGTTTCCGGTGTATAGTATACCCAGGTCTCGTCCCCATTGACAATTGAGTCCAAGAATTTTTCGCCTTCGGTTTCGTAGGCCTGAAGAAATTCACGGGCCGCATCAATCTGTTGCCGTTTGTGGTCGGCTGTATGCTGTCTTGGGACTTACTTTGCACAAACCTTGTTATAGGCCTTACTAAATGGTCTGTCATCAGGGATCACCTCGAAGAGCTGCCGAATAGTGACTTTCCGATCTTTCAGCATTTTTTCTTCCACTTTCGCAATCGTTTCGTCCGGAACGCTGTTCATCTTGAATGTCTGTACGTCCGTGTTTGAATTCTCTGCACCTTTTGCGCACGTGTTGTATGCTCATACATTTTTCTCCGCAGACTTCACACAGTTGGATATAAATGCACACAAAAAACGAATCACAGAGCGTAATTCGCACCTAGCGAAGACATAAGTGGTAACTCCATTATTAACGGCAAGAGTGAACGTCGCAGACAGCTTGCAGAGCGGGGAATGGGAGAGCGGGAACCAAGCTGCAAGCCAAGGTCACCGGATCCCTCGTAACAGCGTTCGTAGCTACTTTAGCGCCTTGGGAACCTTACTTTACGAACAGCCCTTTTGATATAAATGGTAGCGTAAAATTGTGCCAATAATCGTCATTTTTATCAATACTCAGTGTCACGTATTTCTGTTTTAAGGAAATTTGCATTTTTGTTTGAATAGTCGTTATAAAAGTGTTTTGTGTTGTATACACGTGTATATGTGGGTACATCCGTAGCCTTTGTTCGTAAAAAAAAAAAGGAATGAACACAAACGATTGTGTGCATTGCCAAAAGCCATTTTGTGGCGAACGCCATTGAAAAGTAGACTATGCACCGACTGCGTGTAAAAGCATGGAGCAATTGTCAGAGAACATGAAACAAAGTGTGACAAAAACAATTTTATAATTGTATGTTCTTTTTATATATTTTTAAAGATATAAATATATCAGTTATTAAAAATACCATAAATTCATTTATAATATTAGTAATTTTATTTGGTTAATATTAAATTAATATAATAATTAATATTCCGACCTTTGATTTCTCCTTGTGTACGTACCTGAAAGACAACACTCCTAACATTGTGTATCAACGTGAGTTTTCTCGACTGGCTAATTCATATCGATCTGCTAAATTTATTTTCACAGATGGTTCTAAGATGAATGATAATGTTGGGTGCGCGTTTTACTCTGGAGGAAACGTATAAGTATGAATTACCCTCAATTTGTAGTGTCTTTACAGCCGAACTCTTTGCCATCTTAAAGGCTCTGAACACTATTGAATTCGATAGTTTGCATTACGTAGTTTGTTCTGATTCAAAAAGTGCCCTCCAGGCAATCCGGGATATGTATTCGGTAAACCCTCTGGTTCAAGGTATTCTGTGCTCTGTACATAGACTTGAACTACGAGGTGCAAGAGTATCTTTTATCTGGATTCCTGGCCACTGTGGAATATTTGGAAACACTGCAGCGGATAATGCGGCAAAGGAAGCAACTTTTCTGCCGCCAAGCACTCAACGTGTAATCTTGTCTGACTTTCTTTGTCACGTAAAACATTTAATTCTTCTACAGTGGGAAAATGAATGGCCAGCTATAAGCAGTAACAAATTGAGGGTAATTAAAAATACTGTTCGTCCTTGGGGGTCGTCAATACGTGCAAGTCGTAGAGAAGAAGTGGTCATTACCCGCCTTCGCATTGGTCACTTCATGTTAACGCATTGATTTCTGATGGAACGCGGGGACCCACCTGAATGCGAGTTCTGTAGGGAGACCATCCCAGTAAAACATATATTGCTAGATTGTGATGGTTTCCAAAATGTGCGTGGTCTGAGCAATTGTTTGCAGACGATGTTGGGAGATAGTGCCTCGGCCGTTGACCGGGTTCTAGACTTCCTTCATCGTCTGAATGTTTTAAATAAAATTTAATTTATATATTTGTTATTTCTTGTGTTATTTTATTTATTTATTTTATCTAAATAACTTTGTTTCTGTTATGTTTATATATACTTTTACGAATTGTTATTAAATTTTATTCATTATTCATTGTTATTCAGTTCTTAAGTATTTGTTATTGTAATATAGTTATACCTGTTATTAAAAAATTTTTGTTTAATTTATTTTTACTATTATAGTTTGTTGTAGTTTTATTTTCTTATTTAAGTAAATTTTGTTTATTTTTTTTTTTATACTTTCATTTTGCATGACGGCGATTATAACCTTAACGGTTTTTCGGAGAAAAAAAAATTGTTTAAGTTATTACCGGTAGATAGCATGTAATCAATAAGGAATATTTAATTTTTTGTTTTCCTTAAAATATTATTTTTGTTCATGTTTTTTCATTATAACCTAAAAAAAAGCCGCCTCGGTGGTCTAGTTGATAGCGTACTAGGCTTTCACCCCGAGGACCCGGGTTCGATTCCCGGCTAGGGCTTGGCATTTTCATACGCTATAAATCATCCCCATCGTCTGCATTAGCCCACGTGTTGCACAATAGTCGGACGTTAAGCACAAAAAAATATAACCTAAAATTTATTTAAAATCAAAATAATCGTATTACTAATGGTTAGTATTAGTGGTAGCAATACGAATGGTCAGAGTTTAAAGGTTAAACTAATGAATGGTCGTATTATTGTGTATTATCACAGAGTCAAGCTTAAACGATGAAACACCATTACGCGGAAAAAGAAAACATTCGTTTATTCAGAAATACATATTCGGTTATTATTCTTAGAAAAGCGTTTTATCGATGTGAAGTATAATAATGGTGACGTCATCGGGCGTTCGGCCGGTCGTGTTCCGATACGTCGAATAATATTCCGCCGAAAAACGTGAAGATAAGAAGCTATGATCAATATTAATACGTATTTACTTGTAGAGATGATAAGGCAGCATTTTTCTTGGGGGGGGGCAAGGATTTGTTTGTATCGTAATTATTTTAAAAGGAATAAAATAAATATAGTTATACAAATTGTTTAGTCATATTTTTTTATCATTATTTTATAGTTACCTATATCATATTTAATTTGTAATGATTCACACCCCCGCAGGGGGTGCAGATTAGTGGTGGGCAGAAAACACCAAACTGTTAAAAAAAACTGCTTTTCTATGAACGACAAACAAACTGCTTTTTCAAACGGAAACAAGCAGTTTGATTTGGAATAGTTTATGATTTGTTAAAAAGGACGGACTGTTCTATTCGAACATTGCCGCAAGCGTTAAAACTGTTTTCCTGCTAACTGCTTTTCTTCTACCTGTTTTTATGCTTTTTCCCTTTATTGCAAAGTTGCTTGTTGCTTGTAGTGAAGTAAGAACTGTTTGGTCAATGTCAACGTTTATCTCTATTTTGTTGCGAGTTGTAGTAACAACCTCTCACATTTTGTAGATACAGAGCCTAATTTTATTTAAACATATTTTTTATATTTATTATCAATCATCAATATTTTTTAAACAACTAAAAATATTCTAAATCGTTTGCATTTTGGTAAATATGCAAAGGACTGTTTAATTTTTAAGTAATAAAAAAAGAATGCTTCTATTAGAAATTTATTACATTTTGTACATAAAATGGCTTACATAATTATTACGTTTTGAGAATGTAATTTAATTATTACTACACTTATAAGGATTATTTTTATCCTTTCTAAATGCTTTATATCCAAAAACAATTTAAGGACATGGTGGATTACCATTCCCATTAGGGAATGAAAAAGTAGTCTTAGAAAACTGGACGTATGTGCTTTAAGTTTTAGCTGCTAATACAACTTTTGAGTTTCAGTTTTCTAAACCTGTTTTTTCCCAACTGTTTTAAAAAGCAGCTTTTTTCCTCAACAAACAGTTTGTTGACGTTTTGTAAAAATAGCAGAAACGCCCACCTCTAGTGCAGATTAGCTTCTATTGAGAGGATTTAGAAGTCCCTCGCGGTACCTCGAGTCTAAGTGCACACACACTTACGACTTTAACACTTTACACTCACACTTACATTTAGGGAGGCGATAATAGCCTCAATGTGTTTTTCGCCTTAAAATAATAACAACAAAACAAAAACGTAATTATTCAGAAATATTAATTGAAATTACTTTTATTGCTGTTGAGCTATTATTTAAGTGCAAAAATTATCCATGTTCCAATTTTAAAACTAAAAAATAAAATATGAAAAAGTATTTTTTTTCTAAACTAATGAAGTGTATTGAATAGGATAAAAATAAAATTTCATATTTTGTTTGTTTTAATTTATTTTTCTTCTAGCTGTTACCCGTTGCGGCTTTGCCTGCAATTATAATGTAGGCAATAAAATTTATAGTCTATTTTCTAAATCAGAATAGGTCATTTCATTTTAATATATTTCTATATACAATATTATACGATTTATGGTTTTCGGCCAAGACATATAAATTTTTGCTACTCGATATTCTAAAACAGGGTCCTGTCATATTTTAATAAATACAGTATTATTAAAAAGTCACTATTATACAATTAAACTGGAATATTATTGTGTTTCTCAGGTACCTAAACCCCGTGTTCATACCAAATTTAATCTCAATTGGTCCAGTAGTTAAAGTGTGATTGAATAACAAACAAACACACAAACTTTCAGAAATATAATATGATTAAGATTAAAAAAATAGATGAGCAAAAATTAAAGATAGTTTTAAAAATATTGTTGCCGCTGAAGAGAAGTATAGAAAGTTATCAAATTTTGACGGGAGGGGCATGAGTCATAACCGTTGGTGGGCATTGGCACTTCTGTTCACTTGCATTGTTCAAAGGCGCATAATGTCATAGCAGGGTGTCTAGCGGGGACAGCATAATTGATTTACGAAACGTTCACGATGCAATTCGCACAGCTGGTGGTGTACAAAATAAATATCGCAAAACATGATCAAATCATTTGTCAGTAGGGGTGGGCGTTTCTGCTATTTTTACAAAATATCAACAAACTGTTTGTTGAGAAAAAACTGCTTTTTAAAACAGTTGGAAAAAAACAGGTTTAGAAAACTGAAACTCCAAGTTGTATTAGCAGCTAAAACATAAAGCACAAACGTTCAGTTTTCTAAAACTACTTTTTCATTCCCATTACCACCATGTCCTTAACTATTTTTGGGTGTAAAGCATTTAGAAAAAAATAATCCTTATAAGTGTAGTAATAATTAAATTACATTCTCAAAACGTAATATATATGTATGCCATTTTATATTTACAAAATGCATTGAATTTCTAACAGAAGCACTTTTTTTTACTTAAAAATTAAATAGTCCTTTGCATATTTACCAAAATGCAAACGATTTAGAATATTTTTAGTTGATTAAAAAATATTGATGATTGATAATAAATATGAAAAATACGTTTAAATAAAATTAGGTTATGTATTTACAAAATTTGAGATGTTACTGTCATATTTTTATTTGGGAGAAAGTAGGTTTTCACTTTTCAACACTGAAAAAAGTAAGTACAATATAGTAATAAGAACATAGGCCAAATGTGTTTAAATAAAATTAGCTCTATATAGTTACAAAATTATAGGTTATTAACACTAGGTTATTATAAATGTCCTTTCAAATTAGTCACACTGGATTTATAAGATAAGGCTTGTTTACATACATTGCAAAAAGCCTTTTCATTCTCAGCCTTAAAAAAATAGTTCCAAATTATACTTTTTTGATGGTTAGCCATAATTTTAAAACATATGACACTGAAAGATTTGATTATGTTCAGATGTAGCCTATATTTCGCAAAATTTTAGAAAAAGTACTAAAATAACCTACAATTATTCACAAGAGTAGATATTGTGAATTTTAAAAAGTCCACACATCCAATAAATAATTAAAACCTATGCACTTAATTCTAAAAACATAAAAAAAGTAAAAGAAAACTTTCAAAATTGTCCACTAAATATTTTTAAATGTCTAAACACAAAGTAAACTACGGAGAAAAACTAATATAAAACACAATTATGGCTGTTTTTACAGTTTAAAAAATGTTTGAACAACAAATTTTACATCAAAACTTTCAAACAACTCGTAACAAAATAGAGATAAACTTTGACAACGCCCAAACAGTTCTTATTTCACTACAAGCAACAAGAAACTTTGAAATAAAGGGAAAAAGCATAAACACAGGTTGAAGTTAAACGCAAGCAGGAAAACAGCAGGGAAAAAGTTTTAGCGCTTGCGGCAACGTTCGAATAGAACATGGGTGGTGGGGAAGTTCCTTGTTTAACCAATCACGAACCAGTCCAAATCAAACTGCTTGTTTCCGTTTGGAAAAGCTGTTTGTTTGTCGTATATAGAAAAACTGTGTTTTTTAACAGTTTGGTGTTTTCTGACCCACCTCTCTTTGTCAGTGCACATGAGCGCAGGAAAGCTGTATTAGCTGAAAAGGAATCAACGGCTTTGGAAGAAAAACGTGCTTAGCGTAAGGCTGAAGAAATAAAATTGAAAAGGAAAAAAGTTACGATGCACTGAATGAAAAAGCTGAGAAATTTAAAAAAATATTAAATAAATTAATGAATGATTATTTAACTGATTTAATTTTTGATTTTTGTTTTGTTTTAATGTCCGACTATTGTGCACACTTGGGCTAATGCAGACGATGGGATGATTTATAGCGTATGAAAAAGCCAAGCCCTGGCCGGGAATCGAACCCGGGTACTCTGGGTGAAAGCCCAGTACGCTATCAACTAGGCCACCGAGAGGCGGCTTTTTTAAATTTTTGATACGTTCATACCCCTATACAAATTATTTATTCGATATTCTTTTTTTTAAAAAAAAGGTAGAAATTTCAGTACAATGTACGATGCTTAACTGTAATTAACGCGAATAAATTTTTGTATGTTAGAGTAAATTTGGAATTTGGGTACTTAAAAATTTCTAATTATTATCCTGAAAATCGCCAATTATCCTCGTTTATTCGCACGATCTCTATAAATATTTTCAATGCATATGTACCACGGTAAACGTACTATTATAGGTTTTTTGCCTTGACTAATCTGAATTTTCTTTATATTGCTTCTCTTGGCACATTCCCATTTGCAGTCCATAGCTTTACACTGTCTAAAAACTTCATAGTAGAAGAGTAATTTATTTTTTGCAAAAAATTTAGGGAAGTTACAGTGAACAATTGAATGCACTGAAGGAAGAAGCCGAGAATTAAAAAAAATATATTAAATACATTTGTTTTATGATTATTTAACTGGTTTAATTTTTGATTCGTTCATATCCTTATATAAATTATTTTGTCAATGTTTTTTTTTGAAAAAAAGGTTGAAATTTCAGTACAACTTATATTGCTTAATTTTTAAAGATATCAACTGGTATCCTTAATTCAACTAAGCTGACCTGTACCTATGCAGCCAGATGCGTAAGTTATTCCAACTTGGGATAAAGAGATCTGGCCCAATAAAAGATAGATGAAGAAAGGTTAGGTACAACACCTCCGGTTGCCGCACTCGCAATGTGTGAACCACAGTGAGAACATTACGAACAAAGTTGTGGTTTTATTGTATACGAGGTGTGTTCAGAAAGTAACGAGAATTTTAAAATTTCGCGGTCTTGGAGAGTCCGATTGTCTAACTTTTTTTTAATATGTTGGTATACATGCCCTTGAAGTATGATAAAACTTTCAGCTGTTTTCATTGTTGACTTTGTGACAGCCACTAAGGTTAGACGTGTTTTGATGAGCTTGGCGATTTTCGTTAAAAGAAATGGATCAAAGAATTTGTATCAAATTTTCCTTAAAAAATGGAATAAAGTGTAACAAAGTGTGTGAAATGTTAACAAAGGCCTATGGTGAGTCTGCTATGAGTAAAGCAAGAATTTACGAGTAGTATAAGCATTTCCAAGAAGCCCGTGAAGACGTTGAAGATGACGAACTCCCCGGACGCTCCAGCACATCAACAACCGATAAAAGAAATGGTTGTGAACAATCGACGAATCGCAATTAGAGAGATCGCTGATGATTTTGGCATGTCGATTGGATCATGTAATGACATTGTTTCTAACGTTTTGTGTATGAAACACGTGGCAGCAAAATTCGTTCCAAAATTGTTGAATTTTGTACAAAAACAGCAGCGAATGGAAGTTGCTCAGGAGTCACTAAATGAAGTCATCGACGATGCAGAATTACTGAAACGTATTATAACAAGTGACGAAACATAGGTTTACGGATATGACGTAGAAACTAAGGCTTCAATCATGCCAGTGGAGGTATTCTGGCTCGCCAAGACCGAAAAAGGCTCGACAAGTGCGGTCGAACGTGAAGGTTATGCTCACTGTGTTCTTCGATATTAATGGCATAGTGCATCATGAATTCCTGCTACCAGGTGAAACGGTCAGTAAGGAGTACTACCTATAAGTTCAATGCCGTTCGCGTGAAGCAATCCGAAAAAAACGCCCGGATCTGTGGAAAAACAATTCATGGCTTTTGCACCACAATAATGCACCAGCATTGCTTGTTCGTGAATTTTTGGCCAAAAACAGTACTGTAATGATGCCCCAGCCTCCATATTCGCCAGACGTGGCTACGTGTGACTTTTTCCTATTTCCAAAAATAAAGAGAACCTTAAAGGGCCGTCGTTTTACAGCCGTAGATGACATTAAAAGCGGATCGTTGAAAGAACTAAAGGCTATCTCAAAGATCGAGTTTGAGAAGTGTTTCGAGGATTAGAAGAAGCGCTGACACAAGTGCATAATCTCCAATGGGGACTATTTTGAAGGCGACATCAATGTAGAAGAATAAATAAATATTTTGTTCAAAAAATTAAAATTCTCATTACTTTCTGAACATACCTCGTATATAGGTGACTATTTACACTGAGCTTGTGTTGACTTTGTAATAAATATGTTTCAGGCAAGAAACTCATTCTGTAAACAACACAATGACCAGCCCAGTTGCAAACACTGCAAATAGTCCTACCATGAATAACACTGGTGCACTTGCAAACCCTGCAAACATGATTAGATATCCACCGCCACAACACACGCAACAGACACCGAGGTTACAAATGATGAACTGTCCCCCGCCTACACGAGCAGCGTACTTACATCAACCACCATATCAGGTAATTATTTTTGGATTAATTCCTTTAAAAAATATGTTATTGAACAGAAAATAAAAATCGTATATCATGTTTCTTTTTTTTAATTTTAATTATGATAATTTATTCAAAAACAAAACAAATTAACATAACCTGAAACTTATTATAGCCTATCAGCTGTTCAATTATGTAACAATCAGCTGATCGTTACGAATTAATATAAAACAATAAAACAACTATTTACATTAAAAATATGTTATTGAACAGAAAATAAAAATTGTATAACATGTTTCTTTTTTTTAATTTTAATTATGATAATTTATTCAAAAACAAAACAAATTAACATAACCTGAAACTTATTATAGCCTATCAGCTGTTCAATTACGTAACAATCAGCTGATCGTTACGAATTAATATAAAACAATAAAACAACTAGGCCAAATAGTAAATGATCAGCTGAACTTTAAATTTGATGTCTTACGTAATTTAGCTATGAGATTTAAGGATTGCTAAATCAAACCCTGTTCTACTTTAGAGTATGTTTATTCAACAAAAAGCTTGTGAGGTTTAACACTCATGAGGTGCGCGCACCTTATCGTACATTTTTCTTATGTGTTTATATAGTTTTTTTTGTAAATTAATGTTTAACAACAAGAAAAGATATTGTTTTATTATAGAACACAGTCCAATAGTCACGGACAGTAAATCATTTTTTTTTTAACTTCCGACTATTGTGCACACTTGAGCTAATGCAGATGATGGGATGATTTATAGCGTATGAAAATGCCAAGCCCTGGCCGGGAATCGAACCCGGGTCTTCGGGGTGAAAGCCCAGTACGCTATCAACTAGGCCACCGAGGCGGATGACAGTAAATCATACTTGTTACAAAAATTTGTGATTGGGCGAAGGAAATTATGTTCGAACGATGTTTAAATAATAAAAAAAATCTTTAAAAAAGTTTAAGAATTTTGTTTTGCATTTTTCAGCAACCACGTGGCAATGTGTTACCAGCCCAACAGATGTACCAATACCAACCTAATATGCAAGTTCCTACAGTCCCACCGTATGCCCCCACGTATCCGCATCATCCTAGTGTTGTATTTAAGAGTCTACCGTTTTTCGATAAACTTGGAGATCTGGTGCTACCTTCATCCTTAAGTAAGTTCTAATGAAGTTCTACAAAAACTAATTGTATGTAAAAGTTATGCTGACATGATAGAAGTGAAATTCCAAAAGTTTATCTTTTTGAAATTCCAATTTCACCATCATAATCAGCATTGAAATCTACACATATTAGCATTTTAAACTTTCAAAATTACATTGAAAATCCGAACATGAACCCTGGCTGCCGTTAATTTCTTAATTTTCAACAGATTTTGGAAATTCTAAGTGCTAATTTATAACTAAAAAGTTATAATGCGAATTATGATGGTGAAATCAGATTTTCAAAAACAATTTAATAGACAAAAGTTGTGATACTAGATAAACCCACCGTTTGTTTTTTTATAAAAAATACAACAAAGTTTTCAATAAAAAATATACATTTTCAAAAATATTTAAACATTTAAAAAAATTTGAATTCACGTACTATACAAAATCGTAAAAACAAGTAATTATTAGTTTGTACATTAACATGAAATTTCATTTATCATTTAAACACAAACATTTCAAATTCAAAGATAATAAGTTAAAATATTGTTGATTATAAATAACTTGAAAATGCAATCACTTTTTGCAATCCAATTTAAATTATTCACCAGTGGTGGGGCAGAAAACACCAAACTATTAAAAAAACTGTTTCTATAAATGACAAACAAACTGCTTTTTCAAACAGATACAAGCTGTTTGTTTTGGACTGGTTTATGATTTGTTAAACAAGGACGGACTGTTCTATTCGAACGTTGCCGCAAGCGATGTGAAGTATAATAATGGTGACGTCATCAGGGTCACTTCCGACTATTGTGCACACTTGAGCTAATGCAGATGATGTGATGATTTATAGCGTATGAAAATGCCAAGCCCTGGCCGGGAATCGAACCCGGGTCCTCGGGGTGAAAGCCCAGTACGCTATCCACTAGACCACTGAGGCGGCTTGGTCGTGTTCCGATACCTCAAATTATATTCTGCCGAAAAACGTGAAGATAAGAAGTTTTGCTAAATATTAATACGTATTTACTTGTAGAGATGATAAGGCAGCATTTTTCTTGGAGCGGGGGCAGAATTTATTTGTATCATAATTATTTTAAAAGGAATAAAATAAATATCGTTATACAAATTGTTCAGTCATATTTTTTTATCATTATTTTATTGTTACGTAAATAATATATTTAATTTATAATGATTCAGACCCCCGCATGGGGTGCAGATTAGTGATGGGGCAGAAACTCTAAACTGTTACAAACAAACTGCTTTTTCAAACGGAAACAAGCAGTTTGATTTGGACTGGTTTATGATTTGTTAAGCAAGGATGGACTCTTCTATTCGTTCGTTGCCGCAAGCGCTAAAACTGTTTTCCTGCTGTTTGCCTTCCAACTGTTTTCCTGTTAACTGCTTTTCTTCTACCTGTTTTTATGCTTTTTCCCTTTATTTCAAAGTTGCTTGTTGCTTGTAGTGAAGTAAGAACTGTTTGGTCAATGTCAACGTTTATCTCTATTTTGTTGCGAGTTGTAGTAACAACCTCTCACATTTTGTAGATACAGAGCCTAATTTTATTTAAACATATTTTTTATATTTATTATCAATCAACAATATTTTTTAATCAACTAAAAATATTCTAAATCGTTTGCATTTTGGTAAATATGCAAAGAACTATTTAATTTTTAAGTAAAAAAAAATGCTTCTATTAGAAATTCATTGCATTTTGTAAATAAAATGGCTTACATAATTATTACGTTTTGAGAATGTAATTTAATTATTATTACACTTGTAAGGATTATTTTTATCCTTTCTAAATGCTTTATACCCAAAAACAATTTAATTATATGGTGATAATGGGAATGAAAAAGTAGTCTTAGAAAACTGGACGTATGTGCTTTATGTTTTAGCTGTTAATACAACTTAGAGTTTCAGTTTTCTAAACCTGTTTTTTTCCAACTGTTTTTGAAAAGCAGCTTTTTCTTCCTCAACAAACAGTTTGTTGACATTTTGTAAAAATAGCAGAAACGCCCACCTCTATTATATACGAAATAAAAATATAATTGTTTGTTTAACACATCACGAGCAAGTCTGAAATTGAAAATTTTTATGTATATTGTAAAAAATAAACTCGGAACTCTGTTATTTCTCTTTTATTTACTCATCAGTACTTAAAAATACTATGCATTAAGTATTTCTTGAAGAAATAATAATAAAAAGTAATTAGAGAATCACACAGGAAATCTGTAAATACAATCATCTAGGAATAAAACAGTTGCAAGTGTATGTGCTGCATTTTAGATGAACCTAATGACTTACTCGGTTAATGAATATATATATTTTTTTCTAGCGAAAAACCATTAAGGTTTTCATAATATTAATGTAAACACTCACAGCTTCATAATATTAATGTGGGTGTTTAAACGCTAGTGGCACGAAGCCCTTAGGGGAAACATGACTGTCTAATTACTGATAACATACCTGGGCATATACACCTACCGTTAAAAAAAACAATTTAGTCAGATAGTACAGCTGGACAGACTTTTATTCAATTGCATTCAATTTTTTAATATGTTATAGAATAAAATTTTAAATAGATTCATTTAAGTAAAGTTAAAAAAAATCACATTTTTTTATTTTATTTTAACCTTAGGTTATTGTTTATTCCAGTTTTGAAAAAATATTTGTACCTCATGTACAAGGTGTTACACAAAAGTTCCAGGAATTGTTAAAAAAACAAAAGAACTTCCAATCCAAAATTTGATTTAGTTCTTCAAAGTAGTTTCCATTTGGATATACACAGCATTATCAGCATAACTGCCATGAATGAAAGCACTGTTCGAATTCAGCTTTATGAAGCTCTCTTAAAACCACTGACGTTTCCTCTTGAATTTCTTCTGTGGTATCAAATCAACACTCATTCAGTTTGATTTCTTCTTTGGGAAATAATAGTCACACGGTGCTAGTGAATGGAGCATCTGGTTTTTGGCCATAAACTGCCTCATGGATATTGCAGTGAGAGTGGATGCGTTGTGGTGTACCAACCAACTTTGCTTCTCCACTAGGCAGTAGATACTGTTGTTGACAGGCTGAGCAGATGGGATGAATTCCTGGTAGACAATCCCACGAATGTTGAAAAAAAGTTTATCAGCATTGATTTCACGTTACTATGAACCTGACGGACTTTTTTAGGTATTGGAGAGATTAGGGGTCTGCGGGCCGAGTATTTTAGAGTTTGTGTCTGGTTTTTTTTCGGCGCTCGGGCTTTTCGGGTTGGGCCAAACGGTTAAATGGGAAACCCATGACATTTTTAGCTAGGCCTAAATAAAAAAAAATTAGAATTAAAATTTTCTTTATTTCATATTTAATCCTACGACCGCAACGGGCCGATTATATCAGCGCGCAAAAGTTGTGTGAATACCGCCATGGGCCGATGTAATACGGGCTCCGTTGGTCTCAATAAACACCGCTACAGACCGATTACAACGGCGATCAAAAGTTGTGTAAATACCGCCATGCACTGATTATATCGGCGCGCAAATGTTGTGTAAATACCACCACGGGCCGATTATATCGGCGCGCAAAAGTTGTGTAAATACCGCCATGCACTGATTATATCGGCGCGCAAATGTTGTGTAAATACCACCACGGGCCGATTATATCGGCGCGCAAAAGTTGTGTAAATACCGCCATGCACTGATTATATCGGGCGCGCAAATGTTGTGTAAATACCACCACGGGCCGATTATATCGGCGCGCAAAAGTTGTGTAAATACCGCCATGCACTGATTATATCGGCGCGCAAATGTTGTGTAAATACCACCACGGGCCGATTATATCGGCGCGCAAAAGTTGTGTAAATACTGCCACGGGCCGATGTAATACAAGCGCCGTTGGTCTGACTGAATACCGCCACGACCCTGTAACATCGGCGCACAAAAGTTATGTGAATACCACAACGAACCGATGTAATACGGGCTCATTGTGTTCAGTATTTTCATTTGATTTTTGTCTTTGAAAAAATTACTTCTTTTAATTTAGTGACATAATCATGAAACGATATACATTCGGAAAAAGGATATCTGCAGACTCGGCCCAAAGAGGAAACTATATTTGTAAACATGCACAGTCCACTTGGTCCCTTCTCATTGTAGCATCACAATAAATAAAACTACTACCCGATAATACTACACCCACTGACAGGTCAACAATTGGTTTTGTTGAGTAAATCAAAAAGAATGATTATAAATGGTTAGACACTTGACCTTCGATGATTAATTAAATTGTTTTTTGTTTATATTATGAATTTTCGTAGTGAAAATATATATGTGTATTGCGTACATTATTGCCTGAAAATAAAAGTTGATATTTACTTGGTCCGACCCGTCTTTGACCCGAATTGTAGGCTTGGCTTGAACCGAAGTCGGGCTTTACAATTGACCTGACCCGACCCGTAAAATTTGGGGCCCCGCAGACCCCTAGGAGATTAGCTTCTTCTATTGTAATGATTACTGAATGTTTTCTGGATCATAACCATAAACCCAGCTTTCATCACCTGTAATTACCTTAGAAAAAAAGTTTGGATCCATTGCAATCATCCGTTTGAACTCATTAGTCACGCTCTTACGTTAAAAGTAGGGGGGGGGATCAAATGTGGCTGCGATTCTTCTCATGTTGAGCTCTTCAGACAAAATGTGTTGGCATGTCCCATATGACACGTCATGGATGGTTTGTATACTGTCCTGACTGATGATTTCCCGAACTCTGGCAATGTTTTCTGAAGTGGTACTGGTTGATGGCCTTCAGCGACCCATGGCCAAGGTTTGAACAAATCAAAAGTCCTTGGTTTGCTTAAAGCTTCATCTCCAAATGCTTGAATGGAAATTTGATAGATTTCAACAAAATTTAATATAATCTCTTTGCTCTTCGGTCATAGCCTTCATGGAAATAGCAAAGTGTTCAAAACACTAATATCAACGAATGGTCTGTGCTCGATTGTATGTATTTGAACAATGTTGCAGCATAGTTTTGTTGTTAAACAGGGGGTAGCTCATAATCCTTCCCGGGATAGCCGGGACCTCATAGTGTAATAACATTTTTTTAAAAAAATGAATTTAAAAACATGTTTGAAATTTCACTTTTGTTTAGTATCACAAATTCCAAAAAGCAGGATCGGCGAAGCTACTTTCTCGTTCAAACTGACTGCAGAACAAGCGACCGAGATCGGGATGAACCGTCACTTAATTGCTAATGGCAGATATGATTATGAAATCCAGGTAAAATTGTGTCTTTAGTAGTATTAATTTTTTGACATTTTTGTTTTATACCAAATTGATCATTGGAAACCATAATTCAACGTAACAGACGTAGAGACCAAGCAAGAATGTTTTTGATCATGATACATCTAGAAAAGTCGCATATTATTTTTAGTTAAAAAAAAAAAAAAATGGCAGTGGCATGACTGCCACTTCTTATCACGAGTTATGGTTATATATTTTACACCACAAAATAAAATTTTTAGTTGATTTTCAAAATCATGAGTACGTTCATTTCAGTTTAATATATTTCTAAATACAATATTATATGATTTTTTGCCAAGACATAGATTTTTGCTACTCGACACTAGAATAGGCTATAACTGACCATGGGAGAAGCACGGAGTCCCAAATGTATTCCTGCTACTCTTAATATCTGACCCTGTGACTTATTAATTGTCATTGTAAATGCCAATTTCAATGGAAACTGCAATATTTTAATTTGGAAAAGCATGTTGTTTGGAATTATAAGATTGTTTCAATTAAAATCATTGCAAATGTAAGCTTATAAACAATAAGTTTATAATAAATAATAACAAGGATTCAGATTATTAAAACGGAAATACATCTATGTCCATCTCAGGTACCTAAACAATGTTCATTTTAAATTTCATCTCACTCGGTCCAGTAGTTAATGTGTGATTGAATAACAAACAAAAACACACACATAAACTTTCAAATTTAAAATATTATATTAAGAAGTATAAAATATTAAAATGTCATTGTTGTAGCCTACAGTTAACACATATCACAAAACTGAATACTAAATAATTCAGTTGCACTGGGTAAGTAGTATAGTGGCATTTAAATATTTATTATTCACACCTACCAATATATAATAAACGTACAAAATGTCACTGTTACACAGTTAACACTTGACACAAAACTAAATAATTAGTTGGACTGGGTAAGTAATGTAATGGTGTGAATATACAAGTTTTCACTTCAAAAATACATTTTAAAACAAAAATATATATAAGAGCGTGATGCGTGACGGCAAACTGTATTTTTTTCCGTGCAAAACATACATCCATAACCCGCCATCATAAGAAGTAGTCACTTCAAAAAATTTATTGCAAAAATTGTGAATATTTGTGCAAAAAATTAATAGTGCTATTTGTTGCAAACAGTAATGCAAATGCTACATGCATACAGAATAATAGCAACTTAAATTTATTTAGAATACCAATACATAAATGATCATAAGTCTTGTAAGTATTTATGACGCATTTTGTGAACACATTCTGAACATCACTATTGTTCTGCTGCACATAGTACTAATCAAAGGGTTAAGTTCCTGTTTAGTTTTTATTATTGTTTCCATATTACTGATTTAATTATTAAAGTGTATGTAACACGTTCGCAGTAGAGTCTCGCTACCGAGCGCTACCGGGTCGAATTACACGGAGAACCGTTAAAAAATGTTTAATAGTATTGATTTGAATTTATTACATTAAAAAATTTTGAATTACATGTATTATTACTAAATGTATTGTACTGAAATATAAAACAGCACACAGAATCTCAGTAATAAAGAGCAGTACGTCAACTCACCAAATCTGGTAGAAAAAGTTTGTAATTGTTTTTTGTTTAATCAACTGTTTGACATTTTTTCGCCACTACATCTCGTGGTCACCTTTTTCATGTTATAAGTCATCACAACACATTTTAGAAAACAGCGAATAAAAGAAAAAAATACAAGAGTGGATGATATACAAGATATAAGGGTGGATGAACCCCCTCTTTCTTTTAAAGGGAATATAGGTCATCGGTTGGGTGCCTAAGTGACATGTACTCATCTTTTAAACTGCCTGAAATATTGTTCTTTAAGGCTAAGTGGAATAAGCGGGACTCTACTGTATTAGCAATGATTAGTAGTAGAAAGAAAGTTATATTGTTAGTTATTCTTTCTAAATACCATAAATAAAAAAGTTGTAAAACCATAACTGTCAATATTTTTCAGGTTATGTTATCTTTTGTTTACAGTGTGCAAGGAAAATTACTATCATGATGAATTTTGTTTGTTTTTTGTCCTTGGAGATGAAACAGTGGTTCCAAATTGTTAGGTGCATAAAGAAAAGTTGTAAAACTGATACATTGTTTTCATAAACTGGAACAAATTTTACTTCTTTAATTACAATTTTCCACAAATAATTACTCACCCTTAAGACTGCATCCTTTTTTAAACACTTGCTAGTAAACATAAAACTTTTTACATAAAATTCAGTTTAAATATTTGAATTAATCTTTCTTAAATGTTCTACAGTATATACTATATGTAATGACTGGTTTATAAATATGTTAATTTTTGAAAATTTACAGGTTCAAGTCAGGTTTTGTGCGTTGAACACGACTGCGGAACAGGAAGATCTTTTCCCTCCTGGCCTTGTGTTAAAACTGAATAACAAACCTTGCCCATTGCCAGTGAGTAAATACGATTTATAATTGTGATATATTTGTTATTATTCAGGTTATCTAATTTTTTTTTATATTAAAACTTTTAAAGTTATAAATTTTAAACCTTTATACAAAATTTCATACAATTATTTTATACAAAATATTTTTTTTTTTTTAACGTTTGACTATTGTGCATACTTGGGCTAATGCAGACTATGGGGATGATTTATAGCGTATGAAAATGCCAAGCCCTCGCCGGGACATAAATGTCTGTACATAGGTTGGTCCTGTAACTAAATATTCATATTTTATACATTTTTCTTATTTTGTACCTATAATTACAATAGTTTTAAGTTCATTAGTTTAAAATTATATAAACAAAATAATAAAATTAATAACTTATAAAGTTACTATAAATTAGTAACTTATAAAGTTAAAGTTTTAAGTACTTCCACTATTTTGTTCTCGGACTATCTCTTGTCAACAGCATATTCGATAGTATTTTTTTTCCGGTGAAAAACCATAAAGCTATCATCGCCTTGATGCGAAATTGAAATATCCAAAATAAAACATCAAAAATACAAAATAAATATAGGAGGAAAAATTGAATAAAAATAAAAGGTAAATGAAATAACCAAAACATAGTAAAAACTATGGATGGTTATGTAAAACTCCAACACTATTATATATCTTGAAAATTTAAAAAAACAAACAAAACAGCACTAAATATTTGCGTAAAACTAAATAACATTATTATATTATTATATACCTTAAAATCGTAACAGAATTTATTATAAGGCTGTAAATGGACAATAAATAACAATATTAACAAAATAAATTGAAAAATAGTAAAAGGAAGAAAAAAAGAAAACATATAAAATAAAATAAACGAACTTATAACAAGGATAACGAATCTTAAAGATAATTAAATAAATAACCAAACATTAAAAAAATGTTGCAGAACTGTAAGAGGTCCTACAACAATATCAAATATATAAATTTGGAAATCCAGACGACGAAGGAAATCTAGAATCTGGTCAAAGGCCTCTTAACTATTTTGATGAATTTTATTCATTATCGACAATGTATTTACTTGTAAAGCTTCTTAACTACAGCAGAATCCTGATTATCTGTGAAAGCGGGTGTCGCAAATTATATAACCAATGCGCAAATAGATTAAAAAGTGGTTTGCAAAGGTGAAGAATCATTAGTGGGTTGCTTAAAAATGACTAGGAACATTCTGTATGATTGGAAGCCTTTGAAGATTTGAATCCTTTAGTTAATACACTGTTTAATCTGTATGTTGATAATAATCATGTTTTTGCTAGTATGTTTTGCATTTTATGATAAGTAAATCTGATTGTTGGACACGTTTTTTATCCCTTCATATGCCATTGCTGGAGGGGGGGTTAATTGTAACTTTTATGTAGATGGGGTTTTTTTGTTATTTTGTAAGGCGAAAAGCACATTGAGGCTATTATCGCCTCCCTAAATGTAAGTGTCATAAGTGCAAGTGAGTGTTAGACTCGGGTACCACGAGGGACGTGTAAATCCTTTTAATAGGTGCAGCTAGTCTGTACCCCTCTGCGGGGTTACATAGATGGGAATTCCCTTAAATGGACATTGAACATATTGTATAGTATATAGTTAAAAAAAATTGTCCAACAGTTCAGAATAATACAAGTACTATCTGTAGACAGCTGAAGACTGACTTTGTATGATTGCAGGTCATGCTGAATAACTATGCATTATTAAACTTGTGACACAATCTTAATAAACAGTTCCCATAATGCCAGTTTTTTCCATTTTATTGCTCTCATACGCTATATTTTACTCTTTATTTTTTATTAACTTATAAAGTAGTGGCAGAATATTGTATTCACCGGTTAGTCTGATCAGCTGTTTATATTGATCAAATCACAAAAAACGGATTCCAATGAAAACAGTTGTTTTCACTGTTTACTACATTTAAAACATTTTTAGTTATTTGATGTAAATACAGTTTACACAGCAAGATAAAAGGATTATTGTGCAAATATGTTTTTATAGAATTGCAGTGACTAACTATATTTCCATGAAATAGGGAAACAAAGTAAAACTGTATGTAGTTTATTGATTCATCGAAAATGAGGCATTTAAACAAAGCCTGACATACAAATGACAGTCAGTTCATTTAGGACAGTTGATAGTTCAGTGATAAATGGGAATCATTTTGACCTCACATTTCCTGCTACAAAATATTGGTCTAGAATTACAAAAAAAAAACTCCTTTATACAAAATATCATAAAAGGATAGGGGACATAAATGTCCGTACATAGGTTGGTCCTATAACTAAATATTCATATTTTATACATTTATCTCATTTCGTACCTATAATTACAATAGTTTTAAGTTCATTAGTTTAAAATTATATAAACAGAATCATAAAATTAGTAACTTATAATGTGATGAGCATAACCAAAATAAATTTATATAATAGAACATACAGGGTCTATACCAAAAGTAGTAGGAAAGATTGTCTGTAGTACGAGCGGAGCTGTGGAGAGCGGTTTGGCTGGCTGGGCGAGATGAAGGTGACACTTAGCAACAGGGAAACACCAGCCGCAGTCGTCTACAGGCTTTAGTTGAGTGTAGACTTTGGTTATTGTGAGGCATTTTTTTGTTGTCAATGCACAAAATGAGTCAAAATCTCGAGCAGAGATATTCGATAAGGTTTTGCCACATTAAACTCGGGGAATCGGCAATGGAGACCTAAGAAATGGTTGTTGGCTTATTGGGATACTGCAATATCTTCAAACTGTTTAAAGAAGGTAGGGAGCTCGTTGAAGAAGACAATCGCACCGGCACCAACCGGTATGACAATGTGGTCAAAGTGAGAGAACTGCTGGGTGTAAGTGCAAACCTGCCTGTGAGACCAAGTGAATCGCATCCAACCAGTCATCTTCGACAACTGGACACTGCATAACGACAATGCGTCATGACATTTGCTCTCGTCGTGAGGCAACTGTTGGCCCGATTCGGCGTTGTCACATTGCCACACCTACAGTCCCGATCTGGCTCCACCTGACTTTTTTTATTCCCATGGATGAAAAGACTGCTGAAGGGACATATCAATTTGACTCGATTTAGGATGTTCAAGTAGCATAAATGAGTTCTCTCAACAGCATCCCCAAAGCTGACCTCCAGAAGGCGTACGCTCCACCTGACTTTTTATTCCGATGGATGAAAAGACTGCTGAAGAGACATATCAATTTGACTTGATTTAGGACGTTCAAGTAGCATCAACGAGGGCTTTCAACAGCATCCCCAAAGCTGACCTCTAGAAGGCATACGGTGAATGGCAGCAGCGTTATTCTAAGTGGGTAGCTGCCCAAGGGTGCTATTTCAAAGAATATTAAAAAATTGTAAATCAGTCCTACTACTTTTGGTATTTACCCTGTATTTTATAATTGAAAACTTTTAGCTACACTATACTGATGTTTCTAAATTGGTCTTTTAAAATTTTTACTTAGTACTTTTGAACTAACATTTAGATTTTTCAAGTAATTCAACAATTTATTGTAGTATTTTTTCGCATAATACACATAGTTTTTCTGTCCTATTGTTAATTGATGTTTCAGTAATTGAACACTTCTAAATCTGGTAATCACTGGCTTGTTTATAAATCCAGCTTTTAATTCACTATATAAGTACACTATTGATCTCACTGCAATAGGCAAAATTTGCCTTATGTCTAGCGGCTTACATGGGATCTTGATCATGGATTCCAATTATTCTGATGATTTTATTTTAGCCTATTTAGCTGGTCAGAAGGCTAAATTATATAGTCCACCCCATCTAATTATTCCATAGGCAGCAACACTATTAAACAGTCCATAATAAATATGCAAAAGTTGATTTTTAGAAATTACATGTTGCCTGTAAAATATATATATCAGGTATCTCAATTTTTTAACAATATTGCTAACATGTACATCCCATTTCAAATTGCAATCAAAGGTAATACCTAGGTATTTGCAGCTGCTTCTCTTTGAAGCTGTTGCCCATTAATGTTAATTATATAATTATATTATATTATTATTACAGAATTATATCATTATATTATTTTGCGACTCTCCCAGAAACATAAAAAGATAAGAAAGCAGGGTTTTTTTATGTGTGCATGGAACAATAGGAATGTTTATGAATGGAAGCACTCCTTGAGGAGTATTTAGCCTTACTCGTTAAACAGTTAATACAGTCAACCTTGGTTATAACGCCCTCGGTTAGGTATAAGACGATACCTCAACCTAACTCATTTATAGCGCTATTTTCATAATATCCCCAATATTCTATATTAAGTTTACGTGTATTTTAGGCTCGGTTAGAACGCTTTGTGAACTCAGTTACAACGTTGTCACGCTGCTATAAACGCCTGCGCGAGAATTTCTCATAGGAGAATTCCCCTCCAGCTCCCTCCAACAGTTCAGGGACACAGTCAGCCATTCTGAGCCTAAAAACTGTTACTGCTCAGCAATAGTGAAGGAAAAGAGAGGGACTATGGTGACAGATTGGGGATATGACCTCTCACTTGCACATTTTTCCTCTCTCTGTCCCACTGGTGCTCTTAGCTTTTTCTAAGCTGCTGACCTGTAGTCACTCTCACTTAAGTACAATTTGTTCTATTTTTAGAATTAAGGTTGAGAATAGAAAGGGTCCCTTTTTTAGAATTTTCTTGCAAACTAAACAAACAGTGTAAATTGTGTCCTTCTCGCAAAAGCGTTCTCGTTTTCTCTCTCTCTCTCTCTCTCTCTCACACACACACACACACAGTACGCCTTAATGGGGGGAAAGCTTCAATCTCACGAACCCTTACAACATGCAAAGTACACATACGCATTGTTTTGCATATATACATACTAGACTGTACTGTAGCAGTGTGATAGTTCGTGTTCGTTACGTCTCAGTTTTTCCGTTTTGTATTGTTGCATATATCATGGAAAAAAGAAAAGCTTTATCATTGGAGTTAAAACTTGAAGTGATAGCCTACTTAGAGAAAGGCGAAAAACAAATCGATGTGTTTTGAAAATTGGGGTTGGCTGGTTCAACAGTTGGTGACATATGGCGTTCTAAAGAGAAAATTAAATCAACTGCATATATGTAATATGTGTAATTAATTGTAATAAAATAGCCATTAACTATGTATTGAGTAAAATTATGCTTTTCTTTCACTACATACAGTATTGCCGCCGTTTACAAATTTTTTTACTGTAAACTTGGTTACAACGCTATCGTGTTTACAGCGCTCATATACGTTTCGTTCCTTCAATCGCGTTATATCCGAGGTCGACTGTATAACATTAAAAAAAAAGGCACTAAAAGTTCATTTAGCTGTAAACTCAACTAGTTTTTTCAATACAATTCATTTTGGCTGTAATTGCTTTTAACAATTACTTTTATTTGGTTTACCTGTTTTTACGTGTATAATTATAATTTGAGTTTTCTGAATTTTAGAATGCAATTCCAACAAATACTCCTGGAGTCGAACCGAAAAGACCTCCTCGACCATTGAATGTAACGCAGTTTGTGAAAATCAGCCCTATTACTAAAAACGATGTCACCGTGACATGGACATCCGATTTTACCCGAGGACTGTACGTTGTAGAAGTTACTTTAGTGCGTAAAATTGTTGCAAAAGAATTACTCCAAAGGTTAAGGAAGGATAAAGTTAAAGATGCTTCGTTTACGGCATCTATTAGTAAGTGAAATTAATTTGTACACTTCTGAAAATGACTTTGCAATTTAGTTTAGTAGTAGTAGTAGTAGTAGAAGAGTAATAATTGTTTCTATGGTCAGCACGTTCGGCTGATAAAAGCAGAACATTAGTTGGAAGAATTAATCAAGAAAGTTAAAAATAATATAGTGGGGCTACCAGAACTTGTCAATTGTGTGTTCGAGCTTATTGTTAGTGGACAGCAGTTAGCTCCAAAGAGACAGTAAAATGACAAAATTTAAACGAACCGGCTAGGAAATGCAATGATCAGCACACCAAGAGGACATTAACAAAATACGTTACCTCAACCACAAAAGGTTAAATTTTTTTTTTATTGTAAATTTAGTTGGCTTTCTCATATTTCCCTCGTGAAAGTTAGTGTATTCTGTAGAGTTGTTGGCAGGCTGTTGTGTAGGTGTTATGTAGTGGGTGGTCTTCCTCGTTGTTCTGCCAAACAGCAATTTTTGACCTGTGTTTATGCTTAAAATTATGGCAGGAACCGTAATTTCTCAGAAGTCTACTGTGAAAACCAGAAAGAGACTACCAGTTAGACTCGAGGTACACAAACACTATGAACCAATCAGAAGCGAGTACGGTATTAGTTTACAAGAGAATTGTGAACCTGGTTCACAAGCGTAGGCTGTTTGAAAGCTAGGAGAGAAGTTCGGGAATGTAGCGTTGGTGTTTTTCTGTGTTAATAAGCGGAACTAGTTGTGTAACTCTGTTCCTGTATTGTTTAGGCGATTATCGTTGACAAACATATTTCTTTAAATTATTTTATAAAATAATTATTGTTTCAAATCTTTTATATCGTATTAGTTAAACCATAAATATTCATTTCAGTAAAATGTATCCTTATTTTTAAAGTATTAGTTCTGTTGCCATCCCATCTTGTTTTTTTCTGTACCTCGTCTATTTCAGTATATAATGTTTGTTATAGTACAGTAAGTTTTGTATAGTAGTGTTAGGATTTAGAAAAAAAATATTAAATTTTAGTTACTAGTTTTAAATATGATAATGAGGTCACAGCCAAAGAATGAACACTATTGACAGAAAAAACATTGGCGAAATTACGAAACTGCTGACGTACGGCCTGTTGCAATAAAACAGCAGTTGAAATAAAAGCATGGGGAAGAAGTAGGGCGAGAACAGTCGATTCCGGCGGGGCCGGAAAGTCAGTTTACTCCGGGTGACTTTTCTGTGAAGACTGTGCGACTTTTCTGTTCCAACTGGGCGGTGCCGAGAAGTGGCAAATCGACGCTAAAAGTAAGAAGACGATTATTAGCGTACACTTCTTCCCCTTTTTTTTATTTTGGTTTGAAGGGATTAATATGTATTTTCGGGAACGTTTTATTTCACTAAATACAGTAGTGTTCATTCTTGGGGTTGCCACCAACAATAGTTGTAAGGTAAATGTATAGTAACACATATCAAATAATTAAAGGTAATTTTTATAATGAACCACCCATATTTCTTCTTAGAATGGACTCCCAATAGATTGACGAAACAGGTGTTTGATTTTTTCCATAATCGTAAAACAAAACCGAACTGGTTTAAAGAAATTGAAAAAGACCTAATAGAATTAAAAATTACAGAAAATTCACTGCTTGACCAAACTGTTAAGATAAGTACCAAGGACGAAAGAATAAGATTCCAAGATAAAACCAAAATAAGACCTAAACCTGTCATTTCGGAAGAGGAGAGGAAAAGAAGATCGGAAAGAATGAAGAGCTACTGGGAACAAAGAAGAGTACAGCGCGCAAGAAATGATTGATTCAGCGTACCCCAAAGAGGGTGAAACGAAAAGAAGAAGAAAGAACCACCCATAGAAAATTTTTCGAAGGACCCCGTACTCCTAACAGTAGTTATCTTTTACTTGCTATTTATTTGTGTAATGTGTAAATGTTAATTTCAGATTTTTTTATTTAGATTTAGTTTTTATTTGCTATTTTCAAGTTATTTTTTTCCACAGTTCAGGATAAGTTAAGAGAAGACGGTGACTGTGATGTAGCAACAACAGTGTTGCGAGTATCCCTTATTTGTCCCTTAGGAAAGACTAGGATAAACAATCCCTGCAGGCCTACGACGTGCACGCATTTACAGTGTTTTGATGCTTTGGTCTACCTTGAATTGAACGAAGTCAAACCTCGGTGGCAATGTCCAGTTTGCAATAAACCTGGACTCTACCAGAATCTGTTCATTGATAGGCAAGTAGAACATCTTTTCGATTAATTTCACAAAGTTTTTTACTCAGATTGATCAGTATATGTTTTTATAGGCTAAAATAATAAAGGGTAAAAACACTTGTGTCGTATATTTGTTGCAATGACAGTTAGTCTTCTCTTCAAATGTGTTACTGGGTAAATGTACATATCAATGTGCCAGTGTATTAGATATTTTTTTTATTGAAAATATATTTTCTCATAAATATAATTCTGAAAAGATTTATTTGGGGGACTAAAAAATTGACACAGGGACTTTTTTGAGTCTATTTTTCTGATTTAAATTTTGCTTTGTCACTCTGACTGACTGCATATGGTGGAGTGTGATGTTTGTGTCTCAACTGTACAACTTGAAATGAGTTTTCTCTCGTTCAACGTGAAGTGATGTTTGTGTCGACTGTACAACTTGAAATAATGTTTTCTCTCATTCAACTTGAAGTGATGTTTGTGTCTAACTGTACAACTTGAAGTGATGTTTGTGTCTAACTATACAACTTGAAGTGATGTTTGTGTCTAACTGTACGACTTGAAGTGATGTTTGTGTCTAACTATACAACTTGAACTCATGTTTGTGTCTGTCGTCCAACTTGAAGCGATGTTTGTGTCTAACTGTACAACTTGAAGTGATGTTTGTGTCTGACTGTGCGACTTGAAGTGATGTTTGTGTCTAACTGTGCAACTTGAAGTGATGGTTGTGTCTAACTGTGCAACTTGAATTGGTGTTTGTGTCTTAACTGTACAACTTGAACTGATGTTTGTGTCTGTCGTCCAACTTGAAGCGATGTTTGTGTATATTGTTCAACTTGAAGTGATATTTGTGTGTAACTGTACAACTTGAAGTGATGTTTGTATCTGTCGTTTAACTTGAAGCGATGTTTGTGTCTAACTGTACAACTTGAAGTGATGTTTGTGTTTAACTGTACAACTTGGTGTTGTTTATGTTTGTCGTCCAGTTTGAAATCTAAACATATAAAGTCTATAATGTTTAGAATAGATTTCACTACATAATCAGTCATATAGTATAGTCGTGTAAGTGACTATACCTGTCATTACGCAAATGAGGATCAGTTTTGTTGTAAGATTACTTGTCATTCAACTAAAGACATTAATAATAATCATGTTTATTATAAAAAAATTTCTTTTAAAAATTAAAATGTCAAAATTTTTTCCAGGTATTTTGAGGAAGTTTTACAAAGTACAAAACTTCCTGCCAATGATACAGAAATAAAGTTATTGAAAGACGGAACATGGTCAGTGCTTACTAAAGAGGATGAACTTCACAGGGCTAACTCTCCTGTTGTAAGTATCGCACATCTTCACCTCTTGTTGAATAAGGCTAAAAACTTTAGCTATTGTATTTTCTTCTGCTACAAGTTTGTTTTACTGTTACTTCAAAGGTTAGTAGACCTCACGGTATTCTTACTGACAGCTCCATGACATTGATCTGATGTACTTGCAACTTTTCTCCCAATTAAAAGCCAGATTGCCACCAAATGTGGAGCAGAGTTGTCCTGAGCAGACTACATATTCAAAAGCTAACCTATTGTTGTTTTTAATGTAAGTACGGTCTGAAAATGTAGCAGAGTGAAGCGGCATTGTTGAGCTGTGCTCCTTCTGGTTCAGACTCTTTCTGGTTCAGTTTTTCTCCGCTTCCCCCACCACGTTGACCACTCCTTCAAACTTATTATTTCTCGTTACCTAGATTAACGTTGCCTAGGTTATGATTTTTAGGCATAATAGTTCCCAGAATCCGTTAAAGTAGGCCTAAATATTTAGTTTCATTATTGTAACATAGCCACCGGACCACATATTCAAATAATTAGGATTATGACCTATTCTTCCCGTCAGTGGTCTATCCACTCACCTCAAAGGCTACCGCGGTTTCGAAACTATCGTTTCATCTTCAGGCCGTTATACAAAATGTTAAATCCCTCTGTCAAGGTTATCACAAAGTCAAACAAAACATTAAAACATACATCACAAACACTGAGCACAATTACATGTTTAAAATATTCACCATGAAATTCGGCTTGGCCAAGCTACACACGCGACTCGTACATCGTTACATTCCAGAACATCTTATGGACAAAAACCATAAATTCGAAGACATCCATACCAACATGGAAATATTACATTTGTGTCATAAAAGTAGTTATAAGGATGCGATTGAAGAGTTTGAGATTTACAAGAGCAAAAAATCAGACCCCCACAACATCCTCAATGAAAAACTTTCGTTTAAATCAAATTTAATATTTGACATGGCTCTAAGGATAAGTGATTTGAATAAGTAACAAAAACCAACAGACGCACCGTAACTGATAACAATGACGGGCGCGCTACTAATGATGGTTACTCCGCAGTCCGTTATATAACGACGTACGAGTCGCGTGTGTAGCTTGGCCAAGCCGAATTTCATGGTGAATATTTTAAACATGTAATTGTGCTCAGTGTTTGTGATGTATGTTTTAATGTTTTGTTTGACTTTGTGATGACCTCGACAGAGGGATTTAACATTTTGTATAATGGCCTGAAGATGAAACGATAGAGTTTCGAAACTGCGGTAGCCTTTATGAGGTGAGTGGATAGACCACTGACGGGAAGAATAGGTCATAATCCTAATTATTTAAATATTTAGGTTTAAAAGATACAAAGGCATTTTTGAAACTGACTGAAATCAAATTCTGGTTGCTGTTCCGATATGCTCGTCTCAACTCAGCGCAGCTCCACTCCATGTTTGGTGGCTGCCTGACCTAAACCAGTACCCATAATTTTTATGAAATATATTACTGGACTCACTTTATTGTATGCTCCACGAAGCAATCAAAGTTGTGATAGGACTACCTGTTCAGCCAATATTGCAGGAAATAGTTGGCAGTTGTAACAACCGCCATCTTGAAATAGAATTTAAGAAGAAAGTCTTGTTGTTTGGGTTTTATACAATGTACCTTTGTACGAAAAACAATATGTCAAAGCGATTGGATATAACTGTGTAACAAACACACAAGCCAACTACTGAATGATCATGTTAAGAGACCTCGCTTTCCTTAGTCGAAAATTAGTGCAAATATTATTTAAATGGATTTTAGTTCGGAAAAGTTTTACCTTTTATAAAGTGTTCAAATTATTTAATTATATTGTATGCTTATTAATTTTATTGTGTTACTTTCAGATGAACTACAATTCTACAGTGGTCATAGATGCGGATGATCCAAGTGAGTTGACATTATAAACTACTGTTTACAAACAAGTGATGTTTTTGACAGATCCCTTTATGTAAAAAAAATAACTGTTATGAAATAAGCTATTTGACAGATTTTCGTGATGTTTACTGTGACCATTTTTTAATTTTTTAAAATTAAAAAACAAAACGTTTTTATATAAAACTTAAAACTAGTATTTTTAATGCTAATGCTCTAATACAAATAAAATTTATGGCTGCTACACTATATCACAATAATTGTAATTCAGGAACTATCAAAATGGTTTTTTTTAAATCTGCTTAATTTATCAAAACCATTTTACGAGATTTCCTAAAATTTGGCCGTAATCTTCTTCCAGTGATTTCTTAGGGTTACACCTTCTTGCATCGTGCTTCGCAATAAAGTCCAGGAAAATCCCTTTGTGGCCCCAAGGCATGTAGACCCTTGCAGATCTGTGGTTGATCCTTGTCCATAACACATTCCATGAACAAATGAAATTGTTAGAGATTAACTTTATTTTGTAAAGATGCTTGGCAAGACAATTGTCACCAGTAGCTAGTTGGAAATTTGCTATGTATATATTACGTGCAAGCATCCTGTTTTCTCAGACAGATCATAAGCTTTGCCCTGCAGTTTATACTTAATCTCATCAACTAATTTCTGCTCTGACATTTTTAATTTTCGTGTTTGACCACATCTTAAGTCAGTGTAGCAAATTTAAAATAAAGGAAATTTATGGTTTGGAAGTTAATTTTGAAATAAAAGAAGATAAACTCTTAACAACAATCGGATTTTTGTCTTTTTTCCTCTCAAACTGTAAAAATATTTTTTATTTCAATTGAGTTTTGAATGTTCATAGTTTGAATGACTAAGATTTTAGAAAAAAAATTACTGTTCAGTCATAGACTAGAATTTCTATTGTTACTGTATATAAACTGTTAGGTAATCTTTGCCATAGATCATTCGTGCGATTAAGATGGCTGTATTTTTGGGCCAATCACAACCCTCATTTGGGCTGACCAATGAGAGGTGCGTTTTGAAATGGGCTTCTGCCTAGCTGGCTGACCTCACCTTCAGTCATGTTTCAGAATGCTTGTGGATACTTCGTTCCTCTGTATTCTGCATGACTCAATATATATGTCGACAAGACCGTATTGATTGTTGTTTCGGCATTAAGCCATCTCTCAGTATTCTGCATAACTTATTACACAGGTCGACAAGACCGTGTTGTGTGATGTTTCGGCATTAAGCCATATCTCAGTACACTTCATGACTCAATACACATGTCGACAAGACAGTATTGTGTGATGTTTTGGCATTAAGCCATCTCTTAGTATTCTATGTAACTCACTACACAGGTCAACAAAACCGTGTTGTGTGATGTTTCAGCTTTAAGCCATATCTCAGTACTCTGCATGACTCACTACAAACGTTGACAAGGCAGTGTTGTGTGATGTTTCAGCATTAAGCCATATCTCAGTACTCTGCATGACTTACTACACACGTCGACAACACAGTGTTGTGTGATTTTTCGGCATTAAGCCATATCTCAGTACTCTGCATGATACAGTACACACGTTGACGAGACAGTGTTGTATGATGTTTCTGTATTAAGCCATATCTCAGTACGCTGCATGATTGAATACACACGTCGACAAGTCCCTGTTGCTTGATGTTTTGGCATTAAGATATATCTACCGCTATTCTAAGTGTTCTCCATCATTGAGGTATTTAGAATACCGCAACATCGCTCAATTATTCGGCAGACCTACTCGAATCACTATATTTCACAGTATACCTTCTGAAATAAGTCTCCACATTGACAAGATCAATTTGGATATCGGCATTGAGTCATTCTAAGTGTTCTCCGTCAACAAAACAATTAGAATATAACAAAATCCTTTTGCTCTCCATAAGAGAATAACAAGTAACATGTGTTGAATACCTATCCATATAAATTGCTTTAATCTTATTGTCTTCGTATAAGGCACAACCGCTAAACAATCCGCTATAACACTAATTGGGATATAACACGATGTTTACCAGTTTTTTAGTGTTAACATTCTTTAAAACAGCCAACTCTGATATAAGTAATATAAGTCATGTTAAACACTGTGTGCACTGGTAACTGTGTTCTAAGTGTTCCTGGAGTATTCAGGCTATCTTGCATCCCCATCTATAAGACCTTTAACCAAAGTTATGTTTTCTGTATTTATATGGGTTGATTGTAAAATAAATCTTGTTTGTTATTTTCTAACTGGTCCTTCGGATAAGTAACGTTTAAATCACTAAACTATAATCAGGACCCTTTACAAAAATATATTAGTGAAAAAAAGTGAATCAGAGATACAGACTTTAATGGTATTAAACAGCTTGATTGTTTATTTTTCCGCTAATCAGAGTTTAGTGGTTTTCCCCTAGGGTAGCCGATATTTCTTTTCTTAACAACGGAGCTACAAAATCGGTAAAAACACCCAAGTTTGCACTGTCGAAATTTTTTTTTAAATTCTCTCCTTACTGGCACAACAACCAAAAAAAAAATAGGCCTTACGCATGAAATTTATGACGATTGTGTATTTGCGAGAATGTTCTATATCCAAAATCACGATGTACAATTTCTCTTATCAGCGCCGTAGCCTCTCACGAACTAGCCTTAGCCTCACTCTAGAACAGACTGGTCAGTCATCCCAATCGTTCCTTCCGAACAGCTGTTTATTTAGCGTATCATCTTTTTGATATTACACAATTCAACTTATATTTACCTTAGATATCTAATTGATGATCTGAGATGTCTCACTGTTACATGCCATTAGATAATAGGATCATTTACTTTTTTGATTATTAGTATTTGATTAGGGTATCAGTTAGTATCAGCTGCAGTAGTACATGCTATGAATAAGCTTTGTACAGTATTTTGTTTTGTTTGGAAGGTTACTTTTATTATTTATTACAAATTATTTATTATTTAAAATGTCAGATAGCACAATTAACATGATGGTTAATGGAAACTGACCATTAAAAGAGTGATGGTTAATCCAATCTCTACTGCACTTCCATCATCAAACCTTTTGCTGTACTGCTGCCCCAGATCTATGTTTGTTATTTTATACTATCCTAATCCCTTCCCTCCTTACTTCTACTGCCTAGTTTGGTTTCTGTTTACTGATGTACTCCTTCTGATTGGTCTTCCTAAGGATTTCTTTTTATGGTCAACTTAAAACTGATCTATATCTACCACTAATTCTAAGTGTTATCTATCATGATACATTTAGAGTACCGCAACGTCACTCACATGTTCAGCAGACCTGTTTGAATTAGGCGTCTGCAGGGTCCCGAATTTTACGGGTCGGGTCAATTGAAAAGCCCGACTTCGGTTCGGGCCAAGTGTACAATTCAGGTCAAAGATACGTCGGGCCAAGTAAATATAAACTTTTATTTTTAGGCAATAGTGTACGCAATACGCATACATATTTTCACTACCAAAATTTGTAATATACAAATAATATAAAGGAAGATCAATTTAAATAATCATCGAAGGTCAAGTGTCTAATCACTTATAATCATTCTGTATGTTTTACTGGACAAAACCTGTTGTTGACCTGTCTGTGGGTGAAATATTATCGGTTAGTAGTTTTATTTATTGTGATGCTACAATGAGAAAGGACCAAATGGACTGTGCATGTTTACAAATATAGTTTCCTCTTCAGGCCGAGTCAACACACTGCCTTGTCAAATAAATATGTCGGTGATTGACAAATGTACACAATCAGTTCAGAGAATCTGCAAATATCCTTTTTCCGAATGTATATCGTTTCATGATTATGTCACTAAATTAAAAGATGTACTTTTTTAAAAAACAAAAATCAAATGAAAATATTGGAACACAATGAGCTCGTAATACATCGGTTCGTTGCGGTATTCACATAACTTTTGTGCCCTGATATAATCGGCCCATGGCGGTATTCACACAACTTTTGTGCACCGGTATAATCGCCCCGTGGTGGTATTCACACATTTTTTGCGCGCCGACATAATCAGTCCGTGGCGGTAAACAGATCAACGTCCGTGGCGGTAAACAGATCAACGGTGTCCGTATTACATCGGCCTGGCGGTATTCACACAACTTTGGCACGCCGGATGTCATTAGTCCTTGGCAGTACTCAGTCAGATAGCCCGTATTACATCGGCCTGTGGCGGTATTCATACAGCTTTTGTGCGCTGATGTAATATGTCTGTGGCGATATTCAGTCAGACCAACTGATATAATACGTTACATCAGCCTGTGGCGGTCAGATGATTAAATATAACATTAAGAAAATTTTAATTCTAATTTTTTTTTTTTTTGACAGGCGTAGCTAAAAATGTGATGGGTTCCCCATTTAACCATTTGGCCTGATCTGACCCGAACTCTAAAAAACTCGGCCTGCAGACCACTAGTTTGAATCACTATGTTTTGCAGAAAGTCTCCATTTCAACAAGACCAGTATTTGTGTATTGACATTGAGTTATACCTACCACTAATTCTAAGTGTTCCCTCTCCATGAAACAATTAGAATATTAAAAAATCCTCTTTTGCTTTACTCGGTAAGACAAAAGAAGGTAACTGCTATCAACTGTTAAACCTTTAAATAAGATATGTTGGCTACGTATCCACATAAATCCTTGTTTTCTTCCTGTAATACATAACCACTAAAATACCGCGATAACCTAAAGTTGGACATAATATGAGGTGAACATAAGTGATTCTAAACATTGTGAAACATTGTGTTAGTAACCTTGTGCTTTAAGTGTTCTCAAGCCGCCTCGGTGGCCTGGTGGATAGCGTACTGGGCTTTCACCCCAAGGACCCGGGTTCGATTCCTGGCGAAGGCTTGACATTTTCATACGCTATAAATCATCCCACCGTCTGCATTAGCCCAAGTGTGCACAATAGTCGGACGTTAAACACCCCAAAAAAAAAAAAGAACTAAGTGTTCTAACAGCGTCTAGGCTGGCCTTCCTCACCATCAACAAGATCTTCAACTAGAATTTATATGATTTGCTTGTAAACTTAGTATTGCTTGTTAACTTATTCTAATTGACCTGCAGATAAATAACATTTAAACTACTAAATTCATTGTATTGGCTATTAAAAAGCCAGGATATATGCTCAATTCATAAATCTCAAACCACTCAGGTTAGTAAACGTCCTGCTGGCTACTGGAATGCAATATTTTGCTTAACACAACACCATCTTTATAATAATAAATAGCGAAAATTGTAAATACAAAGTAAAATTTGTGACAGATTTATTGAATGATTCCTAATTATTTTAAGGTATTGAAATCGAAGACGATGTTCAGAACAGTTCGAACAATGACACTGTAATACTGACTGTCAGTGATTCCGAAGAGGAAGACGACAAAGTAAGTGGAGCAAGTAAAGTAAACAGCCCGACACCAAACTCTAAACTGGAAACTTTGCAACAGAATTCAAGTAAGTTAGCACTGTTATAATAAATATAATGTTCTTAGTTCATGCTGAGGTACATGTACGTTAATTTAGGAATCTAGAATCTTTCCTAACCGGGGTGTTACTAGTCCCTGATATACCCGATGTCCCGCAAAAGACACAGATTTTATCAAGTGGTCCCAGATGTCACGGATAATACCGTAATTTAGAATTAAAATCCCCTTTTTTCCTAGAAAATAAATAATAATAATTAAGGTTATATACCATCCTGGAACTAATATTATGTACAATGCCGCTAATGTCGAAGAAATTCAAGGTGTGGCATGTTTTTGTAATATATGTCCCCAAAAAGTCCCAGATTTTTGCTTCAGGGAGCTGGTAGAGACCCTGTTAAAGAACCAACTATCGTGGTTCAAAAAAATGTCATTTAATACATACAAATATTACAGTCTTATATTGTCGCAGTTACTTGTACATTTGATAATAACCCAAGAATGAACACTATGTTATTATCCGATCCAAAAGGTTTCTTCGAAATAATTTTCCAAAATCCTTTCCGGAAACTTGTGTCCCAGTTATTTTAATTCAAAAAGAAAATGAGAAGTGTACACAAACTGTTTACTTATTCCATAGACTGCCAATCTGTTGTCCCCCAACACAGACTGACTGGCGTGGACCACCAGCCCCTTCTCCACGCCCAACAGAGTTGACTGATTGTGACCTACTTCTTCCCCAAGCTTTTATCTAAACTACTGTTCTACATATCTGTTTATATATATATATATATATATATATATATATATATATATATATATATATATATAACAACAGGCAGTATGTCAGTAGTTTCATAATTTTCCTGCGTCTTTGTTACCAGTATTTGGCTGCACCCTTTTTAAACCTTTAAAACAAATAATTAAAATTACAGTTTTAATTCCTAACAACCGCCTCGGTGGCCTAGTGGATAGCGTACTAGGCTTTCCCCCGAGGACCCGGGTTCGATTCCCGGCGAGGGCTTGGCATTTTCATACGCTATAAAATCATCCCATCGTCTGCATTAACCCAAGTGTGCACAATAGTCAGACGTTAAACACCAAAAAAAAAAAAAAAATTAATTCCTAACAGGTAAAAACACAATTGCGTTAATCAGAGTTCCAAAACAAGTTTTTCAAGTATAAAATAAAAAGTAGGCATACAGGTTTTTGTTATTTCCTCAATGGAAAAAGTAAGTTTATTGTCTGAATAACCGTAGAATATTTGAAAATAATAAAGGAATAATTTTCAACAGGCTGATATTGCTACCATTTTGTCATGTCCACTAATTAAGAATGTAAAGTCTAAGAAGCAAAACAAAACAGTAGTTTAGTGATGGTAAAATTGAATTTGAGACTATGACAGCCAAGACTATCATCAGACTTATTTGTGAATTGAGACTTTAGTATTTATTTATTTTTTAATAGACAGTTTGAAATCAGTACTGAACTATCAAGTTATTTATTTTTTTACTGTACATATTCTTGTTTTGTTTTTAGTTTTTACACATTTTTACGCTGTTAGGATTTAAGAAAATATTAATTTTTAGTTATTAGTTTTAAATATGATAATGAGGTCACAGCCAAAGAATGAACACTATTGACAAAAAAACATAGGCAAAATTACGAAACTGCTGACATACTGCCTGTTGCAATAAGCAACAAGGTATGTAGAACAGCAGTTGAAATAAAAGCTCGGGGAAGAAGTAGGGGAGGGACAGTCGATTCCGGAGGGGCCGGAACATCAGTATATTCCGGGTGACAGTCGTTTCTGTGAAGACTTTGCGTCGACACGATCTACGGAAGAGCATTCCATCCGGGTGGTGCTGAAAAGTGGCAAATCGGCGGTAAAAATAAGTATACAATTATTGGTGTACACTTTTTCCTCTTTTACTTTTGGTTTGAATACATTAATATATATTTTGGTGAACATTTAATAAAAAATAAGACAGTAGTGTTCATTCTTGGGGTTGCCACCAACCATGTAACTGTAACGAGATAAATGTAATGTAATACATCTCAATGTATTAAAGGTATTTTTTTAATGAACCGCCGATAGGAAATTGTTTGAAGGACCCGAGTTGATAGGGTTGAGTAGAGAACCCCTAACACCTAACAACGCGTTGTTTTTATCAAGCACCCAAAAATATGCTACTGATATAAACAAAACACCAGCGATAGCCGTAATAATTTACAGTCCATAAATTATACTCACTTGTGGCAGCTCGTAATAATATTTGATGTTTCAGGTCTTCCTGAAATAAGGTTTTTATGCCATCAGGTTCGGATAATCGAGTCCCTAGTGTACAAGCATATTTGTGTTTATAAATACAAACACAGAAATGTCATCGATAACATGAACTTTTAATTCTCATTTTATTTGAATTTCAATATTGTTTCAGATTCTAGTTTAAATTTAAACATTATTAACCTGGACAGCCCTCCGATTTCTCCATCCAACACTGCGTCTAACCTATTAGCGACTTCTTCTCTAAGAACGAGCTAGCAAGCCAGCTTTGTAGACAGTAATTAGAAACTTAAAATTCATCACAAATCTCTTTGGTAAGACTTTGTTTTTGTTATTTTCAGTAAGTTATTTTTAACTGTTATTAATTAGTATGTCTTATTAAACAGGTATGCTGTGGTAAGTATTGGGAATTAATTTTGTCTGACAAAGTTAGGTAAATAAAATAGAAATAACAGTGATTTATAAACATTGTAAGTAGACTCCCTCTGGTTTGGCTGAACGAAGCGAATAAAAGCCAGCAAGACCAAGTAACCTTATACATGGAACAGCTATACATAAAAATTAGTTATTGGGCTGTATAAAAGATATTTTTATAGTTTTTTGACAGCCCAAAACAAATTAGTCTACACCTGTTTAGTACAACTTGCCTAAGACACTGTGTTTGCCCATCTTGTCATCTGTTGCCTTTTAAAGCGATTCATATACTTTAGACCAATTCACCGTTGCTCTAGGACTTGAAGTCTTGGATCCATAGCGACAAATGTGCTTTTTCATTTAGTATTAATTTTCTAAAAAAAACATAAAGTACTGCACACCGAATGGTACATGAGAAGACACACACTTACATGTTATATCAGATTTGTACATTACTGTACTTCCTATTAAAGAAGAGAGGAATAAGCGATGAGTTTTCGCTGATATGGTTGCACAGCTCAGAATTAGATATTTATTGTGAATTAGCTAAGCAAGTGAGGCCAAAGTAGAAGAAGTTTCGGTACTAAATAAATAATGATTTGTGAAAGTAAAAGATTTGCAAATTAATTTTTTGTGTTAAATTTATGAATACTTTAAAAAAGAATTTGTGCAAGGCTAAATGTACAATTTGTTTGTACATTTGCACTTTTGTAAATGTACAAGAAGAAGAAGGAGTGGTGCGAAGAGTTATGTTTTACGATGTGAGCTTTAATCCTCTCATTTCTTGATTTTTTTAGTATTATGTTATTTAATGTTCCCAAATTTTGTTGTAAAGGGACCCACATTCTGCCTGAAATTTTATGTACATTGGTATCCCGGTTATCAGTCTTAATTCGTTCCAGAACTCATACTGTTATCTGAGCCGAAAGCTGTGGGAGTCAGCGTTTACAAAAGTCTAATGAAAAACTTTTCAGTTTGTTACATAGAAAAAAATAATTGGGGTCTCGCCATTAATATGTCAAAAATGAAGAATTAAAAAAAATCACAGACCAGAAGTCGCTTCAACTAAATTCATACAAAAATAATTACATCACATATATAAACACAGGACAAATAAATACTGTATTTTTTTTAGTTTATACTGTAGCTTTTTTTAGTTCATTAGTCAAAGTTTGTCTTTTACTTCCACTACCACAAGCACTTTTTTAGGGTCCATTTAATTCATAAACAAAATTGAAAACAGGTAAACAACAATTCAAAACACACACAAAGACACTTAATGTTTTGTAAATTTAAAAATCAAAAGTATGTAACATACAAGGTGTGTTCAGAAAGTAACGAGAATTTTTAAATTTCACAAGCTTGGAAAGTCTGATTGTCAAACATTTTTTTTTTTATTATGTTGGTATACATGGCCTTGAAGTATAATAAAACTTTCAGCTATTTTCATTGTTGACTTTGTCTGTGACAGCCACTAATGTTAGACGTGTTTTTATGAGCTCGGCGATTTTCGTTTGTTAAAAGATGTGGATCAAAGAATTTCTATGAAATTTTACGTAAAAAATGGAATAAATTGTAACAAAGTGTGTGAAATTTTAACAATGGCCTATGGCGAGTCTGCTATGAGTAAAGCAAGAGTTTACGAGTGGTATAAACGTTTCCAAGAAGGCTGTGAAGACTTTGAAGATGACCAACGTCTTGGACGCCCTAGCACATCAGCAACCGATGAAAACGTGGAAAAAGTAAAAGAAATGGTTATGAACAATCGCCGAATCACAATTAGAGAGGTCGCTGATGATGTTGGCATATCGATTGGATCATGTCATGACATTGTTTCCAATGTTTTGTGTATGAAATGCATGGCAGCAAAATTCATTCAAAAATTGTTGAATTTTAAACAAAAACAGCGGCGAATTGAAGTTGCTCAGGAGTTGCTAAATGAAGTCATTGACGATGCAGAATTACTGAAATGTATTATAACAGGTGATGAAACATGGGTTTACGGATATGACGTCGAAAATAAGGCTCTATCATCCCAGTGGAGGCATTCTGGCTTGCCAAGACCGAAAAAGGTTCGACAAGTGCGGTCGAACTTGAAGGTATTGCTCACTGAGTTCTTTGATATTAATGGCATAGTGCATCATGAATTCCTGCTACCAGGTGAAACGGTCAATAAGGAGTACTACCTACAAGTTCAACGCCATTTGCGTAAAGCAATCCGAAGAAAACGCCTAGATCTGTGGAAAAACAATTCATAGCTTTTGCACCGCGATAATGCACCAGCTCACACTTCATTGCTTGTTCGTGAATTTTTGGCCAAAAACAGTACTGTTACGATGCCGCAGCCTCCATATTCGCCAGACATGGCTCTGTGTGACTTTTTCCTATTTCCAAAAATAAAGAGAACCTTAAAGGGCCGTCATTTTACAGCCGTAGATGACATTAAAAGCGCATCGCTGAAAGAACTAAAGGCTATCTCAAAGTTCGAGTTTGAAATGTGTTTCGAGGATTTGAAGAAGCACTGGCACAAGTGCATAATCTCCAGTGGGGATTATTTTGAAGGCAACATCAATGTAGAAGAATAAATAAATATTTTGTTCAAAAAATTAAAATTCTCATTACTTTCTGAACACACCTCGTACTTACTGTAACAAAGTTACAGATGATAATTTAACTGTGTAAATTTTTTTAAGGGTGTAATTAAACACGCAGTGAAAGAGTTGATGACACCTTAAATTTAGGTACCATGACAGAAAAGGGAATAGGAGTGGGCATTCTGAGAACAGATAGTTTGTGTTAAACTCAGCGCAATGTTATCTCTATATTTACATATCTGTTTAGTAACAATTTAACAAAATGTAAACACACTTACAAGATCAGCTCTTTATCTAGGTAATTTTTCATTCCATGAATATAACCTTGACCATGTTATGGAGTTACATTCTTTTGATTTTTAAATTTAACAAATCGTTAAGTGTCTGGTAGGAGGTTCAAATTATTGTTTAAATCCTGTTTTCAATTTTTGTTTGAATTTAATTAATTAAATGTATCCTAAAAAAGAGCTTGTGGTAGTGGAAGTAAAAGACAAACTTTGACTATTTAACCAAAAAAAGCTACAGTAACTAAAAAAATATAGATTATTGATTTGTTCTGTGTGTATATATGTGACATAATTACATTTGTATGAATTTAGTTAAAATAAAGTGTGATTTCTGTGTGAATTTTCTTCATTCTTCATCTTTGACATATTAATAGTTAGTACTCAATTATTTTGTCCTATGTAACAAGTTGAAGTGTTTTCCGTAAGCATCTATTGTAAACGCTGACACACAGCAGTCTGCTCGGATAACAGTCTTAGTTCTGGAATGAATTAAAGACCGTTAACCGGGGTACCACTGTAGTTCTGTGGGTTATATTGGAAAGTATAGTAAATAATTCTGAAAAAAGAAAATGTAGGATAATTACCCGAACCTTTGTTTAACTGATTTAACTGAATCATAGGATGCCGATCATTAAATCAGTGAAAGCTTACCTCATTTTAATTTTCTTTTTCAGGATCCAACTGGGTTTAAAATACTTGAAGACTGTGTCTGCTTAAAAAGTGTAAGCAGTGTCCAAATTGCCACCACTTCTTCATACCTATGAATGACTTCTTCATGTCATTTGAATCGGACATTCTTGATTCAAATTCTGATAAGATATTTATTATAGCATCAGAGTCGAATGCTTTATGTTGTTATTACTTTGAAAAATTTTTTTTTATTCTAATTTTAAGTAAACAAATTTATTAATTGTCTTGTTTTCAATGTAATACAGTAGTATTACTTTATTTTTTTAATATTACAATAAATTATTTTAATATATATTACTTTCCTCCAATTAGCTGCAGTATTATGTTATTATTACAGTTTAATCGCGCATTTACCACCATGAAGCAAATACCATGTTTCGTATTGTATCTTTTTTTTTTAATTATTGTTGTTTTATCAAATATATTTCAGTCTATATTTTTAGTGAATTTCCATTGGTAACAATAAAAACCAGTGGAGTGGCCATCATTACAAAACTCACTTGAAATGAACACTGGTCATAACATTTTTTTAGGGGTTCTTAAAATTTATGTAGGCTATATGTGTCCCAGGGGATGTTCATTCATTAATGTGTCACACACTATAAAGCAATGAAAACAAATTACCCGTTTAAACTTTTACAGGTTTTTTAACTTGTTCGTACAAGTTATTCAGTGTAACCATTTGGTCGTTTAAATGCAAAAAAAATAGTACATTTACCTGATTCTCAGAATTTTGGATAGTGGATGTTGTAAGATAGCGTAGATTTGTAATTTGTTGTCAACAGTATGCTGTAGAACTATCGCACAAGCTTTGAGGAGTGTAGTGGGGATGCAGCGATTTATCCCCAGGTCATTGTACAAAGGTCTGTTTCTTGTGTTTTTTTTTTTTCCTGTTTAACGTCTGACTATTGTGCACGCTTGGGCTAATGCAGACGATGGGATGATTTATAGCATATGAAAATGTCAAGCCCTCGCTGGGAATCGAACCCGAGTCCTCGGGGTGAAAGCCTAGTACGCTATCCACTAGGCCACCGAGGCAGCTTTCCTGTGTTGTAATAAACAGTCAGATCTTAGCTGTAAATAGCCGGAAGACCATGTCCTAAATTACCAAGTTCAATAATTAAACATAAAGGAAGGAAAGATAATATACTTGCCATTTTTCTGTATAACTATTTCAATTATTTAATATTTTTATGTACTAGATCAATGTAAGTAAGAAAAAGCAACTTACAAAAAACTACAACTTGTTGCTAAATTCAGCAAATTTTACTGCACAGCTGGTATTTTTTAGCAAGATTTATCACTGGTGTGTGTAGTAATGTAGTGTTCACAATTTTGATCCAATTTGATTCAAATTTGGCAAACAAAATTATGTTATTTCTCGAGTCAACATCCCTTTTTCTCAGTATATACTATTCGTACAGGCATCTCTAGAAAGATTTTTCCAAGTGCCTTCTGACAGTGCCAAACGATTTTGCATAAAACTTACTGTTTGTGAGTGGAAAATTTTAACATAATCATTTTTAACTGTCATAGGGAAAACAGCATCGTGAATGCGCATGCATGGCATCGCAAATCACAATTTTGTATATTTTACGAAGCTTATTAATCGTGAATAGACAATCTCATTACAAATACCAGTTTTTTGTATAATGTGCTTAGAACAATTTCAATATTTACTTAAAAGTCATTAAACTTATAGGTTATGTGACCCTACTGACAGCTAGTTATAGGGATACCTGCCTGTCGTACAAGCATTTCGAATACCAAACACATGTTTTGGACGCTGTTTTTACAAAAATATATTTGTGATTTCTCGTTCCATCTTGCATTTATCTATTGTTAACCTATCGCTTTTTGATTTATTTTTTAAACACGTTTTTCCTTCCTTCCAACCACTGCCCCTTACCCTAACGACTACTCTTGTTCAAAAGGCTGTGTTTACTTAAAACTTCCCTTGCGAAATTTTGCACAGGCCCCTTGGTTTCAATAACAGCTGGTTCGTTTTGCAATGTAACGTGTTTGACAGTTTAAAAATGATGGCCATTCCGAAACTTAAAAAAATCATATTTGTCTTATCTTACAGTGTTAGAAAAATGTTTCATCGTGTTAAAATCTGCATTTATGAGCATTTAAAATTCATAAATAAATTTGTAATCAGGGTTCTTTATTTGTATTTTCTTTTAAAAAAATCTAAATGCTAATTTTTGCAGATTTTAATGATGACTGTGATTAAATCATATTTTCAAAATGGGTAAGGTAAAAAAACTATTGGAAATTTGCTTCCGTCACATCAGCAAGAGAGCTGTGTGTTGCAGTTATATTGAATTTTTGTTAAAAATGGTTTTGCTACCATTGCCACACGAATATAAAATCCTGTTTGGCCTGAACCCTAGTTTTATGGCCTTTCCCACAGGATTCTTAGTTTCAAAGCCGGTTGTTTGCTTTATTTTCATTTAAATGGTTAATGGTGGTACTTGAAAAGTTGTGTTTTTACAAGTTGGAGACAAGACGAAGATCTACCAGTGCTTTATTCCTGAATTTCTGTTGTAGGTCCTGGGCATTATTTCCATCTGAATACTATATTTGCTGTTACTGGATTCTTATAAAAATAAATTTCTAATAGTATTAGAGAAGTTTGTCTGTTTTCAATTAATATTTTACAATTACTTAATTTTGTTTTTAATGAAGTGGAATCAGACACGGTAAAAATTTTACCTACTTCATTTTTGATGCCTTTTGTATATATACTTGATTATAAAAATGCAGTTGTATTTTGTGTTGTACTATACGATTAGAAATTATGTTTGTATATAAATTAATATATAATTAAGTTGTTTAGCGACTTGGATACTTCAAGAACTCTTATATCTGTTAAATAATATCACTTACTTTATTTTTTGAAAAGTTTAAGTTACTTAGCCTTAAAATAAAAATTCTTCCCGTTTGAAAAGTAACATAAAATTTAACTACTTAAGTTAGTTACAAACCGAATTTTCATCTTTTACAAAATAAACACTACGAACAAGATATATAAAGTACAGTGGAACTTGGTTATAATGTAACCGAAAGTACCAAGGAAGAAATTAAAGTTATATCGAGTGAAGTTACAAACAAATTAATTTTAATCATTAGCGAGGAATTAAAAGTAAAAAACTTATTTTATTCATACTCTTTGTAGTCGAAGAGTATATTGTTTTTATTAGCCAAAATTCTAAAGTTGTCAAAAATGCCTCAAATTGACTTTTAATGTATAACCCCAAGATAACTTTCAAAATTTCATCTTGTCTATGTATCATGAAATTTGTAAGCATGATAGTGAGAGACAGGATCAGTCGATTGACTTAAAATTTAGAACTTCATCAAAACTGTTTATGGAATAGAATCCTAATGTTTTTTGGCATTGTTGCACAAACATTATGGAACTAGGGGAAAATTGTAAAGTAGCCTAAAACTAAAAAAACTTCGTTGTTTTTCCAACACTACACAGGAAATACTCTATTTGAATGTTGTGTACATATTTGTTTCAGCACTATATTGTATTTTAATATAGAAGGTGTGTTCAGAAAGTAACGAGAATTTTAATTTTTTGAACAAAATATTTATTTATTCTTCTACATTGATATTGTCGCCTTCAAAATAGTCCCCACTGAAGATTATGCAATGTGCCAGTGCTTCTTCCAATCCTCGAAACGCTTCTCAAACTCGATTACTGAGACAGCCTTTAGTTCTTTCAGCGATGTGCTTTTAATGTTATGTACGGCTGTAAAACGACGGCCCTTAAGGTTCTCTTAATTTTTGGAAATAGGAAAAAGGCGCTTCGGAGCCATGTCTGGCGAATATGGAGGCTGGTGCATTGTTACAGTACTGTTTTTGGCCAAAAATTCACGAACAAGCAATGAAGTGTGAGCTGGTGCATTACCGTAGTGCATTTCCATAAATTGTTTTTCCATAGATCCAGGCATTTTTTTCGGATTGCTTCACGCAAACGGCGTTGAACTTGTAGGTAGTACTCCTTATTGACTGTTTCACCTGCTGGCAGGAATTCATGATGCACTATGCCATTAATAGCAAAGAACACAGTGAGCATAACCTTCACGTTTGACCCCACTTGGCGAGCCAGAATGCCTCCACTGGCATGATTGAGTCTTAGTTTCGACGTCATATCCGTAAACCAATGTTTCGTCACCTGTTATAATACATTTCACTAATTCTGCATCGTCGTTGACTTCATTTAGTGACTCCTGAGCAACTTCCATTTGCTGCTGTTTTTGTTAAAAATTCAAAAATTTTGGAACGAATTTTGCTGCCACACGTTTCATACACAAAACACTGGAAACAATGTCATGACATGATCCAATCGATATGCCAACATCATCAGCGACCACTCTAATTGTGATTCGGCGATTGTTCATAACCATTTCTTTTACTTTTTCCACATTTTCATCAGTTGATGTGCTGGGGCGTCCAGGGCGTTCGTCATCTTCAACGTTTTCACGACCTTCTTGGAAACGCTCATACCACTCGTAAACTCTTGCTTTACTCATAGCAGGCTCACCATAGGCGTTTGTTAACATTTCACACATTTTGTTACACTCTATTCCATTTTTTACGCAAAATTTGATACAAATTTTTTGATCCATTTCCATTTAACAAACGAAAATTTCCAAGCTCATAAAAACACATCTAACCTTAGTGGCTGTCACAGACAAAGTGAACAATGAAAACAGCTGAAAGTTTTATCATAATTCAGAGACATGTATACCAACATAATAAAAAAAAAATTTTGACAATCGGACTCTCCAAGCCCACGAAATTTAAAAATTCTCGTTACTTTCTGAACACACCTCGTACAGTGAAACTTCAGTTAACCATCAGGGTCGAGATCAGGTCTATGATGGATAATAGAGAATCTCTTAAAAACAACCTACTACATTAATTGTATATGAACAAAACATTAAAAAATGCACATTATGAACTGGATATACGTTCCGCAGTGAAATATATTTTTAAGTGCTGCATTCATTAATATCAGGAACTACACTTATATTGTTCTAATTGAATGTCTTAGTATATGTTGAAATAGCAAGACTACTATTCACTAAGCAACAGATCAGACGCATTAACATCAGTCACTACAGTTTATCAGCCACAACTGACAACATGAGCGATAATTTGTAATAGGTCACCAAAACGTGACTGAATCGTCAATAAATCAAAAATGTACATATTCGACACCTGCAATCTGGTTACCACACATATTGGGAACAGTATGTATTACAGTAATAATTATTGTTTACACTTTTACTTATTCGTTGCTTTTATTATTTCTTTAAGAGTTATGTAAAAAGACATTTACAGTACAGTAATAATTAATTATTGTAATTCTTAATAATGGAACTGACAGTTAATGGAAACTGTTTTTTTGTTTTGACTTTGGGAAACATTTGCCATCATTGCTGATCATTTAGCACTACCCAGGGGACACGTACAGCTTAAAGTGTGCTGCGGACGCGATCAACTTTGTCCCCCGTTAATGGAAACTTATAGTCCAAGTTTCACTGCACTTCACATGATGCAATAAACATAGGTTTTGCCATTAAATTAGGATCCACTAATTTGGCAATTTCTGTAATCTGACCGCTAATTACTCTGGTCCAATATCTGCCGCATTACTATAATACAATATTGTCATAGTATTTGTAATATATAATTTACAGTTTTTGATGTTACTAAACCAAGGTTTTTTATGTTAATGATAGACGTTGGCTAGATTTATAAATAAATAATGCTACATCAAATTTTGCAGAACTTACGAGGCCATTATGACCAAGTTCGACTGTAAGAAAGGTTGTTATAAAAAATTTATTGACCAGTGATTTCTTTTTTCAGCAAACTTTGTTTGGGAAAATGCTATTTGGGGGGGGATAATAGTTTTGACAAGTTCATTCAGCGATGACGTAATAGTTGCCATTTAAAAATACATAACTTTTGTATCTTGAATACTTTTGAAAATCTGATTTCACTATCGTATTCAGTATTAAAAATTTAAAAGTCCGTTGACATTAGAAAATAATTTAAAAGCAATCGGGGTCCCTTTCAGTATAATTTTAAAAGTTTGAAATGCTAGTATATGAAGATTGTGAAATCTGAATTTCAAAAATAGGTTAAGATAAAAAATGGAAATTTGTTTTTAACATTTAAGTGAGTATTCCGGTATTCCTGCATTTGGGCGACCAAAAAAATGACCACATTATTGGAATTTTGAATGAAAAACCAATATCGTTCTAGTGTTGTGCTTTTCATTTTGAATTATTATTGAAGGGTGTATTTGATTACACCAAATAAACTAGACGGATTTTAAAAAATATAATAACTATAATTATTAGAACTGTTTTGTAAATCTTTATAATCATGTATATAAAAATTGAATTTATAGATCTGCATTATGAGTTACAGGCCAACACAAACAATATTGCAGTTGGAGGACATTTGCGTCTGTGGTTAGAAAGAGGGAAAATGGTGTCTATTCTTTCCTTACACAAATATTTACTCTCACTCTAACCTGACTGCACCGTGAAGTGCAACGTTATTTGTGTTGGCATATTGTACAATATTTGTGTTGGCATTTGTGTGCAATGTTAGTGAAATATTGTACCTTGCGTCTCAAAGAAAATTGTAATTCATTGTTTGTTAATTGTATAGTTTAGTTTCTCCCACAAATATTATAATTTTGGGGATTAAAACTGTTTTATTTATACTTCGTTTTCAAACTGTAATGAATAAGTTACATAATTTGTGTATGTTAATGGTAGAAGTTACCATGAATTACTCTTAGATTGTTTCTTTTTACAATACTTACCTGTTGTCTGCATTCTATGGCAATTCTAGATCCTAACCTATATTCTTTACACAAGTGCTGTATTAACTGGAATATCAAAAGTTGTGAATATGGAGGGCACACACCCTTAGGAGAATTTAAAGAGATGTGTTGAGGAGGTACAAATGTTTAATTCTCTGTAAAAAAATAAAGATATAAATAAAATTAAGTTTAAGCGATACACTATTAAAGGAACTGTAAATATATTTTTTAATAAAATGAAATTGTTACATTTACTACAAACATAATTATGTTGTTTACTGAAAACTGTTGATAAATGTAAATTGTGAATTGCCCACTATGGGTAAGTGCGACTTCAAAAAACGTGTATAAGGAGAGTACATAAAAGAATTGTTACTGAGTCTGATACGCTACACCAAAGCTATTAAAAATATCAGTCAACTCATGCAAAGTAAAAGCTTTTGCACATCATTCTTGTTCTCCCCCCCCCAAAGAAAATCCTAAACTAAGCGTGCTATGTCAGAACTTTAAAAAATCTTACGCACTGATATCTCATTCATCTGTGTAGGTTTTCCATTGGTTGTAAATAAGGGAGAAATGTTAACAGAAACAATATATGGGATAAAGTTGGTATCAATTGGGTATGTTCACAGCCATGTACATATTAGTTTTCTTAAGTGTGAAGTAAAGTGAACTAGGTGCTACCCAAAAGTTCCAGGAATTGTTAAAAAAAAAGAACTTATTTCCAATCAAAGATTTGTCTCCTTCAAGTAGTCACCATTTGCATCTGTAATAGCATTACCAGCGACTCTGCCATGAATGGAAGCACTGTTCAAAGTCAACTGTAGTAAGCTCTCTTAGAACCACTTGCAATTCCTCTTGAATGTCTTTTACGGAATCTAATCGACATCCCTTCAGCTTAATTTTGATCCTTGGAAAGATGAAAAAGTCACACAGTGCCCAGCGAGTACAGTGAACAGGGAAAAGTGCATCTGGTTTCTGACAAAAAACACTTATCGAGATAGCAGTGTGAGCGGGTGCATTGTCATGGTGTACAAACCGGTCTTTGCTTCTCCACAGCTTCAGCCGTTTATGCCGCACATCCTTCTTCAGTTGTCTCAAAACACTGAGGTAGTAGAAACTGATAATGGGGGGACGAATTTCTGGTGACAATCCCACGAATATCGGAAAAAATAATCAGCACTGATTTCACGTTACTGCAGACCTGACAGGCTTTTTCGATCTTGGAGAGTTTTGCATTTACCACTGGTGATTGCTATTTCGTTTCAGGATCATAACCAGTAACTCAAGCTTTTGTCAACTGTAATTACTATAGACAAAAAGTTTGGATCCATGCAACCGTCTGCTGAATACCAGTGCTTGCACTCTTGTGTCATACTGGTCTTGTGTTAAAAGTCGGAGGACAAATTTAGCTGCGATTCTTATGTTGAGTTCATCAGATGAAGTCGCGCAAGACATGCCAACAACTTCAGCCACATTGTGGATGATTTTCTGAACTCTAGCAATGTTTTCTGGAGTGATACTGGTTGACGGCCTACTCTAATGCTGTTGGTCTACAACAAACTCAGGGCCCTCTTTAAAATGTTTGAACCATTCAGAAGTCCTTGATTTGCTTAAGGCTTTGAACCAACATACTTGAACCAACATTTGATAGATTTCAGTAGCAGTTTTGTTCAGTTTACAACAAAGTTTAACACAAACCTTTGCTCTTCAGCTGGAGCTCTCATGGAAATCGCGAAGTTCAAAACAGTACTATCACAAACAGGCTGTACATATCTCTGCAACGATTCCGCTTTATGTTAAATAGAGGATGGTTCATAATACCCCTTGCGACAGGACTTTGTACTGTAATTCATTTCTGTTTCTTTAAAATTCCTGGAAATTTTGTGTAGCATCTTGTATTCTGTTGTGGTGTACAGCTAGCCTCCTTCGTGTAAACAAATTTGTTTTACGAGGCTTGCAATCTGATCTCGACGAACCTAACCATGCTCAGACGTGTGCAAAAATTCTCCAACTCGCTACGATACCTTTATTCCATAGCAAAATATCACTCTGCAGCTGGTCTTTTTGCCCCTACCTCAGTTTATTTTATCATAATGCTGTGTGATTTTTTTTTTTAGTCTGATTTATTTGTGTTAGCTTTCCTGTAGATATATGGTATCTGTTCGATATTTCTTCGAGCAGTTCAGAACCTTGATACAGTATTGTTTTCCTTTTGTGACGTAGAACAGTTAGTTTGATTTTGCTTTTTGTACAGTAGATCGATAAGCCTTTGACTTTGAAGAACATAGCGGCAGAGGAGGGGTAGGCTGAATGTATATTTTAGCTTACATTCATACTTTCTTAATATGGAGAATTTATTTTTATTGTATTAAATATAGTAGTGTCTATCTATCTGCTTGTGCCGCCCCCAAACTAAAAGTGAACGATATTTGTGGATCACCTACAAACTAGACTCGTAAATACTAAATATGTTTGAAACAGCTAAACTGTTCAAAATGCCATTATTTCCACCAATATTAAAACAACTTGAATGTGAAGTGGCAATATATTAATAAAATTGTTCATTATAATGCACATATTTTATTAAAATTATGGTCATTAATATCTGTAAAATAAATATGTAAATCAAGTGATTTTAACTAGGTTATACGAGCTAGGTGAAAATGCAAGAGAACTTTGAAGAGAAATAAATGTGTTGAACATATTAGATTGCAGAATGCTATTTCAGGTTAGGTTTAAAAATTTGGTCCGCTTTATTAAATGTCACCTTTTTTAAAAATAGGGACGTTCTTATATAACACATGAAATTATATTTCATCTGTTTCTGGCTCCACCATTCTCCAACAAAGGTTAGTTGGAGCTGATCAAAATTTAATTATCATAACCTTTACTTTATTGTTTATTTACAGTTTGTATAGTATAATTATAGGCTGGCAATAATAAATAACTGTCTTTTATGACCCTTTATTTTTAATTGTAAATGTTAACGTTAATTGATGGGTTTTGTAAATACCCACAAATGTACTATCAGAAAATAGAATGTAATAAAGAAAGATGGGCAAATCATTAAGCCTGTTAATCATTAGAGTGAATTGACTATTCGATGAGTGAGGGATGAAGTGCAAGGTTTTAGTATGATACTATTACTGTAGCCACAAACGGCTAAGCAGACTATATTAAAATTTAGATACAAAAAAATTTAGGCCTAATAATTATTTAATGAAATTGTATAGCTGAAATTTCAACATAACTATACTGTAGAATCTCACTCACTGGCGCCTGTAACAGTGCCTAGCTGAAACCTTGAATCCCGTGGATATTTGAATAAGAGGTGCTATGTAGAATTTTGAGTGTAAAATTTTTTTTCCCACTAGAGACTTGATGTAGTATACAATTTATATTATTATGCAAATAACAAATTTAACAGAATATTATAAAATATTTAAAAATAAAATCCGTTCTATTTTTATGTTGATAAAAATTTGTTATTAGTAAAATCACTAATTTTTCAATTGATATACAGCCCACTTAACTTCTCCTGGTTCATTGCATTTCCTAAATACGATTTCATTCTTTTTAACGCAGAAATATCGTTCTGCCGTTGTCATTGGGATTGTTACTAATATAACTAAACATACATACAAGGTTTTCTTCATTTAGGGATGAATTTAAAACGTTTTAATTCATTGTAATTTATTTTTAGGCATAATTTCAGCGTTTTTTTAATACAAAAATGTGAATGATAAAAGCGTCAGCAGATAACAGAAATGTGTCAAGTCAGGCAGACTATTTTTTTATCTTGTCATGCCTGTTTTTGCGATTCTGTCTTACTTTATAAACTCATCCATAATAATTGTACTATAGTAAATGTGTAATTTAAGTGTCATTATATTTATAAGCGTGTTGTTATGTATATTTTAGTATGTTAGAATTTTTTACAATTGAAAAAGTATTAGATTTATATTGGCAATCTAATAATGTTTAATTTATGAATTATTTAAACATGAATTGTAATTATTCCATTAATTTCTTGTTTTGTGTTTTTTTTACCAGAACTCATAATGGCCTAATTTTTTCTTTCGAATCTTCAGTGTAAATTGAATGGTTCTGTCTTATTTTCATGTCCGTAAAAATATCCTGAATAACTTTTAGGATTTGTACAGTGTGTATATATTACATGTATTTGTGTAAATTTAACTTTGGAAAGATAAACATTTTCCAATAGTTCAGTATTTAAATATTGTGATAGTTACAAAATGTTGTATATTGTTCCTTAATATCGTTTTGCTAAGATTGAACTATGTGATAAAAAAGCAGTAAGCGAAATAATAATGTTTGACATAAACAATGCGTTTTTGTTGCTACTTGGATTTTTTGTTTACAAATACTGTAACCCTCAAAGTTGGAATCCTCATTGGTGAAATGTATAATATATAAATATGTAGACCTTTCAACAGTACAATTTTGAATGATCACATTTTCCTTTTTTTTCATTGAAGTATAAAGTTTGGTAAAATAAATACAAGTTGAGTTTTTGGTGGATCTTTTTGTTTACAAGGTCTAAAAAACCCAGAAAAAGTGGTTTTTATTTGGACGTCTGTTATCGATTTTAATGAAATTCAACATGTAGGTCTTGTTTGAAATCCATTCAATAAACAATTTTCAGTAAGGTAAGCATTTATAGAAAAACTTACACTGTTGAATATTCCTACGACACATTTTTTTTGTGCCTTTAGAAATGAGTCGTCAGAATGCAATGATGTAATAATGTAAATAATTACATTTTGTTGTTGTTTCGTAAACTTATTCAAAAACTAACCTTGATTCATTTATATTTTTGTTAAATCATTAGTAATACTTAAAACTATTACAATTAATAGCAATTTGAGATTATAAGTTTATGTAATACTTAATAGTGTGTTTATTTCTTACTCGTTTTTTAAATCTGAATGATTAACTGATGTTTTCATCATATATATAATCAAAGTTTTGTAAGCCGCCTCGGTGGCCTAGTTGATAGTGTACTGGGCTTTAACCCCGAGGACCTGGGTTCGATTCCCGGCCATATGCTATAAATCACCCCATTTTATACGCATTTTCATGCGCTATAAATCATCCCATCGTGCATTAGCCCAAATGTGCACAATAGTCGGATGTTAAATAAAAAAATCAAAGTTTTGTCACTAACATTATTACAAGTACAATTTAAACACTTTTAAATAAATAAACAGCATATAAATAAATTTTTTTTTTTTTTTTTAACGTTTGACTATTGTGCACACGGGCTAATGCAGACGATGGGATGGCGTATGAAAATGCCAAGCCCAGGCCGGGAATCGAACCCGAGTCCTCGTGGTAAAAGCCTAGTACACCATCCACTAGGCCACCGAGGCGGCTAAATAAAATTATTTAAAACAATCATTGACTGTGTATCCATTTCCGTTCTTATTCAAACGTTATAAATATTTTAAATGTTTCATAAAATAACATGATGTTGGCATATTAATTGCTAAAATATTTTACTGTAGACGTAAGCAAAACAAAAATGTTTGATCAAGAATTAAGAACATAACACGGTTATTAAAATTATCACATATTTTGTATGAAAAGTAATAATTTATTATCTTGAAATTTGACACTTAATGGAAGACTGGCGTTTGCCAGCTCAGGGGGAGGGGCAACGTAAAACTGCTGTTTTGAACAATTGTTTTGAAACTTATTGTGCAGTGTAAAATCTTTGAAAATTACACCTAGTACCTTAAAAGAATAAACTGCAAAGGGTTTTTTCTAAATTTTAAAATATTTGTAAGTGTAGACCAAGAGTGTAATGAATTCAAATGTTTCAGTTTGGGACATGTTATTTTAAATTTGTAAATTTGCTTTGTAACGGCATTAAGATAGGCTTATACTATCCTACTTATTAATTCACTGTTATACAGCTATAGGGCTCGGTAGTCGATGTAACTGAGAAACCAGTCAGTCTCTGTGACCTCAAGGTCATAGGTTCAAAACTGCAGTTACTGCCATAAGCCCTTCCATTAACTCTGATCTCTCGTCCATATTAGTCGTAAACTAGCATAAGTAAATAATAAAAATACACTATTATGGAAAATACTGTATAGTTAAGCTGAATCAGTATTTAGTATAGTAAACTACTGAATTCAATTCACCCAGATTTAGCCTTGGTGGCCTAGTTGATAGCGTACAGGGCTTTCACCCCGAGGACCCGGGTTCGATTCCAGGCCTGGGCTTGGCAGTTTCATACGCTATAAATCATTCCATCATCTGCATTACCCCAAGTGTGCACAATAGTCGGACGTTAAACACAAAAAAAAAACAGATTTAATCAGTGATTCAGTGGATAGAGATTATTTACTGCCTTTTTAACAGTGATTTATGTTTCTGCACACTGCATATCTAAATTAATTTTTAATTCAACATCACTGTTACTTTAAATCCACTTTGAAAAAAAAAACTAGATCCAGATATTTACAATTTCTTTTTTTAAATTCATTATTATGATGGCACAGGAAAACATCACAAAGTTTTCTACGTGTGTTCTTAAAATTAATTTATTTAGCGAATCCATACAAAGAACCTGCTGTGGTTTTAAATGAAAGTCTTACTTTTATGAATTAGTAAGATATAATAAGACCTGAACTAATTGAAAAATTTCCGAAGAAATTTTAAGTCATTTTTGTAATATTGTAGTTCAGTTTTCAACAGTATGCAATTGTGATTTTCGCAATAAAACCTTACAGCTTGACAGAAAATGCACAATATTTTCACACAGTAAGATTGGAGCAATAAATATATAGGTAAAAAAGGATAATATATACATTTTTAGAATCAGAGGACCTGAAAACTTATACATATCCATCAAAGCCTCAATACTCTTTATACTTCATATATTAAGAAAGTCGAACAGGATAATTTTTACATCTTTATCTCCATATTGTACAGTTCGACAAAACTATTTTGAACTTTCCTTGCACTGGGATTAAAGTGAGAGGGTAAATATTCAGGTAAGAAAGGATAGATGAAAAATCCTTATTTAGCTTGAGGCACTGTCAAACAGAACAGGATCATGAATGCTTAACACTAAACAGAACACAAATGGTAGTAGAACAATCCAGTTGATTGTGCAATTTGATTTGCAGTTACATTTATACTGTCTTGTATGCTACTGTTTGTAGCATATATCACTGAATAAGTCCTTATTTATTTTACAATGTTACAAGTAGATATGTCCAGCAGTTCAGCATAAAAACATTTATCTACAGAATGCAAAAACTGTTCTCATATTAAATTTATTTTAAACAATTTACATGTAGACATTTTACAATCATTTACAGTTGTTATTTTTGATCCTTTGTTATTTATTCCAGTTAGATGTCCACAAATCATAGATGCAGTTCTGAGTTGAAACCATACAAGAGAACAAATACATTATTAATACAAACTGGTTTACTAGAAAGAAGCAATAAATTTATGTGGGTGACCCTGAACATAATAAGATGCATTTTTTTTATAAAAATATTTCATTGCTTCAAGGACTATAGGTTGTATCCATTTATGTAGTGATTGTCGCAATTTGTATTAAAAATTACATCAAAACTGTGGATGTTAGAAAAGAGTCCACATAGATGACGGTCCAAATATCGATGCTAATACACTCTTAGAAGATGGACAAAACTTCGATGTTAATACACTGTGATTTTAGTCCAGACGATGGGGGATGTTAGAAAAAATTCCACTTACATGATGGTCAAATTTGATGCTGATACACTTTTAGAAGATGGACCAAACTTCGATGTTAATACACAGTGATTTTAGTATTTTCAGGCATCCCTCAAAACTGTCCGTTGCCGAGCCTGGCCACATACTGTTTGATTGGGGTGATGCAGTATTACAATACACAGGCCAGAGTTAGTGGTGGGAGATTGTGTTCTGTTTGACAGTATCTAAGCTAATGCACAAAATTTCTCAAAGTGCAATGAGGTTTATATCGGCCTATAACTGTGATCATTTAAAACTGTTTTGAAAGTGACCATGTTTATAAAAAAAATGTTTTTTCTTGTTCTTTGCAATTATGATTTTAAAATATCTGTATTTATATATTGACTATTACATGTAAATCAATTATCATGTGTTCAGTGTTACGTGTAAGTCAATAATCTAATGGACATTACATGTCCCATGTGCATCAATAATTATATGTTGAGTGTAAATCAATAATCACAAGTTTAATGTTACATGTGAAACAATCCTGTCCTTGAATGTGAATCAATTAACACATTCTGAATGTTACATGTCCATCCATAATCACTGTTGTAGTTGATCTGGTTCTCAATAACACAGTTAATGTTGATCCCGTTGTTTAAATTCTACAGGTAAATTGTTGTTTGACTGTCAGTGTTCCTGCAAAATAAATTACCCCTGTTACAAATCCCTCCCCAGATATATTTATCATGTTTGTATTTATAACTGTGTTTAGTTATGCATCTATAAATCGATGAAAACATCTGTATTTGCTAAGCCTGTTTGGATTACCAGGGTAAAAACAACATGAAAATATTTCAATGTAGTTGCATGTATATGTTTGTTGAATATTTCCTTCTACAGAATATTTAGAAGTGTTCAAGGTATGTTCTGTATTTTTTTTTTATCTTTTTGGTTTTCATCAAAGTTTTGTTACAAACAAATAGGCTGTACCGCAATGTTATGTACAGTATGGTATGAATTATTCGACCTAATTAGAACCTAATCAGACGAATAGTACAGAAAAAAAGCAGTTTAAAGGAATTCTGAAGAGGTTAGAGTAAGGCCTGTAAATAAAAAGTTTTGCATGGAATAAATTTTAAAAACGTGTTTTTCTTCTCAATATTTGTCGATAACCTATGAAAATAGAAAACGATATTCACTGTATAGAGTAAAAATAATTTGAGAGATGAAATGTACAGTTAAAAACGAAAATGAAATACTGTAAATTATTTTTAATTCAATACGCCTAGATAGGCCAATAATAATTTTAAACTCCAATTATACCAAAAATTCTGTCAAATTATGTTTTTATTCGTTTTAAAAAATGTGTAGCACTAATTTTTTATTGGTTCTAAAATCAGGTTGGTCTAAAAAGTGATTTGAAGCATATATTAGGGCCTACTTTAAAAATTTATGATTATTGGATAATACGGAAAGTCGAATAATCGTTACTATACTTTAACATTAAAACAATTGTAATATTTTATTTCAAGAATTAAGACACAATCAATTTCTAAATCAAATTTTACATTAACATTTTTCAACTAATATTGTGCTCCAAATATTAAGTGATCGTTACTTGTTTGTCTTTTCAAATATTAACAACAAATTTGAATGTTAGTTTTTATCTTTGCTTACTTGCAGGTCAACAAAAACCATATTGCAAAGCAAGTATAAGAGAGAGGGAGTTGAATACAGTCCTTTCTGTTTACTTATTTATTCACTGTAGCCTGGAACACATTCCACTTAATCAGATGATGAAGCTTAAAAATTATGCTGAGTTAAAAAGTGGTTTAAACTTGAAATTTGTCTCTGTACCTAACTCTGTAGACAAATTGAATGTACCACAAGTCTGTTTAGCCTATATCTTTGTGTTTTTTTTAACGTGTAAAACATCTTTTTATCAAATTTAGAGACAGTAGGCCTACATAAGTTTCAAAACATAACGTATGGGTCTTGTTAAATCCCCAAAAAATCCAGTTCAGAAACTCTAAAAAAGACAAAATTTTGATCTAATTTAATAAAAACTGTTTCACACCGGCTTGAGATGACTCGGTACCTTTATATTTGACTAAAATTCAAGTAAAATCTGGTAAACTTGTATTAAAAAACGAAGCAGATATTTTGTGGAAATAATGAGAAATAGATAGTTGTGTAATATTTTTGCGCCATTAATTTGTCAAAATTTAATAACTTTTAAAAAGAGTTATCAGAAAAGTATTCTTGCATAATATCACTTATTGTTTTAAAGTATATTTTAACAATGACAAAAATATGCTAATTTCAATTAAAATGCATAGAATTAACAAAAGTACAGTAGGTATGTTTATTTTGCTTCAAAACATGTCACAAAATGAAACAGTAAATATTATTTGTGTAGAATGAGTTTCAATTACATTGTACTGTTTGTAATATACTTTCTGTATGAAGACGTTTTAGTTTTATATAAAAACTTGTATAATTATTTTGTAATGCAATATTACTTTGAATGCAGTATAAAGAATATGAACAATAAAGTTTAAAAAAACAAGCTGTTTCTTTAATATTGTGAAATTTGATGCAAATATACTATGTGCTAGTTGATAGCGTACTGGGCTTTCACCTCGAGGAACCGGGTTCGATTCCCGGCCAGGTCTTGGCATTTTCATACACTATAAATCATTTCATCGCCTGCATTAGCCCAAGTGTGCACAATAGTCGGACGTTAAACACAAAAAAAAAACTTTAAAAAGTTTAAAGGCGTAAGAGGTGTAAACACACTAAACTTAGCCATTCATGGCCAGTGTTGTCTTAATTTTTTCCACTTTTTTGGCCTGAATTATTCACTATTTCATTTACTAACTCTTGAAAAAATGACTTTAGAGCATCCATTACAGTAAGGCCCACACCTAAGGTAAAAATGTGCACTGATTTATCTTTTTTTAAGTTTTGAAAGGTGATTAAAAATTGAATCTGTATAGCTTGACAAGTAATTGGAGGTTTAACATAATCAGAATTAAAAACTGAAACTGCATTAACTAGAATTAAAATTTAATTGAAAATATAAAATGAACAAAAATCATCGCCTGCTATATCATAATTTCAATAAAATAGTACTTTACGCAGAATTTAATATTGGTAAAATCAAGTTTTCAAAAGTGTTATGAATTTGTTTTTTTCGTCAAAAGAATATATAGTTAGTTTAGGAGGTGTTGCTTTATTCCATTATTTAAAAAAAAATACATAATGCTTCAAAGAGTAAATTTGGGTGGCCACCAAATGTAGAACAGATTACGCATTCAAAACTGGAGCTATTGGTTTTAAATGTAAGTGCAACCACTGAAAGCGAAAAGGAGCCTAGGTGATGTCACTCGATTCCACTCAGTTTTTTTTCAGTGGCACTACTTACATTTAAAACAGTAGGTTCAGTTTTGAATGCATAGTATGCTCCACATTCGGTGGCCACCAGATCTAATGATCAAAGTTTTTGAAACTTTGTGCATATAGTAATATAATAATTTTGGTTTTTTTTTAAGTAAGTTTCTGTTTCAAATTTTGTTCACTAACTCAAGGATAACTTGTGATTAAATTTTGTGTATACAGTTTTTTTAAATTGGAATTTTTGGTTTTTTGCTTATAGCTTCAAAAGTGGATTTTTTTATTTTAAGGCGAAAAAAAAATTGAGGCTATTATCGCCTCCCTAAATGTAAGTGTGAGTGTAAAATTGTGTGTGGTAAACATGGATACCGTGAGGGATGTCTAAATCCTCTCAATAGCTGCAGCTAGTCTGCACCCCCTACGGGTGGAATCCCTAGGCCAATTGTGATAAAAACTGTTTGATTAGCTTTTAGAAAATGTATATTTCTTTTGTAATTAACGGCAGCTACTCTTAATTATTTCCATTAACTGATGTGAAAGGTGCCGAAACACCTAAGTTTGATGTATTAAATCTGTTTTCATATAAAAATTCAGAACAATCACAAAAAGTTAACTTATGAATGCTGAGTTTGTGCTGAGTGTTTTCTGTAGATTGATCAGCTGACATGTTTTATCAATGAAATATTCTGAATCCCAACAGTTAAGTAGATATAGATCACAAATTTAAAATAATTTAACATAACATTGCAACTACAGGTCTGATTAGTTAAAGGCATTGTTTCAGTAACAGTGTAACAATAGTAGTTCTTTAAAATTATTTTATAAACCTTTGTTAATTTGTAATAAACAGGTGTTTATATTCTTTGACATTTTAAAATTGTCACCCATCAGTTACAGGAAAGTTATAATCAGATCTATTCAGAAACACATTTAAGAAACAAAAATTAGTTGGCCATCATTAGGCACCATTTTATTACAATTAAAAAACATGCTGTGTCATTGCTGAAGTTTTTGGTGTTTTTATTATTTGGTTCTAGTTGAGGTGCGGATGTTCTGTTGTCTCTTGTAAATTTTTACCACTTTCCAGAGTTGGGTTGTCAAAATGGAGGCTTCATCATGTTTATATTTTTAATAATCCACAACATAATTTATGAAACTTGTACTAATCTTCATGAGGTAGAAATATGGATAATATAGGCCCAGATATCAGAATTATTAGTACAGTTTGTTTGTTTCAAATTACTTTACAATATAAAATTCTCACCAAAAAATGTTGTGCCCACATTCTTTACTGTGAAAATCTACCAGGAATAATTGTACTTTTATAAAGAACATTTCATTAATAAGGTTGTATAAATTGATGGACAATTTCCCATAAACTAATTCTTAACATTTCATATCTCCATAATTTGCTGCATTCTGGTGACTTTTTTTATAACTACTTTTAACAAATAAATATTTTTTTAAAATTAGTTTAGGTTACTACAAGTGCTGCTCTCACTGATCATTTTTGTAACTTTGATTGTAATTGTATTTTCATTTTTTACTTTTAAAATAGTCCAATGAAACTATTTTTTAACCTTAGTGAAAATGTATGATTTTATTATTTAAATATTAGACGACCATATTAAAATCTCTTTTAATTGTCGGAATATAAAAGAGATCGCTGTATAAAATAATTTGCAATATAGATCGCCTCTATGATAAATAAACAGGCTTGAAACTACGCTTTTTAGGCTACTTTCAATCCGGAGTAGTTTATCTATGGGTCGAAGTAATATTGCCGAACTGATTGGTTATTATTTTTCGTATTCTTAGTTTAATGTTTTACAGTTGGCGTAATGCCATTGCGTTAGTGATTACATAGAGAATGAATTACGGTCCTGTTGCACGTTCATTGTTGTTTCCGTTTAGGTAAATAAATTGGCAACAGTTTGCTATTTATTGTTTTTGTTAGTTGAGTTTGTGACGCGAGAGCTTAAAATAATTAAGTGATACGGTTTTGTGCATTTTAAAAATTGCATGCCGTGTCTTTTAGTTCGGTCTATTGTTTGTTCTTTAGTTAAATGTCAATAATAGTTTAAAGTTGTATTTAGTGTTGATGTTTTACACCTTTACAAGATTGGAACGTTGTCTACAAAACTATATGAGAAAATCAAGTTCCCAGGTAGGCCTTTTTATTAATTTTACGTTGTAATTACATTCCGAATAATATTATATTTGCTTACATTAATATTTTAGGTTATTTTACCCTTTGAATAGGCTAACTCAAAACGAATGTAAAATTTAAGAAAATGAAATAGATTCTGAATTTAGCCTACCCGTCTTAAAATAGACTCTATTTAGGTTAAATTATTTGTTCGGATTAACAAAAAATTACACCTGATTAAGGATCTGACAGTAATAAAACAAGTATTAAAAAATATAAAATTGGTTTTGAAAAAACTGAAAGACAGCTGAACCTTTATCTACATAATTATTTAAAAAATAATTACAGACTAATCTAGTTTAGGCGTGTAAATGTAGATCTAGTCTATTAAATATTTATTTGTTAATCAGCATAAATAGAATACAATTAATTAATTAAAGGGATATCTGGTATCTTACTTCTCATTTTTTTCACTTTAA
>CM040191.1:60920688-60925688 GCA_022606455.1 Callitettix versicolor
CCTATACAGAGTAGAAGTTACGCGAAGTGACCCAGCGACGCTGTTTGATTTCCTTTGGCCGCACTTATATTAAAAACAATAGGTTAGGTTTTGAGTGAGTACGCTCCGCATTTGGTGGCCACCCGGCTTTAAAATAACCGAACCTATACAGAGTAGAAGTTACGCGAAGTGACCCAGCGACGCTGTTTGATTTCCTTTGGCCGCACTTATATTAAAAACAATAGGTTAGGTTTTGAGTGAGTACGCTCCGCATTTGGTGGCCACCCGGCTTTAAAATACCCGAACCTATACAGAGTAGAAGTTACGCGAAGTGACCCAGCGACGCCGTTTGATTTTCTTTGGCCGCACTTACATTAAAAACAATAAGTTAGGTTTTGAGTGAGTACGTTCCGCATTTGGTGGCCACCCGGCTTTAAAATAACCGAACCTATACAGAGTAGAAGTTACGCGAAGTGACCCAGAGACGCTGTTTGATTTCCTTTGGCCGCACTTATATTAAAAACAATAGGTTAGGTTTTGAGTGAGTACGCTCCGCATTTGGTGGCCACCCGGCTTTAAAATAACCGAACCTATACAGAGTAGAAGTTACGCGAAGTGACCCAGCGACGCTGTTTGATTTCCTTTGGCCGCACTTACATTAAAAACAATAGGTTAGGTTTTGAGTGAGTACGTTCCGCATTTGGTGGCCACCCGGCTTTAAAATAACCGAACCTATACAGAGTAGAAGTTACGCGAAGTGACCCAGCGACGCTGTTTGATTTCCTTTGGCCGCACTTATATTAAAAACAATAGGTTAGGTTTTGAGTGAGTACGCTCCGCATTTGGTGGCCACCCGGCTTTAAAATAACCGAACCTATACAGAGTAGAAGTTACGCGAAGTGACCCAGCGACGCCGTTTGATTTTCTTTGGCCGCACTTACATTAAAAACAATAAGTTAGGTTTTGAGTGAGTACGTTCCGCATTTGGTGGCCACCCGGCTTTAAAATAACCGAACCTATACAGAGTAGAAGTTACGCGAAGTGACCCAGAGACGCTGTTTGATTTCCTTTGGCCGCACTTATATTAAAAACAATAGGTTAGGTTTTGAGTGAGTACGCTCCGCATTTGGTGGCCACCCGGCTTTAAAATAACCGAACCTATACAGAGTAGAAGTTACGCGAAGTGACCCAGCGACGCTGTTTGATTTCCTTTGGCCGCACTTACATTAAAAACAATAGGTTAGGTTTTGAGTGAGTACGTTCCGCATTTGGTGGCCACCCGGCTTTAAAATAACCGAACCTATACAGAGTAGAAGTTACGCGAAGTGACCCAGCGACGCTGTTTGATTTCCTTTGGCCGCACTTATATTAAAAACAATAGGTTAGGTTTTGAGTGAGTACGCTCCGCATTTGGTGGCCACCCGGCTTTAAAATAACCGAACCTATACAGAGTAGAAGTTACGCGAAGTGACCCAGAGACGCTGTTTGATTTCCTTTGGCCGCACTTACATTAAAAACAATAGGTTAGGTTTTGAGTGAGTACGCTCCGCATTTGGTGGCCACCCGGCTTTAAAATAACCGAACCTATACAGAGTAGAAGTTACGCGAAGTGACCCAGCGACGCTGTTTGATTTCCTTTGGCCGCACTTACATTAAAAACAATAGGTTAGGTTTTGAGTGAGTACGTTCCGCATTTGGTGGCCACCCGGCTTTAAAATAACCGAACCTATACAGAGTAGAAGTTACGCGAAGTGACCCAGCGACGCTGTTTGATTTCCTTTGGCCGCACTTATATTAAAAACAATAGGTTAGGTTTTGAGTGAGTACGCTCCGCATTTGGTGGCCACCCGGCTTTAAAATAACCGAACCTATACAGAGTAGAAGTTACGCGAAGTGACCCAGCGACGCTGTTTGATTTCCTTTGGCCGAAATTACATTAAAAACAATAGGTTAGGTTTCGAGTGAGTACGCTCCGCATTTGGTGGCCACCCGGCTTTAAAATAACCGAACCTATACAGAGTAGAAGTTACGCGAAGTGACCCAGCGACGCCGTTTGATTTCCTTTGGCCGCACTTACATTAAAAACAATAGGTTAGGTTTTGAGTGAGTACGTTCCGAATTTGGTGGCCACCCGGCTTTACACTGATTAAACTCCGCTTCCTGTTGCCGTCCATCTTCATTCGGCTCCGCTCAGCGCAGCTCCTCTCTGCATTTCGTGGCCGCCAGGCCTTACAGTTAACTTAATGATGCAATTCGCTGATTTAAGTTTAATACGCGATAACCCGGCTAATGATCGACCTGGACAAGATCATATCGGACAACGGTCTAATTCACGGGAGAAAATGACCCGCGTAACAGTTTGGTTTCGGATAAAGGGCTGAACGCAGTGTAGGTTGTTCTCGATTTTTCTGTGTTTGTTTTTCACTAATTAGCTTTATCACGTGCCCAAAAGCAAATAATCCAAAATACAAAAGCACGTAAAATATGATACAAATCGAAAATAAATTTACCCGTATAACCTCAAAATTGTTTCCCCGCGAAAGTATTGTTTTTATTCGCTAAAGCGATAAAGGTGATTTTTGTGGAACAATAACTTACATGATATTTCTTAGTTATCTCTTTTAGAATGCCCACTTCTATTCCGTTTTCTGTCATCGTGCTTAATTTTACTTCGTTTGTCAACTCGTTTACAACTCGTTTAATTTGTTAGCGTGTTAGAAAATTTAAACAGTTATAATATTATCGTGTTACATACTTTTGATTTTTAAATTTAAAAAAACGTTAAGTGTCTTTGTGTGCGAATTTCAAATTGTTGTTTAAATCTTGTTTTCAATTTTTGAACAAATTAAAATGTTTTTCATAAGTCTCCATTGCAAACGCTGACTAGCACAGCAGTCTAACAGTCTGTTTTGGAACGAATTAAGACCGTTAACCGGGGTACCGCCGTATTTGATGTTTTTATGTACTCTTTTACCGACAAATGTCTCTATTTATTAATGTGTTACATTTCAGTTGAAGTTAAACAGAATTTTAATTTAAATTGTTACGTTACAAGTTGTTAATTCCACTTCAATGTCCAGCTTATTACTTATTTGTTAATTCCACTTCAATGTCAGGATTATTACTTATTTGTTAATTCCACTTCAATGTCAGGATTATTACTTATTTGTTAATTCCACTTCAATATCAAGCTTATTAATTATTTGTTAATTTAACCTCAATGTCCAGCTTATTACTTATTTGTTAATTCCACTTCAATATCAGGATTATTACTTATTTATTAATTCCATCTCAATGTCCAGCTTATTACTTATTTGTTAATTCCACTTCAATATCAAGCTTATTACCTATTTGTTAATTCCACTTCAATGTCAGGATTATTACTTATTTGTTAATTCTACTTCAATATCCAGCTTATTCCTTATTTGTTAATTCCACTTCAATTTCAAGCTTATTACTTATTTGTTAATTCCACTTCAATTTCCAGCTTATTACTTATTTCTTTAATTCCATTTAAATGTCCGGGTTATTACTTATTTGTTAATTCCACCTCAATGTCCAGTTTATTACTTATTTGTTAATTCCACCGCAATGTCCAGCTTATTACTTATTTGTTAATTCCACTTCAATGTCCAGCCTATTACTTTTTTGTTAATTCCACTTCATTGTCCAGCTTATTACTTATTTGTTAATTCCACTTCAGCGTTCAGCTTATTACTTTTTTGTTAATTCCACTTCTATGTCCAGCTTATTACTTATTTGTTAATTCCACTTAGTGTTCAGCTTATTACTTTCTTGAAGGTATTGTTGAAGATTAAAATATACAATAAAAATGAGCATAATAAAAAAACATCTTAATATACTTAGACCTACCTTTACATGAAAATGGTTGTTATAAGAATGCGAGGCGTAGGTGATAACGGTCCCTGCAGGATGCCACCTTATTCCGGACACGCCTATCAGGTTATCCGGTTTTATTTGTACTCTGGCTTTGGTATCGGCGTGCCAAAGGTGTAGCACGTTGGATAAACCGACTGCAATGATGTTAGAAGAGCCCCAGTCGAGAAGTTGCACGTCTGAACACGAAAACGTTCAATTTCAGATTAAGGGCTTATTAGAGATCTCCCATTGGGAAATAACCTATTTGAGCGGCTATCATAGTGAGTCTCAGACCCGGATCTTGTTGATTAACGCAGATCCTAGACTAGATCACTTTTTGAGAGTAGTTGAAAATGTTAGCCTATCTCGTGTTTTGTACAATTCTAATTAAATAAATTGTATTCTGATATATTATATATATATAAAGTGTTTGAAAAAGAACTGCCTAGTTTTATGTGTAAATTTAATGGTGAAATGAATGCAAAACTACAAAAACGAGTACATACAAAGAAAGAGAATATCTTCAAGTTTTTTTAATGCTAGTAAACTTCAACGCGGGATCCATTGTTGCCTTACACATGTCGAGACGGTATTCCACTTCTCGCCGGGTATTCATCAACACAGCAGGTGTAACAGTCTCAACCGCCGCGATGATTCTTTTCCGTAAATGGTTGCTGTCACGGATCTTTTAAGCGTATAAAAGATTTTTTGTGTCCCCAAAAGAAAAAGTCAAGTGGCTTAAATACAAGCTTCATGGTGGCCACGAGCCCTGCCTATCCACTTTCCCGGAAAGCGAGTGACAAGAGCCGCACGCACATGGTCACTGTAATGAAGTAGGGCGCCATCTTGTTGAAAAAACACAAGCCCTTTTTCCAGCTCAATATTTTATATTTACATTTTTTTTAAAAGTAATTGCCGCCTCGGTGGTCTAGTTGATAGCGTACTGGGCTTTCACCCCGAGGACCCGGGTTCGATTCCCGGCCAGGGCTTGGCATTTTCATACGCTATACATCATCCCATCGTCTGCATTAGCCCAAGTGTTCACAACACCAAAAAAAAAAAAAAAAAAAAAACCCAAGCTCAATATCTTACACTTGGGGGAAAACATACTGTGTCAACATGTCACGTATACGTCCCCTTTT
>CM040191.1:60930688-60940688 GCA_022606455.1 Callitettix versicolor
CGGACCAAAATTTTGAACATGAGCGTGCTAACATAGAGCCTATACAAATTTTAACGAACACTCAAAAAAGTGACCTAGAGGACAGGATTGGTGCCCATTTTAATGTTCAAGGTCATACAATGATGGATGCTCTAATAGTTCATTATTTCAACAGAAATTCGCCTGGTGTTTTTTTTCTTTGAAACTGGTCGAGTCTCAAACTATGGGACAATTATTTTTGGAAATTCACTTCTATTGCACTAGCGAGACAGTTGAGTGCTCCGATTATGTAATATAAGGTTTCGAGCTATTTTTTAATAATAAACACTAATAAATATTGCAACAAATTTACCTGACATAAAATTTCGTTGTTCTTCTTCGAGTCCTCCTCACTGACCGAGTATTTGTACTGCATTAAATTGGTGTCCATAAAAGAACGCCTGGGAATGAATCTATCGCCCCACTCTCTTTTTTTAGAACAAACTTCTTTCATTGACTGTTAAGATAAAAGTATATTAATGTATCTTCTTGCTACAACAAAATTACTAAAAAATAGTTTATCGGGATTGTAGAAATAATTCTTTTTATATTCTTCTTCTTTTCTGCTAGGATTATTGTCACTATGTTCAGTATAATGATCTGAATTCCCTAGCTTCGTCAATTCTACTTTCGTTGACGCGTTTCCACCTTCAAAAACTATATTTTGAAGATATACATATATTATTATTATTATTTGCGCATAGACCCTGTTGGATCACGCAAAGCACTCCGATTCATGTGTTGCTCCTTCTAATCCTCCACACCTCCCTCATCCTGTCCCCATGGATCCTCTTCCGCTCCTCCGTCCATTTTACGCCTGCTCTCTTTGGGATTTCATTCTCTGTGACCTTCCAACCGAGCATCTTTCTCCTGTATGCGCGCCTGTCTTCAACATCTGTTGAGTCTATTCCTGCGTCATGTAGGTCTATTCTGACTTGTGCGATCCACGACGTTGTTGATTTGACACCTTGTATATACTTAAGGATTCTGTTAGCAAGTCTCGTTGTTGGGAGTCTACTGATGTGTCCATAGAACCGAAGCCTCCTTCTTCTGATATCTGCTGCCAGGTTCGATGTCTTCTCAGTGGTCTTCCGGGAGTGCAACCTGTATCCATCTTCTGTTAATCTCGGACCAAGGATCTTCCTCAAGATTTTGCGTTCTTCCTTCAAAATACCCTCCATGGTAGCTTTTGTGTGGCGTGCTAGCGTCTCGCTTGCATATAATACCTCCGGAGATACATACATACATACATATATATATATATATATATATATATATATATATATATATATATATAAAACCATATATACTCTTGAACACAACCATATATACTCTGTTGAGTATAGATATAGTTTTTGAAGATGGAGGTTTTCCGAAACGCGTCAATGACAGTAGAATTGACGAAGCTAGGGAAGGCAGTTCATTATACTGAACATAGTAATGTAGAAATAATGAAATTTATTTTGAATGAATTTATAATAATGAATTATTATAAACTTGAAATTCAAACCTTTTTTTAAATAAAAAAACCCTCTTAGTAGAGATTTTCTTAAAATCGTTTTTAACGATTTTGAATTTTCATAATTCAAGTCAGCGTAAATTAGAATAAAAAAAACCAACGGTCGGATTAAAACAAAAAACCAAAAACAAACTTATTTCAAATTAATTCACGATTACATTTGGTGCGTACATTTTTGGGACTGTATTTTTTTCGAAAAAAAAGGTTAAAGAAGGTTTTGGGGAAAAACAAAAATAAATTTTTTTCAAAATTAGATTTATTTTGACCAAAATTTAGTTGAAATATGAATATAGTACCCAAACGAAACGTTTAGAGAGTATAAAAATACCAGAAAATGGGCATAATTTATTAAAATCGGTTTATCAGGTTTTGGTCACATATTGCTTCATAACTCAAATCATTTTAACGGTTCTGACGTAAATACACTCTCTCTCTCTCTCACACACACACACGCGCGCGCGCGCGCACGCACGCACTCACGCACACGCACGCACTCACGCACGCACGCGCGCGCGCGCACACGCACACACACACACACACACACACACACACACACACACACACACACACACACACACACACACACACACACACACACACACACACACATACACACACACACACACATACCCCGACCACTAACGGGATTTTAACAAATTTTTCAATAAATGGTTTTTAAGTTCTTTTTGGTAAAAAAGAAAAATAAATGTAAAGAACGGATTTTTTTTTAAATCGGCTTTAACAATTTTGATCAAATTTTGCTCATTCGTAGACCCAAAACATGTAAACAAAGCACGTATTGATCACTATAATACATTAGAAAAATCTGGTTCGAGAACTATCGGGACAAACTGGAAACAAACGTATTTCTAAAAATCGGTTCACCCGATTTTGTTCAAAAACACAAATGGTTAAATTAACAGATTTATTACTCAAGTTAGTGTAGCAAATTTTGTTATAATTAAAAAAAATCTGTTATAAAAGTAAAAGAATGCTAATTTCCTTGCAATTTTCCATTTTCTTTTCTATGTTGGACTATTATTTTTGTTTGTTACTATTTATTCGCTTTCTATTTTTTTCGTTTCTAATTTATGAAGCTGATGGTGGTCTATGAGAAATTATAGACCACCATCACCTTCATGTCATCCACTACAAGTTTTAAAAACAATATTTGAACTTAAGAGAAAGTAAATACTTAATATTAATTTTGGGTCTGGGCAGTTACTGTAATGGCTTGAGATTGAAACTATTACGCAGAAACCTTCGTGGGAGTGTACTGAACAATTTCCCAAAGTTTCATGGTGGTAATGATGAATGGTATAGGAACGCAAAAAGTAAATACTTTATATTAATTTTGGGCCTGGGAAAGTATTATAATGGCGTGTGGTTGAAAACGCTATGACAGGAACCTTCGCGGGAGTGTAATCAACATTTTCCCAAAGTTTCATTGCGATCTGATGAATGGTATAGTAATGCATAGAAAGTAAATACTTTATATTAATTTTGGGCCTGGGCAGTTATTATAATGGCATGTGGTTGTAACTACGATGGAGTAACCTTCGCGTGAGTATACTCAACAATTTCCCAAAGTTTCAAGGGTGATCTGATGAATGGTATAGTAATGCATAAAGTAAATACTTTATATAGTAGTTGGGCCTGGGCAAGTACTATAATGAATTAATATTAGAAAAAATACATTAAAATCAAGTGTCATTCACTAAAAGTTCAAAAAAAATTATTTTAACTTAAGGGGATGAATAGGAAGTATTTTATTAACGATTTAAAATTTGAACAAGATATATAAATATAAATAAATAAATATAAATATAGGGAGAGTGTGAGCTAATAGTGAGCTAATTGATTAAAAGAATTCATATTATGAATTTACATAAATTGGTTTCTAAAAATGCGAAAGATCAGACTTTCGTTATCTTAATTAGACTTATTTCCAGAAAAATCTTCTAACAGAATTATAATATTACAATGTTTATCAATAACCATCTTTCACCAAATAAAGTATATTACTGTTCAAGTAATGAAGAAGAAGAAAATTTTAAACAACTAATCTGATTGGCTGGCGTAAGGCAACGCATCGTTTGTTGCAAGATATTTTATTCTTCAGTTTTTGTGAGTTTGTTGAAAAGCATAAGTGGAAATTTTTAAAATTTATCAAGTGCGCGACAAAGTATTTGTTCAATTGTGTTGTTTAAAATCCTTATATAGGAATTAAGTTGTAAAATACACAACAAAATATACTGGTTCAAGGTAACTAAATGCCATTGTAATTCAGTAGTCTTTTAGATACAGCCCTAACCTTAAAATTTCTTGGTAACATCTTAAAACGAATTTCAATCAGAACTTGTAATCTGGAATTGATTTGCATTGTTAAAAAATGATAAACCTAATACTACCATTAATGTTTTTAAATTGTAAATTGTTTCTAAAATGGATTAATATAGGCCATACATAATTATATTAATATCAGGCCTACAATTGCCTTGTAGCCTCTACTGAAACAATTTAATCTAGACTAAATCTTATTTTATAAATCGTTTCTGTTTTGTGAAAGGCGAACGATCTATATGCATAATTTATTTGGATTTAAAAATATTGCACACAAGCTAATGTTTTACTGTAGGCTATGTATACAAGCCTAGAATAACATTTACAATAGCCTTATAGCCCATACTTAAAGAATTCAGTATAGAATGAATCTATTTTTATAAATCGTTTATGTTAGTGAAGGCATAAGATCTATTTGCATAACTTATTTGGCTTTAGAAATATTGCACACGATATATTTTTTTTTACTGTAGGCTACATAGCCTGGAATAACATTTACATAGCCTTATAGCCCTTATTTAACGATTTTTGCCTTAGTTAAATTTATTTATAAATTGTCTGTATTGTTTAATATAACTTATAATCTATTTATAATTTATTTTTGATCTAAAAATAATGCACAAACTCTCTCGTTTTTACATAGCCTATTTAGACTAATAATAATACAATAGCCATATAGCCTATGTTTAACTATTTTAGCCTTAGATAAATCTTTTTGTATAGTTTGTCTATAGATGTTTAATGTATAATATATTTGCTTAATTTATTTTTGAAATAACAACAATGCACTAACTCTCTCGTTTCGTGATACTACAACTGTAAACTACATAGCCTACTTAGACTAATAATAATAACACAATAGCCTTATAGCCTGTGTGTTAACTTTTTTGGCCTAAGCTAAATTCTTTTGTATATTTTGTCTATAGATGTTTACTGTATAATGTATTAACATAATTTATTTTTGAAATAACAACAATGCACTAACTCTCTCGTTTCGTGATACTATAACTGTAAGCTACATAGCCTACTTAGACTAATAATAGTACAATAATCTTGTAGTCTATGTTTAATTATTTTAGCCTAAGCTAAATCATGTTTTATAGTATGTTTATAGATGTTTACTGTATAATCTATTTGCACAATTAATTTTAGCCTAAATTTTTTAGTTTATGTATCTATCATTTTTTGTTACTGTAGGCTAAATATTTAAACTAATTAAGGCTTATAGTTTACTCCTTGCAGTCAAAAAAGAAGGGAATATTGTTTTTACTAGCCAAACCTCTAAAATCAATAAAAAATGCCTCAAAATGAAAGTTATTTATATAAATGTGCTCAGGACTGATTTCAAACAACTTTCAAACGTCTGTCTGTCACGGAATTTGTACGCAGGATTAAGAGGTAAAGGATCTTTGTAGGGATAAGGATCTTCTTTGGGGAAAGGATAAGGAGAGGAGGGAAAGGATCTTTTTAGGGATAAGAATCTTCTTTGGGGAAAGGATAAGGAGAGGAGGGAAAAGATCTTTATAGGGATAAGGATCTTCTTTGGAGAAAGGATAAGGAGAGGAGGGAAAAGATCTTTATAGGGATAAGGATCTTCTTTGGGGAAAGGATAAGGAGAGGAGGGAAAAGATCTTTATAGGGATAAGGATCTTCTTTGGAGAAAGGATAAGGAGAGGAGGGAAAAGATCTTTATAGGGATAAAGATCTTCTTTGGGGAAAGGATAAGGAGAGGAGGGGAAGATCTTTATAGGGATAAGGATCTTCTTTGGAGAAAGGATAAGGAGAGGAGGGAAAAGATCTTTATAGGGATAAGAATCTTCTTTGGGAAAAGGATAAGGAGAGGAGGGGAAAGATCTTTATAGAGATAAGGATCTTCTTTGGGGAAAGGATAAGGAGAGGAGGAGAAAGATCTTTATAGGGTTAAGGATCTTCTTTGGAGAAAGGATAAGGAGAGGAGGGAAAAGATCTTTATAGGGATAAGGATCTTCTTTGGGGAAAGGATAAGGAGAGGAGGGGAAGGATCTTTGTAGGGATAAGGATCTTCTTTGGGGAAAGGATAAGGAAAGACTTTAATTGACTTAAAATGTATAATACTTAAAGCAAAACTGTTTGGAATAGAACCCTATTGTTTTTCATCATTTTTGCTCAAAAATTGCGGTGGATTAAGGAAAATTATGGGGGGGGGGAAGTATCAAAGAAGGGTTATGTAGTCTAACTGTTATTTTGAATGGGGTATCATATATAAAGGAAATTTTGCGCTGAATAAGAATATATCAGTGGAATTAATGAATTTTGGGTTTTTTAGTATTTAAAGGGAAAAAACTGTAATTTTGGAATTTTTAGCTTTAATCTGAATAGAACATTAAAAGTATTAGACATATGGAAATTTTATGCTGAATTCATTGGAATTCAAGAACTTTGGGGTTTCAAGCCTTTAAATACAAGAAACCGTTAATTTTGGAATTTTTAGCTTGACTCTAAATAGAACATTTAGGATAGCAAATATATCTAAAATGTATGCTGAATCCGAATTTCTCTCTTGAATTGTACATTTTTTGTATTTAGGGCTTTTAAAGTACGAAAACCCTTTAGAAATCTTTGTTTACAATCCTAATTTGTCTTACTAAGTGTTGTTGATTTCTGCTTGAAAAAAGTACTTCTAAGAAAAGTATAATATATGTAACGCATTTAATGAAATTTCGTGTTTTAAAATAATTGCTTTTGTAGTAATACTTAAAGAATTTAATCTGTACTAAATCTTCTGGTATAAAATGCCTGTGTTTAGTCTTGCATAATTGAATTGAATCAAAAGTTATTGCACAAACTTTCTCATTGTAAGTTTTATTATCAAGAAGTTATTTTTTGTTTTGTTTATCACTGATGTAGTCTAAACGCCTACGAATTAGAGCTACGTATGGAGAATTTCGGTACCCAGGGAAATCCGTTCAACAGTTTCAAAATGGCGGTATTTCGTACCTTAAAAAAATCATAACTTTTTTATTTTACACTGAAAACCTGATATGACCATCGTGTTCAGATGATTCGACAATTGTGTTCAGGTGATTTGACCATCGTGTTCAGGTGATTTCACCATCGTGTACAGGTGATTTCACCATCGTGATCAGGTGATTCGACCATTGTGTTCAGGTGATTCGACCATTGTGTTCAGGTAATTTCACCATCGTGTTCGCGTGGTTTGACCATCGTGTTCAGATGATTTCACCATTCGAAAGAGGTTATGGGAATGCAACGAAGCGACTAAACGAATTTCAAAAAATGATTTTCATGAGTGTTCCCAACAATTGTATGAACGGTGGAACAAGTGTGTACGTACAGTAGAAGAGTATTTTGAAGACAAATAATTTTAAAATATTTTAGAACTTTCAATAAATTTTTATTGCCCAGTTTCAGGAACTTTTTGATCCCACCTCGTATATAGGATTTTGTTTTTGTTTTTTTTTTTTTTTTTTTTTTTTTTGTGTTTAACGTCCGGCTATTGTGCACACTTGGGCTAATGCTGACGATGGGATGATTTATAGCGTATGAAAATGCCAAGCCCTGGCCGGGAATTGAACCCGGGTCCTAGGAATTACGAAAATGAATCTCATAAGGAAGGTATTATTTATAAAATTTTATTTTTTTCTCACCGAAATTTTAAAGTTTAACACGTTTATTTATGCAGCGTGTGCTGCCATCTGTAGTTTTACCATTAAAGGCCTAGCTCATTTACCTACTGAATTTCAGTAAGAAGTTTGTGCAACATCAACTTATAAATACTTGATGTATACTTACACTATTAGCGATGTTTAACATTGTTGAGAAATCAAACTAATTTACTAGAAACGCAGAACACGACTGAGTTGTACTCAAACATTTTGCTACCTGCAGATTACCGTGTCGTGTTTACTTTTACTTGCTGATAACAATCTGGTATGGGTTAGCTTACAGCCTGCAAAGGACTTAGTACTTAATCTCGCTGTTACATGTTTATTGAATAACCGGTAGCAGACAGCTGACTCGCTGATGTCATGCAAGGTAAATTTAAACGATATTTTTTTATATTAAATTTTTATACGATAACGCAGCATAAATAAATCTACGTAAATGCAATTTTAAACGTTCATCATTTGGTTTGTGTTTTTTACGCAGGTCTGGTCAAAATATTCACAGATTATTCTGAAATTTTGTACAGAGATACCTTGTGTAAAGCCCGAACGACTTATGTGTAAGGTTTTTTCCTATTCACTTCCGTTTCAAGATGGCGGTCTTCGATTTACAATAAAGAGTATACAATTTTAGCCAAACGCATTGTTTTGTAATTTGGTACGGAGATACCTTGTATAAAGCCTAAATGACGTATTGCAAGATTCCCCCCCCCATTTTAATTCCGTTTCAAGATGGCCTCTATTTTAACAATGACGAGTGTACTTAGTTTTGGCCAAACGCATTGACAGATTGTTTTGTAATTTGGTATGGAGGTACCTTGTATAAAGCCTAAATGACGTATTGCAAGATTCCCCCCCATTTTAATTCCGTTTCAAGATGGCGGCCTCTATTTTAACAATGACGAGTGTACTTAGTTTTGGCCAAACGCATGACAGATTGTTTTGTAATTTGGTACGGAGGTACCTTGTATAAAGCCTAAATGATGTATTGCAGGATTCCCCCCATTTTAATTCCGTTTCAAGATGGCGGCCTCTATTTTAACAATGACGAGTGTACTTAGTTTTGGCCAAACGCATTGACAGATTGTTTTGTAATTTGGTACGGAGGTACCTTGTATAAAGCCTAAATGACGTATTGCAAGATTCACCCCCCCCATTTTAATTCCGTTTCAAGATGGCGGCCTCTATTTTAACAATGACGAGTGTACTTAGTTTTGGCCAAACGCATGACAGATTGTTTTGTAATTTGGTACGGAGGTACCTTGTATAAAGCCTAAATGACGTATTGCAAGATTCCCCCCATTTTAATTCCGTTTCAAGATGGCGGCCTCTATTTTAACAATGACGAGTGTACTTAGTTTTGGCCAAACGCATGACAGATTGTTTTGTAATTTGGTACGAAGGTACCTTGTATAAAGCCTAAATGATGTATTGCAAGATTTCCCCCATTTTAATTCCGTTTCAAGATGGTCTCTATTTTAACAATGACGAGTGTACTTAGTTTTGGCCAAACGCATGACAGATTGTTTTGTAATTTGGTACGAAGGTACCTTGTATAAAACCCAAATGATGTATTGCATGATTTCCCCCAATTTACTTCCGTTTCAAAATGGCGGCCTCTAACTTAATGATGACGATCGTACACAGTTTTCACCAAATACATTGACCGATTGTTTTGAAATTTTGTACGAAGGTACCTTGTATAAAGCCCGTACGATGTGTGTAAGATTGTTTCCCATTTACTACCGTTTCAAGATGGCGGCTTCGGTTTAACCTTGAGAGTGTAGTTGTTGGTTGTTTCCTGTAATACCCAGTATAATTTTGACCGCTTCATAGAGAAAGAGCAGTCGAATAAATTGGCCTAGTAATAAATTTCTCGCAAATATACGGTTATTGGTGAATTGTCGGGAAAAGTTACGAACGATGTAGTAGAGAGCTTTGTATATTAATTAAGAATATACTGCGAAGTCTACGGTTCCCTGAACTACTGGTTCCCCGCAGGGGGTTAGCTGCACCTATTGAGAGGATTTAGACGTCCCTCGCGGTACCCGAGTCTAACACACACTTACACTTACAACACTACACTGACGTTAACACTTTACACTCACACTTACATTTATGGTAAGTGTGCACAAATAATCAGACGTTAAAAAAATACATTTAAGGAGGCTATAATAGCCTAAATGTGCTTTTCAGATTAAAAAAAAAAAAAAAATGAACTACTGGTTATGCGACTTAAAAACGTTACGATAGAGAAATCATATTTTCAAAAAAGTATGCAATAAAAACATTGTTTTAAAAAAGTGCACGTGTGGAACTGGTAAAGTTACCGACAAGAAGCTTTTGTTAATGGTATCTTTACTGAATATACGAGAGTTGATCAAATATAAACGAGACTGACTTTCTAAAAACTTTTCCGTTGGACATTGAACTCTAAAGGGTGGGGTTTCAGGTA
>CM040191.1:60945688-60958188 GCA_022606455.1 Callitettix versicolor
GTAAGCGTGAAGAAATTTGCGGGCCGCATCAATCCGTTGCCGTTTGTGGTCTGCTTGACCCATTTTGCACAAACCTTGCTACACCCTAAATGGTCTATCAAAAGTTTATCAATGCAGGTCTTGCTGACATCAGGGATCATCTCGGAGAGCTAACGAACAGTCACCGTTCGATCGTTCAGCATTGCTTCTTCCACTTTCACAATCGTTTCGTCCGAATCGCTGTTCATCACGTCTGTATGTCCGTCTTTGAATTCTCTGCACCATTTGCGCACGTGTTTTATGCTCGTACATTTTTCTCCGCAGACATCACCCAGTTAGATATGAATGTCCCACCGGCGCAGTGTTTTTTTTACAGAAAAAACGATTCACAAAGCGCAATTCGCACCTGGCGAGAGATGGAAAAACCACTCCATTAATAACGGTTACGAAGCCAAGACAGCATCGCAGACCGCTCGCGGAGTGGGGATTGGGAGTGGAGGAACAAAGCTGCAAGTCAAGGTCACCGGATCCCGCGCAACAACGTTCGCAGCGACTATAGCGCCTTGGAACCTTACTTTACGGACAACCCTCGTAGAATAAAAGGCGATATTAGTGTGTGTTCTCTAGAGATGCAAAAACTACTGAACCGGTTTGTGCTGAAAATTTCACATTTTTTGCTTATTAACGCCAGCAGTGTTAAGAGAGTGATTTCACCGCCGTATCTCTTTCCGTTAAAAGTTGTCTTCCACCGGCTGCTGTGTTTAGAGAGTGGTTTGAATTAAATCCGTTAGGCAGTGCTGTTGTTTTGACAATTGGATTAGAGTACGAGTATATTCTGACTTCTCAAGTCAGGTAAGTTCAAACCATTATTGATCGAGCGAAGCGAGGTCTGCGTTTCAACTCGACCGTTCGGCATTTGGTTTGTGTTTGTTTGTTACGCAGTTTTCCTAATCACTTCCGTTTCAAGATGGCGGCATCTGATTTACAATAAGGGTTGTACGCAGTTTTGGCCAAACGCATTGGCCGATTGTTTTGAAATTTGGAAAGAAGGCAACTTGTTTTCAGCCCGTACGATTTATGTATACAATTGTCTCCCATTTACTTCCATTTCAAAATGGCGGCCCCTGATTTACTATAAGAATTTTAGCCAAAAGTATTTTCCGATTGTTTTGAAATTTGGAAAGAAGATAACTTGTATAGCCCGTAAGATATGTGTAAGACTTTTTTCCGTTTACTACCGTTTCAATATGGCGGCCTCTGACTTGCAATGGACAAGCGTACGCAGTTTCAGCCATACGCATTAAATGAATGTTCTGAAATTTATTACTGCTATATCTTGTATACAGTCCAAGTGATAACGTTTTTCCTATTTACTTCCTTTTCAAAATGGCCGCCTCTGATTTAACGATAACGATAGTTCCCTGCAGGGGGTGCAGACTAGCTGCACCTATTGAGAGGATTTAGACGTCCCTCGCGGTACCCGAGTCTAACACACACACACACACACACACACACACACACACACACACACACACACACACACACACACACACTTATACTTACAACACTACACTTACGACTTTAACACTTTACACTCACAGTTACATTTAGGGAGGCGATAATAACCTCTACGTGCTCTTAGCCTTAAAATAAAAAAAAAAAATGATTTAACGATAACGACTCTTTAACGATGAAACTCTTTACCAAAAAACTGAAACACTATCAGACATAATAAGAAAAAAGAGAATTGATTTTTATGAGCACATCCTCCGAATGGACAAAAATAGACTAACCAAAAAAATATTTGACTACTTTCGCAATAAAAGAGCCAAATCACTTTGGTTTAGAGAAACAGAGACAGACATAACAGAACTACAAATCACTGACACTATGCTCATGGACAGAACAGCCAAAACAATAACCAAGGACAAGAAGCAACGGTTCCAAGGCAAAGTCAAATCCAAGCGAACGATTCAAATCTCTGACGAAGAAATAAAAGCAAGATCACAACGAATGAAGCAATACTGGGCTACGAGGAAGGCACAGAACATTAAAAAGTGATTGATTTAGTGTACCCCAAAGTTGGGTAAAATAAATAAAGAGATAAGGAGTGTACGCAGTTTTGGTAAAACGCATTTGGCCATTGTTTTGAAATTCGGTACGATAGTACCTTGTACAAGCCCGAAAGACGTATGAATAATATTTTTTCCATTTACTTCCGTTTCAAGATGGAGGGCTCTGATTTAACTTTTAGTGTGTAATTGTTGGTTATTTCCTGTAGTATTGGCCGAACGATAAAACCATAATTTTGACAGCTGCGTTGAAAAAGAGCATGCAATTTGCAACAAAGTTGTTCAAGTAACAATTTTCTTAAATATTACGTTTAGCGGTTAAATTGGCGGGAAATATTACGTTTGCTGTCGTGGAGTGCTCTGTGTATTTAAGATTATACTGCGAGGTCTATTGTTCTTCATTTTTTTTTTTTTTTTTTTTTTTAACGTCCGACTATTGTGCACACTTGGGCTAATGCAGACGATGGGATGATTTATAGCGTAGGAAAATACCAAGCCCTGGACGGGAATCGAACCCGGGTCCTCGGGGTGAAAGTCAGTACGCTATCAACTAGGCCACCGAGGCGGCTTTTTTTAATTTTTGATACGTTTATATCCCTATACAAATTATTTATTTGATATTTTTAAAAAAAAGTTAGAAATTTCAGTACAACCTACGATGCTTAACTGTAATGAACACGAATACATTTTTGTATGTTAGAGTAAATTTGGAATTTTGAAAACTTAAAAATGCCCTTAAAAATTTCTAATTATTATCCTGAAAATCGCACTGTTTTTCAATACTGTTAAATACTATATACTGTTATACTGTTCTTCAATACTTGTATATATTTTTATTAAAAAAATTGACATTATTTTTATTCCCTGAAAAATACCGTAACTAGTTCTTATTGCTTCTGAATAACAATAACTGAATAACAATAACTGAATAACAATAACTGAATAACAATAACTGAATAACAATAACTGAATAACAATAACTGAATAACAATAACTGAATAACAATAACTGAATAATAATAACTGAATAACAATAACTGAATAACAATAACTGAATAACAATAACAATAACTTTTTCACTTTTTTACATACTTAGTCTGTCTAATCTGCTTTCCTTGTGGTATCCTGCATCCTTTCTGTCCTATAAAATAGCCTACAGACAGCAAGCCCATGAAATACTTCATCAATCTAGCTTTTGTCTTCAGGATAATGTCCCTTTCGCGTAATACCCTTTTCATTTTAATAAAAGTTCTTCTTACCATGATAACCTCTCCGTTACATATCCAAGCCGAGCGGCTATTCAAGACATGCAAGTCTCTTGATAGTAATTAAATCGATTAGGCCCTACTTGTACGGTTAAATACAAGTAGCCTGCGCTGGTCAACAAGTATAAAGCCGTAAAAAATATTCCGACACGTTTTACAAGTTCACACACACACACACACACACACACACACACACACACACACACACACACACACACACACACACACACACACACACACACACACACACACACACACACACACACACACACACACACACACACACACACACACACACACACACACACACACACACACACACACACACACACACACACACACACACACACACACACACACACACACACACACACATTGACATACGATTTGTTGGTTTAATGTTGTTTGTTCTATATTAACTGCCGCCTCGGTGGCCTAGTTGATAGCGTACTGGGCTTTCACCCCGAGGACCCGGGTTCGATTCCCGGCCAGGTCTTGGCATTTTCATACGCTTTAAATCATCCCATCGTCTGCATTAGCCCAAGTGTGCACAATAGTCGGACGTTAAACATAAAAAAAAACAAAAAAAAAAAACAATGTTTTCACATTTTAGTACTGAATTACCAACAAACCGAATAATTAGCAATCGGTTTATATATATAAGAAATATATTTCGGTTTAAGATGGTCCAAGTAATTGGACCATCTGCCGCTACGAACGCTGCAAGCGGCAAGGAAAGGGGAAGACGTTTGAGAAAATAGACAGTAATATTTAAGTAGTTAAACACTTTACCGCAAGATGCTACCAGCAGCGAGTGCTCGCAAAGCTCTCATAAGAATTATAGTTCTAGTAAGTTTATATTCAGTGCAAAGACTCAAGAGCAAAAAGAGAACAGAGATTACGTAGACCTGTGTCTTACTTGAAATGAAAGATTGTGGTTCTTGAATAAATTTATGAACAAGCAACTGAACAGAAACTAATTAACAAGCGTAAAATAATTTGTGTGGTTTAATTATCTGAAACAATTCTTAAGAGTTAAATCACGAGTTTTCGGTCAGAGCTTAAGTACGGAAATAATGGAATGCGAAGTTGTTTTTCCAAGTTGAAAGACATTCTCAAACTGCTGTATTATTCGTTGAAACGACGTTCCATTTTGAAATAGAAGCAACGGAAATGGCAGAATTTTAGAAACAATTCCAACTTCCAGCCAGCAATTCCGTAGCGGTAAACGGAGATTAGTTTTAGAATATAGTTAGTCAAGGCGTTGTTTTACTGTCTTTCAATTTCCCTTTTGTAGAGCAACGAACAAGACTATATGTAGACGTCACGAGAAGTTTAAGTAGACAACAATAGTTTTGTTTTTATTAATACAGGCGGCTTACAGTACAGTGTAAAATATTTCAGAAGCATACTATTTACTTTTTTGTTGTTGTTTATAAGTCGCCCTAGCCACCTCGGTGGCCTAGTTGATAGCTTTCACCCCGAGGACCCCCCGGGTTCGATTTCAGGCCAGGGCTTGGCATTTTCATACGCCATAAATCATCCCATCGTCTGCATTAGCCCAAGGTGCACAATAGTGGGACGTTAAACACACACACAAAAAAAAGAAAAAGAAAAAAAAGTCGCCCAATATTATAGAAATACTTATATAAGGCTAAATAGTACACATGAACCTTCTTACCAACTCCAAAAACTCTGGTTTAGATGCTACCAAAAAAATAATTGAAAAATCAAGTTAATTTCTCAAAACATGTTCAACCGATATGAAGAGTGATAATTCAAGGAGTGCGCTGAATTTGAATTAAAAACAAACTTACTCTTTGGGAGTAATTTGAAAAATAATCCGACTGCAGTTGAAGGTTTATTTTTGGTTTTTTTTTGTATTCACTTCCAAACCGTAAATTTCGTTTATTTACCGTTCAGCCGCCTCGGTGGCCTAGTTGACAGCGTACTGGGCTTTCACCCCGAGGACCCGGGTTCGATTCCCGGCCAGGACTTGGACATTTTCATACGCTATAAATCATCCCATCGTCTGCATTAGCCCAAGTGTGCGCAATAGTCGGAGGTTAAAAAAAAAGTTTATTTACCGTTGAAGTTGTTTTGTCTTGATGTCTACAACGGTGTGTTTCACATCCATGATTTCAAGGATTCTTATTTTTTTTTTATCTTTTCCCGTTTGTACCCACCTGCAGCTCTGCTCCAATAGTCCATTTCTATAGCTTTAAGACATTTTTCTGTTTTTTGTTTCAGTGGCCGTTCTTTGCTTTCATATGAGGTTATACTTTTATAATCGTATTATATATTCTACGTTTATTTATATTTGTTGATCCAATATGATGCTGTTTAGTATCCCTAATGGTCTTCTTCTTGATCTGTTCCGTTTTTTTATTTATGTGTCTAACAGTCCATCGCTAGTATGAGGGTTGTCCGTAAAATAAGGTCCCCAATAATTTTTCACAATAAAAAACATGTTTATTTGCATTTAATAACACATTTTTGGAAAGCTTACACTTTTTTCTATTTTTCGACATAATCGCCGTTGAGATGGATGCATTTTTGCATACGGTGAACCATTGTATGCCCGAGTCGAAAAACTCCCGCCGCGCCGCGAAGGTAGCTTAAAACTTTTTCTTTCCGCCCTCTCCGGTACTGCAATACGCCTCACCTAAATGTTTATTCAAATTAGGGAAGATATTGTAGTCACTTGGGGCTAAGTCCGGGCTGTAGGGCGTATGTGTGACAGTATCCCATCCAAATTGGTTAATGAGATCGGTTGTTACACGAGCGGTGTTCGGACGAGCGTTGTGATGGAAACATACTCCCTTCGTGAGCATGCCTCTCCTCTTGTTTTGAATCGAGCGGCGAAGGTTCTTTAACGTCTCACAGTAACGATCAGCATTGACTGTTGTGCCGGTATCCATGAATTCGCACAACAATAAACCCTTCCTGTCCCAAAACACGCTCGCCGTGACTTTGCCGGCAACAGTGTTTGTTTGAACTTCCGCGGCTTTGGCGATTCTGGCTGTTTCCACTGACGTGATTGTTCTTTCATTTCCGGTATTGTATAGTGTACCCAGGTCTCGTCCCCATTGACGTTTAAGTCCAAGAATTTCTTGCCATCGGCCTGAAAGAATTTCGTAGGCCTGAAGAAATTCGCGGGCCGCATCAATCCGTTGCCATTTGGGGTCTGTTTGGGACCCATTTTGCACAAACCTTGCTGTACCCTAAATGGTCTATCAAAAGTTTATCAATGCAGGTCTTGCTGACATCAGGGATCATGTCGGAGAGCTCTCGAACAGTCCTCCTTCGATCGTTCAACATTGCTTCTTCTACTTTCGCAATCGTTTCGTCCGAAATAGATGGCCGTCCGGAACGCTGTTCATTATGAACGCCCGTCTTTGAATTCTGTGCACCATTTGCGCACGTATTGTATGCTCATACATTTTTCTCTGTAGACTTCATACAGTTGGATATGAATGTCCACCGGTGCAGTGTTTTTTGCACACAAAACAAATCCATTACTAACGGCTACCAAGCCAAGACTGAGCGTCGCAGATCGCTCGCGGAGTGGGGATTCGGATTGGAGGAACCAAGCTGCAAGCCAAGGTCACCGAATCCCGCGTAACAACGTTCGCAGCGACTATAACGCCTTGGAAACCTTACTTTACGGACAATCCTAGTAATTGTCATTCCCAAATACTTGCAAGTTGTACACACCTATATTTTTGTGTCGTATTCCAATAGAAGATTCCTGCTCTGCCCTCCAAAGCACATCAAACTCCGTTGTGTTTAGGTTTACCTCAAGTCTTCAAATATAATATTCCTCTATTAATATCCTACTAATGTATTATGCGGTATATAGTTTTTTTTTATAAAAACATTAAATCAGATAAACATGCTTTTTACTAAACGGACAATAAATCAGTGCTCAGTGCTTGCGGAATAATACAGATTATATTTATTAGAAATTCAACCGTTTGTGACTTTATTTACTTTCGTCATGACGCGTTTCGAAATTAAGTTACCATCTTCAGAACTCACTTCTAGAAGGTCGTAAACACATTAAAATTTGTATAAAAAATACACAATTATTAATACATAAACATTACAGTAAATGCATCAACGCAAGGATGGATTAAAGAGGCGGAGGGGCAACCACCCCTCCTGAGACAAGAGAAAGAAAAGTACAAAAATGTAAAAGATCCTATTTTACTTTTAAAAAAATGGAAGTATATACGTATCTTTCGAGGAAAAGGACAAAGGAGGCATGAGAGTACATTAAAACCGCCACATTATCCTTCTCAAATTTGTACGTACGTAACATTTTGTCGGTATATACACATGTAAGTTGGTGCACTTTGTAATGCTCACACTGAGGGTGAGAACGGGTGAGAACATAAATATCAATTAGATATGTTTGCTCTCCCTTCTCTTCCTGTGTCAAATGCAACAGTGGAAAGATCTTTCTCAACTCTGAATTGATAAAAACGTGGTTCAGAAACACTTGGTTGTGGCGCTTAACTTGTGTTGGTTTGCTACATGTTCTTAGAAATTTGCATGGTTAACAACGGGGAAAAATACATTTTTTTTCCGTTAGTCTCCATACTTTACGCCAGTTGGCTTTGAGGATGAGATCAGCGTTAACGGTAAGGGAGTAACTGCGGCTATATATAAAGAAATATAGGTTATATAAAAAATAAAAAACAAATATATATATATATATATATATATATATATATATATATATATATATATATATATATGAGAAGAGGGGAAAGAAGTAAAGCGTGTTTTTATGTTTAACCAGCTGGTATAATAATCATGAATATCAATTAACATTCTCAAAACTGAATTCTTAATATTAAAAGAAAATATTCTTTTATTTAATCAGAGAGGAATAATTGTCAAAGCAACCCTATAAGTATTTTGCAATTGAGAAAATAAAAAAATCAAACAAAGTATTGTACGAGAAAGAAATGGTTATGAACAATCGCCTTATCACAATTAGAGAGGTCGCTGATAATGTTGGCATATCGATTGGATCGTTTCATGACATTGTTTCCAGTGTTTTGTGTATGAAACGCGTGGCAGCAAAATTTGTTCCAAAATTGTTGAATTTTGAACAAAAACAGCGCCGAATGGAAGTTGCTCAGGAGTCACTAAATGAAGTCAACGACGGTGCAGAATTACTGAAACTTATCATAACAGTTGACAAAACATGGGTTTACGGATATGACGTCGAAACTAAGGCTCAATCATCCCAGTGGAGGCATTCTGGCTCGCCAAGACCGAAAAAGGCTCGACAAGTGCGGTCGAACGTGAAGGTTATGCTCACTGTGTTCTTCGATATTAATGGCATAGTGCATCATGAATTCCTGCCACCAGGTGAAACGGTCAATAAGAAGTACTACCTACAAGTCCAACGCCGTTTGCGTGAGGCAATCCAAAAAAACGCCCGGATCTGTGGAAAAACAATTCATGGCTTTTGCACCACGATAATGCACTTCATTGCTTGTTCGTAATTTTTGGCCAAAAACAGTACTGTAACGATGCCCCAGCCTCCATATTCGGCAGACATGGCTCCGTGTGACTTTTTCCTATTTCCAAAAATAAAGGGAACATCAAAGGGCCGTCGTTTTACAGCCGTATATGAGATTAAAAGCGCATCGCTGAAAGAACTAAAGGCTATCTCAAAGTTCGAGTTTGAGAAGTGTTTCGAGGATTGGAAGAAGCGCTGGCACAAGTGCATAATCTCCAATGGGGACTATTTTGAAGGCGACAACATCAGTGTAGAAGAATAATAAATATTTTGTTCAAAAAATTATAATTCTCGTTATCTTCTGAACACACCTCGTGCACCATACGAGACCACCTTTACTTTTCTTCCGAAGAAAGTTACAATTGTTGACTTATACTCACATTCAAAATCCCACTAATCTTGGTCGGGATCCCATAACTTTATACGAATCTAACGTTCCAACCACTACTCTAACAGCACTGATATTTTTCTAATATTATTTTAAAAATAAAAATATGTATAGTTAAAAATTTAAAGCTAAAAAAACCGCAACTTTTAACAACGTACAGAATCTTATGTAAAAGTGTTTTAATATCTATTTCAATATATTATCTTTTAATTTGTTTCTATGGTGATAGAGTTTTATAGAGTTTGTGGTTTTTAAAAACTAGAATCTAAATAAGTTGTGATTTTTTCGTCTAAAATAGAGTATATTTTTACGCTTATTTTGTGTCAGTTTTAAATTTCAAAACAGTTTAATAATACTAGTTTTTGTAGGTATTATTTCAAAAATTTTCATCCCCCAAGGACGCCCTCCGGTAAGCAGAATCTTGCAATCAACAGTATTGCATTAATCCGTCAATGCGTCAACGTCAGTTACGCACTGCGGTGTATTGTAATGTTTTACGTGTGTGTTTTTTTGATACAAATTTTAATGTGTTGACGAGCTCCTAGGAGTGAGTTCTGAAGATGAGTAATGATCCCGAAACACGTTAGAAAGTAAATGAAGTCACAGACGGTTTAATAGATTATTTATAAAAAATTAAGTGACTTGGATACGTTTTTAAAATGAATTAAAAATTATATATTTTTTTTATGCAATTTAGAAAATTAACATTTGATTTTTATCAAACAGCTGTTTTGAAAATTATAATTAGTTTTTATTCGATATCTGTTATGAAAAAATAAGTCTTATAAGGATGGGGAGGGAACTTGGAAGGGTTAATTGTTCTCTTCAGGAATGGCTTTTCAAAAAAAACTTATTTATTGGGCCTCTTCGTTACAAAATGAATGTATCTTTGAAACTTCATGCCTCGGGCTATTGCAGTCTCGGTTGTGTTGATTTGTCAGTCAAGATATTGCATTTTTTATTATTGAGACTTGTAATGATGTAGCTATGATTCATTGTCATTAATAACTTAACTATTATTGTTTGAATGTTTGTAACCGTCTTCAAATTGCGTTAGCTTTAAGAAAGGTTGAAATACTCTTTGTCTTATTATCTTTAATAACATAGTTGGTGTTTTCTGTTTAACCGCTGGTTTTAAAGAAGGAAAATTGAAGTGGAAAGCTTTTCTATTGTTTACATCATCACCTGGAGATGCTTCAAGGACAACCGTTGAATGTTGTCGGAAGTGTTGGGAGTGTAGCAGGTGTTTTGCGAATGAGATCGATTTTTGATGGCAAATATTATTAGAGAATTTTCGTTGGAGCGGCCATCTTGGTAAGACCCAAACAAATATTGAGAAATTAGACTACGAGTCGTGTTCAGAAAGTAACGAGAATTTTTAAATTTCGCGGGCTTGGAGAGTCCGATTGTCACACTTTTTTTTATTATGTTGGTATACATGCCCTTGAAGTATGATAAAACTTTCAGCTGTTAATGTTTTAACAAAGTGTGTGAAATGTTAACAAAGGCCTATAGTGAATCTGCTTTGAGTAAAGCAAGAGATTACGAGTGGAATAAGCGTTTCCAAGAAGGCCGTGAAGACGTTGAAGATGACGAACGCCCTGGACGCCCCAGCACATCAACAACCTATGAAAACGTGGAAAAAGTGAAAGAAATGGTTATGAACAGTCGCCGAATCACAATTTGAGAGATCGCTGATGATGTTGGCATATCGATTGGATCATGTCATGACATTGTTTCCAGTGTTTTGTGTATGAAACGCATGGCAGCAAAATTCGTTCCAGAATTGTTGAATTTTGAACAAAAACAGTGGCGAATGAAAGTTGTTCAGGAGTCACTAAATGAAGTCAACGACGATGCAAAATTACCGAAACGTACTATAACAGGTGACGAAACATGGGTTTACGGATATGACGTCGAAACTAAGGCTCAATCATCCCAGTGGAGGCATTCTGGCTCGACAAGTGCGGTCGAACGTGAAGGTTATGCTCACTGTGTTCTTCGATATTAATGGCATATTGCATCATGAATTCCTGCCACCAGGTGAAACGGTCAATAAGGAGTACTACCTACAAGTTCAACGCCGTTTGCGTGAAGCAATCCGAAAAAAACGCCCGGATCTGTGGAAAAACAATTCATGGCTTTTGCACCACAGCTCACACTTGTTCGTGATTTTCGTATTCCTTTGTAGGTTTTTTGATGTGAATTGATTACCACAGTTAGGTAAAATATTTCATAATAACAGTAAAGTTATGGCTACACCTTAATAACATCGAACTGCAATAGAATTGAGTAATAAAATCTGGATAAGATGTAATGTATACAACACTATTTTTAATTACTGACTTTTTATCTGTAAATAAACATTGGGTTTGTTTTCGGAAGTTTAACTGATAAGATTAAATTTTATTACGAAGTTGCTACTTATTGTACAAGGATTTGCCATGTTTATCCAGCTTACCAGGTTAATGGTGTCAGTTAATCAGTATACCCTCCATTTTCTGATAAGGTATTTTTCGGCGATTTTGTGTAGCGTTTTTTGGTGACCCGTGGTTTTCTGATCATATTTAAGACTTAGTTTTATTTCCGGTTTGACCGTTCGGGGTTCGTCTTTTAGTTTTTAAGGATTTTAACATACGCCTAAGCATCTACGCTTATTCATGATCAGGTTTTAAGTTTGCGACTCGGTGGTCGATGTGACTAAAGCACGTGTCAGTCTGCTGCGTTCCTTAACTGCGTACCTTAAGGTTCTTAGTTCTAGCTGCAGTTACTTTAGTTATTTTCCCCTTACCGATAACGCTCTCGTCCTCAATAGTCTGACTGGCATAAAGTATGGACGTTAAGAAAGAAAAAGCTTTAAGTTAGGCAGCCGCCTCGGTGGCCTAGTGGATAGGGTCGAACTCCGAGGACCCGGGTTCGATTCCCGGCCAGGGCTTGGCATTTTCATACGCTATAAATCATCCCATCGTCTGCATTAGCCCAAGTGTGCACAATAGTCAGACGTTAAACACAAAAAAAAGAAAAAATTAATTTAGGCACTTGAGAACGGAAGTTGATACTCTCGAAATATGTATTGTTTTTATACATACAAATGATGGCAAATGTCCATGAAATGCATCAAAAAACCTTTATATTTTTTTAAAAAATACTAGGCTACATATCCTGACACGGTTGTTAGGCCTAACATAGTGATGCGTGAAAAATCTTTATATTTTTTTACAGAATACTCCATTAGCAAACTAATATGGTTGTTAGGCT
>CM040191.1:60963188-60985688 GCA_022606455.1 Callitettix versicolor
GCTGCACAGTGTTGAACGAATGTACTCACAACTGGTTTCCATTTTACAATAAAAGTTTAAAAGATTGACCTTGTAACTTGGCCAGTTGCAAAGCGAGTTTGCTTTCGCGGGGGGGGGGGGAGGAGAAGAGCACCATTGCAATATGATCACGGTAAACGCGAATCCGATTCCGTTTCCAAAAGTCGACTCGAGAAATGTCCTTTAGTGTTATATAAGTGTGGCCACGTGGAGAAATGGACATTCGCTCGATACTCTTGTCGCGTCAGTAGGAATGAATGCGTCATTCTTGCTAACCGACTCAGTCGGAGTCAGCCTGACAAAATTGTGTAGAGGCTCTGTGTTGTTTTTCATTGTTTGCAAGTAGTCTGGGACATTGTTTCTGGCTCCGTCCGAAAATAGGCAAAACATCGTTGTCCGTTTACTTCCAACTTCGGAAAAGTCTCACAAAAGTTTTTTTTTTAATGAAGTAAATGTTTGTTAACCCACCAGTTTTGTAAGAGTGCAGTTGAAAATTATAAATAGAGCGGATAACGTTAGGGTGCTGGTGCTGAATAATTTGGCTGGGAATGTTGGCACACTTGTTCTGGTATGTAAATACGATGGAGTAAATGGTTCACGACTCACCTGCACGGCGGTAATTTAAAATAACTGCATCCAGTAATAATGTTGTTTTGTCTGCTCGTAAACAATTAAAATAACTTTATCCCTTTAAACGCACTAGAAGTACAGCCACGGTTATAAAAAGCTAGCTCGATATTTTCGGCTGAAGTCCAAGTGATTGGACTATTTGCCGCTAGGAGTGCTACAAGCTGCAAGAACAGGGCTGGAGACGTTTGTAAAAATATACAGTTCTGCATTTCATAGTATAAATTTACTGCATGACGACACAAGGTAACAAGTAGTAAGGAAAGAGAAAATGTAAGAGAGAGTACAAAAAGCTTGTAAATAAAAACGTACTAGGGTTACTTACGGGACTGGCTGACAGAAGTGACTACTTCTTTTAGCATGCCTGACTGTGTGCTTTTTTAATATTATTATTTAATTATTTTTTATAAAAATTTAGATGCATGCAGGAAAGGGCAACTCTTGAAAATTATTTTCGTATTAAATTTCGCTTGTATGTAGGTACACAAGTTAAAAATTAACTGAAATTGTCACAGACTATGAATTTGAGTATATTAGGCTATATAAGGGACTTCAATAATTAATCAGTTTATAACCCTACTTTTGACAGTTATACTATCTAAGTATACTATATAAGTATCTAAGTATCTAAATAAATATAATACTTGTGATTCTGGCATTAAACATTGGTATAGGTCATATACATTAAATAATTATCTACACAAATTTAGCTGTTTAGAAGTAGTCGCTTCTGGTCTAGATATATACAAGAACAATATATGTTGTGAGGTATACATTACGGATTCAAACGTGACGCGTTAGCAAATGTTTATACCCATGTTTTGTTAACCGTGGCCATATAAGTTTTCACTTCAAAGATACACATTGTTAATCACAAAAACGGCCTAATAATAATAATGTTTATAATAATAATGATGTAATAATAATGTTTGGAATAATAGTGTTCATTAGAGTGCGCGTATGGATGTGTTAGAGCGATCCGTGACGGCAAACTGAATTTTTTTCCGTTTAAAACATACACCCACACCACGCAACAAAAACTTCAATTAGAGCGTTCCGTGACGGCAAACTTGAATTTTCCCCGTGCAAAACACACCCATACCACGCAACAAAAACTTCAATTAGAGCGTTCCGTGACGGCAAACTTGAATTTTCCCCGTGCAAAACACACCCATACAACGCTACAAAAACTTCAATTAAAGCGTTCCGTGACGGCAAACTTGAATTTTTCCCGTGCAAAACACACCCATACAACGCTACAAAAACTTCAATTAAAGCGTTCCGTGACGGCAAACTTGAATTTTTTCCCGTGCAAAACACACCATACAACGCGACAAAAACTTCAATTAGAGCGTTCCGTGACGGCAAACTTGAATTTTTCCCCTAATTTTTACCTTATTTTTTTGAAGTTGTTTGTATTTGAAATAATTATGATACATATATATGATAAAGTATTAAATTTTTGTTTGCTTTAATAAAGAGTTTTGTCTTCTTATTGTCCGACCTTTCTTGAGTTCCGGCTTTTATCAAGGGTGACGTGTAAACGGTGTTCTACTGCTTTATAAAAATAACACACACACACACGCACGCACGAATGCATACGCGCGCGCGCGCACACACACACACACGCTCACGCACTCATGTACGCACACAGACACACACACACACACACACACACACACACACACACACACACACACACACACACACACACACACACACACACACACACACACACACACACACACACACACACACTCAGGCACAGGCACAACACACACACACACACACACACAACTGTAACGACCATTCGAAAAAAGATCTAAAAGTATATTTCTTATTATAATGACCATTCCCATTGCTAATGTTCCGACTGGAATTCGCAATTAGCGCACAAACATAGCACAATGTTCTTATATTTAATGATATACGTAAAATAAGTTTAAATGGAACACTTACGCCCGGTTGCAAGAACATCCATAACGTCCATACGTCTACTCTCATTACTGAAAGTGACTTTAAAGTTAAATGTGTTCTCTATTGCAAGAACATTTGTAACAAACCTTTACGTAACGGATGTTTAAAACTTTGTTAAAATTAAATAACAATTTATTGGCTGGTCAGATGGCCGACCGACGAACAGCTGATCATTTTCAGGTTATTTGTACAATTGGTTTGAAGGTTATATGTTTTGTGTACATTCGTTTATTTATTTTTTTTCTAGTAGCAGGCCAGTTGTGGATATTTTTGTACTTCCAATAAAACAATCAGAAACTGCAAAAACAAAAATAAAGTATCTGTTTTGCACCAAAATTAAATGTTATTTAAAATTATTGTATTACAAACTGAATCCTGAACGAAACTGAAAAATAAGAACTTTTATACATTGTAAAACATAACCTCTAAAAATATATTTAAGCATTTGGTTTAAATGAGCTGCATAGGTAAATTACTTTAACCAGCGTATAACGAGCCTTTATCAAGAGTTATTGAAAATAAGTAAACATATAATATACAATAAAATTATAAAAAGTATTATCTTATATGGAAGCGAAGTATGGCTACTGAAACAAAAAACAGGAAAATGTCTTGTAGCTGCAGAATTGGACTGTTAGCGAAGAACCACGGGTCGGTCAAGACTGGAAAAGATAAAAATTTAAGAATCTGTGAAATCATGGACGCGAAGCACTCTATTGCAAACAAAGCAACTTCGATGGTTTGGCCATGTCCAAAGGACATCTACTTCGCAAACAGACATCTACGAAAATGTACTTCCCAAACAAACATCTAAAAAGGACATCTAAAAAAATCTACTTCCCAAACAGACATCTAAAAAGGACATCTACGAAAATCTACTTCCCAAACATACATCTAAAAAGGACATCTACGAAAATCTATTTCCCAAACAGACATCTAAAAAGGACATCTACGAAAATCTACTTCTCAAACAGACATTTAAAAAGGTCATCTACGAAAATCTACTTCCCAAACAAACATCTAAAAAGGACATCTACAAAAATCTACTTCCCAAACAGACATCTAAAAAGGACATTACGAAAATCTACTTCCCACACAGACGTCTAAAAAGGACATCTACGAAAATCTACTTCCCAAACAGATTCTAAAATGGAAACCGTATTGTCGCAGAAAAAGAGGAAAGTCTAGACTTATTTGGAGAGAAAGAATTGATAAGGAAGTGAGAGAGGGTATTGGATCAAGATCTGTGGAACGACAGGGGAAAATGGAAACTAGGAAACGGAAGACGCCGGAGAACGTTTTAAACCGAAAAGAATATAACGGTCCTTTAAATTTTAACAGACTTTCCATCGAATTTTTTTAGATCAGTAATTGAATGTGAGAAAGTTTGTGCAATGTTTTTGCACTATTTTTGTTATTTGTTTTCATTTATAGAACCACAATAATGTCATTACAAAACTATGTGCTTAGAATTAAACCACGCGTACATAAATTGTTGCTTTATCTTTGTTAAGAAACGTGAGAAATGACTTAATCATTGTTTTGTGTTTAACTTCCTTTTTGTAATTAATCGCGGGCGAAATAGTTCTTGTGAAGATAAAAATAGTTATCAAATACTGATTGCAAGCTTAACACAAAAACTTGATTATCACACTGACGTGATGGTAGCGCATTTCTAACACAATTCGTTTTTACAATCGTTTGTAAAAAAAACCTGTTAAACTTCGCCGACTGAAGCGAAGCTTTTGTTAATGATATCTTTGCTGAATATATAATCAGTTTGGAGATATGTTTACAGATATCTTGTTTTTATGTTCAGTATAATGATCTGTCTTCCTTAGCTTCGTCAATTCTACTTTCGTTGACGCGTTTCGGAGAACCTCCATCTTCAAAAACTATATCTATAATATATAGATATACTCTATACTCTAAAAGTATAGATATAGTTTTTGAAGATGGAGGTTCTCCGAAACGCGTCAACGAAATTAGAATTGACGAAGCTAGGGAAGGCAGATCATTATACTGAGCATAGTGATAATAATCCTAGCAGAAAAGAAGAAGAATATAAAAAGAATATCTTGTTTTGTTTAATTAAAAATAAATATGTGGACCTAGCTTAGATATTACTTACTGTAGTTATAGTAAAAGATCAGTTTTTTATATTAATTTGTAACGATCAGCTGATTTCATTGAACAGCTGATAGGCTGTAATAATTTTTCAAGTTGTGTTTTTAAAAAGGAGCGGTAACAACAATTATTATTAGGACGTTTATAAGTTTATAATATTCATTATAATATTTATAATATTTTAAGTTTTTATTAATTTGGAATGTATTATAAACGGTTACAACGTCCAAGCGTTCTTCAACTAAGGAAAAATACCGAAACCAAAGCAACTCAACGTTTTCATATAATACGCGTGTACTGTTTATCGGAAAGGAAGAAGAAAAAGAGAAATTCGTTTGTTCCACATTTCCGTTACATTATTCCGTTCGGAAGACTTTTTTCTATTCACTCCTCTCGTCAAAGCTAACACTTCAAGCTTCGCTTCAAAAAATTGTAGTCAGTAGTGGGTTTTGAACTTAACGTCCCTCAGAAGCAGAAAATGTAGTACTGAGCTACGAATACTCTTGGGAAAATCAGCTCAATGGTAGACTTCAGTTTATTTAATGAATACGAATAATATGTATAAGATTATCATGATGTTTTTTTTATTTGACGCGTATTATCGTGACGCTATTTGTACTATCTTGAGTATATATTTTTTGTCACATACAGAAGGAAAATAGCCGCCTCGGTGGCCTAGTTGATAGCGTACTGGGCTTTCACCCCGAGGACCCGGGTTCGATTCCCGGCCAGGACTTGACATTTTCATACGCTATAAATCATCCCATCGTCTGCTTTAGTCCAAGTGTGCACAATAGTCGGACGTTAAACACACAAAAAAAACAAATAAAAACAAAAACAAAAGGAAAATGTAATATTTTTGGAAACTCACTTCCATCACAGCTACACGCGTGATTATTTTAATATTTATTACTTGGTCCGGATGTGTTGTTTATTTTAAATTTACCTACACATCTCTGCTACTGTATATGCACAGTAAATAATTATGTGTTTGTGTATTGGAAGTGACGTGACGCAGACAGCCAAGATAAATGCCTGATAGACGCCCGTAGGGACGTAATCAATAAATATGCATGTATCGTGTACGTAGTCTACTTATGTTATAGCGCACACCCTAGGTGTCTGTAGCAAATATCAATTTATAATGTAAAGTCTGGTAGACGAAGGGAGAAAAATATTGTTTATTAACGAATTTCCATTGGAAAACGAGTTATAGGACGCTCATAACACGGTAAGGCTGATACACAGGCTCATTAAATTTTCAAGGGGCCGTTAAAATTAACGTATTAAGTATCACCTGTATTATAACATATGGTAGTGAGGTATGGCCAATTAAGAGGAGAACAGAAAGAATGCTGTTGGCTACTGAGATGGACTTTTGGAGAAGAGCGGCAGGAAGATCAAGAAAAGAGAGAGTGAGAAATGAAATCATACGGAGGATAATGGACGTAAGGCATACAATTGTAGAGGACATAAGAAAAAAACAACTGGTTTGGTACGGGCGTGTACAAAGAATGCCGGATGAGCGAATTCCCCAAAAAATCATGCAATGGCGAACACCTGGAAGAAGAAAACGAGGAAGGCCGAGACTGAGCTGGAGAGAGGGAGTCGAAAAGGAAATAAAAAAAAGGGATCTAACAGAAGACCTGTGGTGGGACCGCGATCGGTGGAGGTTGGAGATCGGAAGACGTCGTAGAACGTTGTAGACCGAATTATATATAAAAAAAAATTTCGCGTGTGTACAGCTACACAAGTTAAAAATTAACTGAAATTGTCACAGATTATGAATTTGAGTATCTTAGACAACATAAAGAACTTTAATAATTAATCAGTTTATAACACCAATTTTGACAGTTATACTGATAAAAATAATAATAAATATAATATTTGTAATTCTGGTATTAAACATTGGTATAGGTCATATACATTAAATAATTATCTACACAAATTTAGAAAATACACATTTTTAAAATTAACAAGAACAGTAAACTTAACCTCAATTGAAATGATGTTGAAGCTCTTGTGTGAAATCAGCTGTTTAGAAGTAGTCGCTTCTGGTCTGGATATATACAAGAACAATATATGCTGTGAGGTATGCATTACGGATTCAAACGAGACGCGTTAGCAAATGTTTATACCCATGTTTTGTTAACCGTGGTTTTGTTTTCACTTCAAAGATACATTTTGTTAATCACAAAAACGGCCTAATAATAATAATGTTTGTAATAATAATGATGTAATAATAATATTTTGGAATAATAGTGTTCATTAGAGTGCGCGTATGGATGTGTTAGAGCGATCCGTGACGGCAAACTGATTTTTTTTCCGTTTAAAACATACATCCATACCACGCGACAAAAACTTCAATTAAAGCGTTCCGTGACGGCAAACTTGAATTTTCCCCGTGCAAAACACACCCATACCACGCAACAAAAACTTCAATTAAAGCGTTCCGTGACGGCAAACTTGAATTTTCCCCGTGCAAAACACACCCATACCACGCAACAAAAACTTCAATTAAAGCGTTCCGTGACGGCAAACTTGAATTTTCCCAAAACAAACACACCCATACAACGCTACAAAAACTTCAATTAAAGCGTTCCGTGACGGCAAACTTGAATTTTTCCCGTGCAAAACACACCCATACAACGCTACAAAAACTTCAATTAAAGCGTTCCGTGACGGCAAACTTTAATTTTCCCCGTGCAAAACACACCCATACAACGCTACAAAAACTTCAATTAAAGCGTTCCGTGACGGCAAACTGATTTTTTTCCGTTTAAAACATACACCCACACCACGCGACAAAAACTTCAATTAGAGCATTCCGTGACCGAATTATAGATAGATAGTATCACCTGTATTACTGTGCACTTTCTGATCCGTTTTCACTATTAGTGCTGCCTTCGTGTTGTTTCAGTTTAAGACTGTTTAGCAGGTACATTTTTCTCTTCAGTTGAACTGTATCGATTGGAAGATGTTATTGCTTGCGGGTTATATTTGCTTTTAGAATATTTCTGTAGAAGAGTTTATTTTAAAAGCAATGTCTTTCCGTATATTTCCTTTGATGTGATTATTATCGTAATGCACACGTTGGAGGTTATATAAACACTCATGGTCTCTCACTAACTCAGATATTCTTTGTCCGTTCTTCCTTTAAAAAAAAACAACAAATAATAACTTGGTCTACAAAAGGACGTCAGTTTTTCAATAATAAATGAGTGAAAGATGTGGTGGCTGTCGGATTGATGGAGTGTGAGAGAAGCTGTTTGCTGTAGATAACGACGAATTAACACGAACGGTGACGGAATTACACGAAGTAGTGTAAACGACACTAAGGCAGCGTTAAGGTTGTCTTTTGACCGTTTACGCTTGTAGGGCTGGACTTGTGCTGTGTTAGTGCAGTGTCGAATGGACTTACTCTGGTGGTCAAATAAAACAGCACTAAACCTGCACGGCACTAGCACAGCACTACTAATGAAAAACAGTTTCTGACTTCCCCTATATAATATCGTAGATAGTACTGGTAAAAGCAATTCCATTTGAAAATGTATAGCCTCAATCCAGCACTGTAGGCGAATACCAGTTTCTGACTTCCCTATATAATACGAGGGCGGTTTGATAAGTCAGTGACTTTTTGAATTTCCCGCGCAGTTACTCCAAATGCAACAGTGCTGCCGTCAACTGTAATCTATCAGTGGGCAACTTTCTAATTTTGGGCAAGCTACGTCGTGCAGTTGGTGTTTGATAGCCGTTCAAAGCAGACAACCTCGTGAAATTTTACGAAAATGGAAAAAAGTGAATTTCGTGTACTGATTAAGCATTACTTTTTACGTAAAAAATCCATCACTGAAACTAAAGAAAGACTTGATAAATACTACGGGGACTCGGTACCATCAATATCAATGGTTAAGAAGTGGTTTACAGAATTCCGTTGTGGTCGTACCAGCACTAGTGACGCAGAACGTTCAGGTCGCCCAAAAGAAGTGATCACGCCGGAAATCGTCGATAAAATCCATGAAATGATATTGGATGATCGGAGAATAAAAGTGCGTGAGTTGGCTCATGCTGTAGGTATCTCAACTGAACGGGTACATCATATTTTACACGAATATTTGGACATGAAAAAACTCTCCGCGAGGTGGGTGCCGCGATTGCTCACACTCGACCATAAGCGCAATCGTGTGACCACTTCAAAAGAGTGTTTAGCAATGTTCAGCCGTAATCCGAACGAATTTTTGCGCCGTTTTGTTACTGCGGACGAAACATGGATCCATCACAACACGCCAGAGACCAAGGAACAATCGAAACAGTGGGTTGCTAGGGGTGAACGTGGACCAAAGAAGGCCTAACAGAGTCTGTCAGCCAACAATGTCATGGCCACAGTTTTTTGGGATGCACGCGGTGTCATTCACATCGATTACCTCGAGAAAGGTAAAACGATCACCGGCGAATATTATTCAAAGCTTTTGAACAGATTCGACGTTGATTTGAAGCAAAAACGGCCGCATTTGGCGAAGAAGAAAGTGCTGTTCCATCAAGACAATGCACGTGTGCACACTTGTCTAGTCACGGTGGCCAAAATCCACGAATTGGGATACGAACTGCTACCCCATCCAGCATATTCTCCAGATTTAGCCCCCTGCGATTATTTTCTGTTTCCAAACCTAAAGAAATGGCTGGGCGGTAAGAGATTTGAGTCGAATGAAGAAGTCATTACCGAAACAAACGCGTATTTTGAGAGCTTTGAGGAAACCTATTATTTGGAGGGAATAAAAAAATTAGAAAAACGCTGGACTAAATGTATCGAGCTAAAAGGTGATTATGTAGAAAAATAAAATGTTTATTTGCCAAAAAAAATTTGTTTTATTCAAAAAGTCACTGACTATCAAACCGCCCTCGTAGCGTGGATAGTACTGTAAAAGCAATTCCATTTGAAACTGTATAGCCTCAATCCAGCTCTACAGGTGAAAACCAGTTTCTGACTTCCCCATATAATGTCGTGGATAGTAATGTAAAAACAATTCCATTTGAACACTAGATGCACCTATTGAGAGGATTTAGACGTCCCTCGCGGTACCCGAGTCTAACACACACTTACACTTAAAATACACTTACGACTTTAACACTTTACTCTCACTCTTACATTTAGGGAGGCGATAATAGCCTCAATGAGCTTTTCGTTTTAAAATTAAAAAAAAGTCCATTTGAAAAGGCTCTGCATCAACCTTAGCATTACAGGTGAAATCTCACCTTAACGAGGATCATGAAATTTTCTAAGTGTCATTACATTTAATGTATGAGATCCTGCTGCAGTCAACTCACTGCCATCTTAGAACTCATAACGTTGTCTATGTTTACACAAGAGCCGCCTCGGCGGCCTAGTGGATAGCGTACTAGGCTTTCACCCCGAGGACCCGGGTTCGATTCTCGGCGAGGGCTTGGCATTTTCATACGCTATAAATCATCCCATTGTCTGCATTAGCCCAAGTGTGCACAATAGTCGGACGTTAAAAAAAAAATACAAACACCAATCGTGTTTAATTTAAACCACAATTAATTACAGTAATTACTTCTTTGCTTGTACTTTTCATAGTCAAACATAAATACATTGGATGTGATTATTTTAATTTGGAATTGTGGTTAATTTTTTTATCTTTTTTATAATCGTTACTAAAGCATTGTTTAACAAATCTAATTTAATTCGAATATTTGTCGGATAATTCGAATAATTTTACGTCGCGAAATACAAAGCGGCCAGCCGAAGTGGGATATTCGGTCACGCAAGCAAGGATATGTCAGTGCGTTTTGATCCCATTGGTAGATTAATAATAGCATTAAACGTTAGATTTAATAAAAAACATGTAACAAGTAATAGTACGGGAGCTCACCATACTGTAATAAAAACAGAGAACCTGCGGTAACGAACTTTTTACTTTATTAAATTACAATCTGGATAATGGAAAGCAATTCATCAATTTAAAGTTAAGAAACTTTGTGCCGTTGTGTGTGTATTTTATTTTATGATAAGGCATCAGACTGCAAGAATATTTTCGCAAAATTTACTTTTAAAATTACACGCCCGGATGAGGGTAGTATCGAGTTACGTTGTTAGTTTCTGTTTTCTTCCCTGAACGGTTTCAAATTTCCACCCTGTCCAAATACAGCTCATCTAATCGCAAAGCGCACGGAGCTTGAGCGTGTAATTATAACGGGATTATACGTGTAAGGAGCGCTAATTAACGAACAGCTGTTTTTGCTAAGCCCTTTAATGTTACGCTTTGTTATTTATAAGGTAATAACTGTTTGGGTATTATAACAAACTTTTATGTTTGTGACTTAAAACTTAGTTGTTGACAATAATTTGCTTAGGGAAATGTTGTCAATGACGTGTAAAAACATGTTTTTTTTTTTGGTTAGGCCCACACTGGAGCACATTCAGTCATTAGTGAGGTCTCATCTTCTTGGCGCGGTTGTTCCTTTTAATACCTCTTCAGCCTTTGTGATCTCCTTTTCCTAAGTTCTTCTGAGATTGTCATGCCCTTTCGGTCGCTTGCTTTTCTAAAGTTGAGTTTCATTTCCTTGTCCCTGAGTATGGCTTTCTCCTCCCTATTCCACTGTTCCTCGGTTATCCCTTGGTGTTCCAGGTCTTGTTCTATCTCCTTGAGCCAATTATTTTTGATCTTTGTGCTCAACTGGTAGTTCAGTAATTTCTTGGTGAGTCTTTCTTCTGGGAGTCTGATCAGGTGTCCGTAAAATGCCAGGCGTCTCTTTCTGAATACGTCGATAAGGTCTCCTTGTACACCAGGAAGCAGCCTGTGGTTCCCGTTCACTATGTGTTTCTTGTTGATGCTCGTTCTTAGTATTCTTCTTTCCACTCTCTGGAGTTCCTCTGTGCTGTTCCGGCTTCTCAGGTTAAAGAGCGTTTCTGCCGCGTACACCACTGCTGGCCTCGTCACTGTGTTGTAATGTCTGATCTTTGACTTTATGGATAGCGATTTTTTTGTAGGTGTTCCATGTTAATTTTGACGCCTTCCTTAGTTTGGCTGTTCTGTTATCTATTGCCATTTTCTCCCTATTATTTCTGGTGACGGTTTCTCCCAGACACTTGAACTTGTCGACAATTTTTATCCGTTCCCCTCCGATCTTCATATACCTCTGTGCTGTCCTCCTTGTCGGCATCACTTCCGTTTTGTCGAAGGATATTCGGAGGCCAACTTTCCCTGCGATGTTTTTCAGTGACTCGATCTGTTGTTCTAAGTCCTCCCAACTGTTCGAGAGCAACGCTAGATCTTCCGCAAATGGGTTACGTATTTTTTGTAGAAAATTCTATATTTTAGAGAATTTAGAAAAATGAGCAATAAAAAGAGATGTGGTATACTTAAATGAGCGCGCGCGAAAATCTATTTTAGTAACAGCTTGGAGAGATACGTTACCCGAAAAATCTATTTTAGTGACAGCTTGGAGAGATACTTTACCCGAAAAATCTATTTTAGTAACAGCTTGGAGAGATACGTTACCCGAAAAATCTATTTTAGTAACAGCTTGGAGAGATACGTTACCCGAAAAATATATTTTAGTAACAGCTTGGAGAGATACGTTACCCGAAAAATCTATTTTAGTAACAGCTTGGAGAGATACGTTACCCGAAAAATCTATTTTAGTGACAGCTTGGAGAGATACGTTACCCGAAAAATCTATTTTAGTGACAGCTTGGAGAGATACGTTACCCGAAAAATCTATTTTAGTGACAGCTTGGAGAGATACGTTACCCGAAAAATCTATTTTAGTGACAGCTTGGAGAGATACGTTACCCGAAAAATCTATTTTAGTGACAGCTTGGAGAGATACGTTACCCGAAAAATCTATTTTAGTAACAGCTTGGAGAGATACGTTACCCGAAAATCCGTTGAACAGTTTCAAAATGACGGCCATTTTAAATATCATAGTTTGAAACTAACTGGACCCATAATCAGGAGGACTGTATCGTAGTAGTTCCAACCCAACATTGTAATAGAACGCTTTGTCTATAACTTAAAAATAAAGACAAAATATTAAGCAGTTTAGATAATAATTATAAAACTAAAAAAACCTAATGTTATTAGGTTAAAAAACCTAATGTTTTATCATTAAAAAACCTAATGTTGATTAGTGTGTTTTAAAATGGCGCATGCAGGCGCTGATTTGCCATGCTACATGTAAAAATCTATCGTCGTAATTTAATAACGAGAAATGTTACACAACGATGTCATGCTATGCTTTAATAATAATTAAAAGTACATCCAACATATGTGATTTAATTAGATTTTGTTTTTGGACCTTGGTGTGACATATGACTGCGAGACAGCTGCGTGCAACGATTATCTGTTTACTTCCGGCTTGTGAATCCTGCCTTTCGCAAGCAATCTGGGCTATTGATCTACTTTAGTTGCGCTGCATTATTAACCTTCGTAATTCCGTAGTTTGTCTTCGCTCCAACCTTCTAACCTGTTCGATTTTGCGTTATTGACAAATTTCAAGTCCCGTTTTATATCTTGCTATTGGATTTTTTTTGTGTCTTTAACGTCCGACTATTGCGCACACTTGGGCTAATGCAGACGATGGGATGATTTATAGCGTATGAAAATGCCAAGCCCTGGCCGGGAATCGAACCCGGGTCCTCGGGGTGAAAGCCCAGTACGCTATCAACTAGGCCACCGAGGCGGCCCCTGTGATTACTAAGTAATCGGTATTAGTACTCTATACATATATATAACTGTAATTGTATGTAATATAGTACAGTAATATGGTTCTCTGGTCTTTGTACTCATGTAATTACGAAGTAATCAGTATTAATACTCGATATCTAAATGTAACTGTAATCAGTATTAGAAGGCATTCTTTTGCAACTCCACACTTCCTAGTTCCTTTGTTTTATTAATATAACAGTAACTGTAAAATGTTTATCGACATATATTACAGCTACTTGCGCTTTAAATCATAGAGCCCAAGTGATAACGTCGCCGAGCTGTCAATTACAAAACATTTTGACATATTACACTTCCTCAAAGTGTATTGTTTGTAGACGGGGATAGATTACCCTCGGTAGCCTACATTGTGTTGGCCAAGGTGATAATACTTTAATTATATAAGTAATGGGACTTTGTATTGAAATTAATACTTGAATATATTATAATCGTGGAACGCAGCTGTGTGCTGAAAGCGAACACACACGCGCGTGTGTGTGTGTGTGTGTGTGTGTGTGTGTATGTATATGCATGTGTGTGTGTGGGGTGTATGCATGTATATGTATGTATGTATGTATGTATGTATGTATGTATGTATGTATGTATGTATGTATGTATGTATGTATGTATGTATGTATGTATGTATGTATGTATGTATGTATGTGTGTGTGTGTGTGTGTGTGTGTGTGTGTGTGTGTGTGTGTGTGTGTGTGTGTGTGTGTGTGTGTGTGTGTGTGTGTGTGTGTGTGTGTGTGTGTGTGTGTGTGTGTGTGTGTGTGTGTGTGTGTGGTGTGTGTGGTATGTATGTATGTATGTATGTGTATGTATGTATGTATGTATGTATGTATGTATGTATGTATGTATGTATGTATGTATGTGTGTGTGTGTGTGTGTGTGTGTGTGTGTGTGTGTGTGTGTGTGTGTGTGTGTGTGTGTGTGTGTGTGTGTGTGTGTGTGTGTGTGTAGATGTGTGAATGTGTGAATGTGTGGTGTATGTATGTATGTGTGTGTGTGTGTGTGTGTGTGTGTGTGTGTGTGTGTGTGTGTGTGTGTGTGTGTGTGTGTGTGTGTGTGTGTGTGTGTGTGTGTGTGTGTGTGTGTGTGTGTGTGTGTGTGTGTGTGTGTGTGTGTGTGTGTGTGTGTGTGTGTGTGTGTGTGTGTGTGTGTGTGTGTGTGTGTGTGTGTGTGTGTGTGTGTGTGTGTGTGTGTGTGTGTGTGTGTGTGTTGTGTGTGTGTGAGTCTTATAGCCAGTGCCGCCTCGGTGGCTTAGTTGATAGCGTACTGGGCTTTCACGCCGAGGACCCGGTTCGATTCCTGGCCAGGACTTGGCATTTTCATACCCTATAAATCATTCCATCGTCTGCATTAGCCCAAGTGTGCACAATACCCGGAGTTAAACACAAAAAAAATCTTATAACCAGCATAAAATAGATTTTGAAATACAACTTTAAAATTGTTTTGAAATCGTAATTTTGAAAGTGTTGAACGCTTTTTCTATGTAACAAATCTTGGCAAAGTTAATTTTTTTGTCATATTTAAATCAAATCTGTGCAAATTAGCATGTTAAATTTTCAAGTTACTTTAAAAATGCGTAAATGAACTCTGATAACTGTCGGAATAGGTTTTCGATTTCCAGTGGAGTTTGGAAATTTACAAAGCTAATTTATGAGGATTTTAAACGCTAATTACGACGGTAAATTATGATTTTTTTTAAATAATAAATTTTTGAGCGTACTTTGAATCAAATGCAGATGTTGATCTTATTATCTCTCAAGTATTTAAAATAAACGACTGTGTCGGTATCTCGTGACAAAAACCTTTTAGCTGTCACGATTAACTGGAAAACAAACTGTGTTTTGAAAAATTAAGCCGAGTTTTTCTGTCAATTATGTTTTGAAGTGATTTGTTCGAGGAATTATTGAATGCGACGAAGTTCATGCAGTTAATTTCAAAGCAGTCAAAATAGTCCACATTCAAATCTTTTCCTAAATTAATTCTGCTTTATTACATTCTTCAACTTACTTGGGATATTTCCAATCGCTCAAGTTTGAATAGAAGACGGGTTATAATTTAACCAACTTTGCAGCTGAATGTAAACGATTTTCTGTTGCCAAAACTTAAGTTTAAACAAATCGTTTAACGATTCGTGAACTAAGCGTTTTATAAACGCAATCCGGTTTAAAGCCATTTTGAATAAATTTTAAATAGCCTGCCGGTATTCTCCTTCCTTTTGGGCCTAAATTTATTTTTTTTTCGCTCCCCCCCCCCAGCAATTTAATAATTTTATTTTTTACAAACAAGTTGCGGTGGAACTATTTAATTTTTGCACTACTTCGTGACGTAATTGTTGCCATGGCGATGGTTGAATATTTCGAAGGAGGAAGAGACGTATCAATTTTCTTTTTTTTTGTAAATGAAACCCATTTCAGATATTGTGTTGATTAAAAGTTTAAGCTATTATACTTAAAATTAACTAGTTATTAAACCATACTGCTAGGAATTTTCAAAAAATTTGAATACAATGTCGTTGAGCGAAAGAAGATTGTGTGTGGGGGGGAGAGTGGAGCGTAGCGAGCAGAAGTGTCAATTTAAGAGTCTGTCAGCTTTATTAAATCTATTCATTTTAATATTAACGTTAATTAAAGATAAGTATAAAAAAAGATACTTCGCTAAAAAGATAAACAACCTTTATTAAAAAAAAAGTCACGCCTATCTGACACGGTTGTTGGGTTGGTGAATTTAACACAAAAACTGGCAAATCGCGAAGTCCACAAATAACGGACGCCATTTTAGCAATGTTTTCATTATGAGAACAAACGTACGGTAAAGGAATAAACCTTTACGTTTAGTAATGGCTGTGAGAATGTGTAACGCGCATGACTGGTATATCCGTGTATGAAATTTAATGCGTTTAAAGCAATGTGAACAGCAATGACGTCACAATATAGTTCCGTAAAAAACGGCCTAAAATCGTAAGTAATCTTTAAAAAAATATTTTCCGCGGGTGAATATGTGTTAATTGGATAATTAGGTATAAAATAAAATTAAAAAATATTCAAAAATCATTGTATGAAAAACAACCTACACTGCATAAATACCCTTTTTTGTGTATAGAGATCGCAACACTTGGAAATCAGTTAATACAGACAATGCCATTTTTCTGACGATTATAAACTTTTTTTTATAGAGCAATGAGAAAAAGTATATCTGAAGTGTTTCTCTTTCAGGCGTTTATTACAGTTTTTGTGATCCGTGGAACCCGACAAAACTAATTAGCGTGTTACATTTTCCCAACAACACTGATGGCGTTATTCTCCCTGAATATTTACACCGCCTGTTATTATACCTTAATGTCTGTTTGTTTTACCTTTAGCGCGCCCGCTAATACATTATACAGCATGAGATGCATTTGTTTATTTTGTTTACGGTGGAAACAAATATTACAATGCAATATTTACATCGTGATTGCACACAATTACGCGATTGTTTTATTTGGTTGATTGAAAATCGGATATGTACAATAATAATTATTAACGAATTCCGTCCGAACGGTCTTTATGGTGTGAACCGAGACCATGTAATGGGTACTGATTCCGTCCTTTAGAACACGTTTTGAAGAGTCGTTAACAATTTGTGTGTGTGTGTGTGTGTGTGTGTGTGTGTGTGTATGTGTGTATGTGTATGTATGCGTGCTAGCGTGCGTGCGTGCGTGTGTGCTTGCGTGCGTGCGTACTTGCGTGCGTGTTTTTTTGGTGTGTGTGTGTGTGTGTGTGTGTGTGTGCGTGCGCGCGCGCGCGTGTGTGTGCTTGCTTGCATGTGTGCGTCCGTGTTCGTGCGTGTGCGCGCATGCGTGTTCGTGCATGTGTGTGTGTGTGTGTGTGTGTGTGTGTGTGTGTGTGTATGCGAGGGTGCGTGTTCGTGCATCTGTACGTGTTCGTGCATGTGTGCGAATGCGCACGCGTGTGTGTGTGTGCGCGCGCACAAGTATGTGTGTGTTGGTGGGTGGGTGTGTCTATTTCTCTGTGTGTATGTGTGTGTGTGGGTGTGTGTACGTGTGTGTGTGTGTGTGTGTGTGTGTGTGTGTGTGTGTGTGTGTGTGTGTGTGTGTGTGTGTGTGTGTATGTGTATGTCTGTGTGAGTCTGTGTATGTGTGAGTCTGTGTATGTGTGTGCGTGCGTGTTAGTGCATGTGTGCGTGTTCGTGAATGCTGCGTATTTGTGCATGTGTGCGTGTGCGCACGTGTGCGTATGTTCGCGTACGTGTATGTGTGTGTATGTAGGTGTGTGTTTGTGTATGTGTGTGTGTGTGTGTGTGTGTGTGTTTGTGTGTGTGTGTGTGTGTGTGTGTGTGTGTGTGTGTGTGTGTGTGTGTGTGTGAGATAGTGTGTGTGTGTGTGTGTGTGTGAGATAGTGTGTGTGTGTGAGATAGTGTGTGTGTGTGTTTGTGTATTTGTGTGTGTTTGTGTATGTTTGTGTATTTGTGTGTGTGTATTTTTGTTTGTGTGTGTTTGTGTTTGTGTTTGTGTATGTGTGTGTGTGTGTGTGTGTGTGTGTGTGTGTGTGTGTGTGTGTGTGTGTGTGTGTGTGTGTGTGTGTGTGTGTGTGTGTGTGTGTGTGTGTGTGTGTGTGTGTGTGTGTGTGTGTGTGTGTGTGTGTGTGTGTGTGTGTGTGTGTGTGTGTGTGTGTGTGTGTGTGTGTGTGTGTGTGTGTTTGTGTGTGTGTGTGTGTGTGTGTGTGTGTGTGTGTGTGTGTGTGTGTGTGTGTGTGTGTGTGTGTGTGTGTGTGTGTGTGTGTGTGTGTGTGTGTGTGTGTGTGTTTAGTCTGCTCACGCTCCAAATTATAGTCCGTTTTAATTTTAACTCGTTCTAAATATTTTTTTAATCTGATGTTACTATTGCAATAAGCGTTTAAAAACTGCATAAATCAAGCATTCAGATTTTCATAATCCGTTAAAATTATGAAAATTACTTTGACAGCGGCGGTCAGGATTTCGTTTCATATTTTTAGTGCGGAGTTTTAAAAAGTTTAAAATGCTGATATATGCACATTTTAATACTATTTATGGTGGTGTAATCATATTTTCAAAAAGTGGGTAAGATAAAAAAATTGCTTTAGGAAATTCGTTTCCATCACAGCTGCGTTTCGTGATTCATTTGCATCGGGTTTATCATTATCGGTAGATTTTTAAGTAGGTGCTCATATGACTGTTACTGAAAGTGTTTTTCTAAAGAATTCCGTCAACTATGAGTTCTGTCAAAATCTATTTTATGTAAGATAAAAGTTATTCCAAAATTATACCAAAATCATTTCTGAGAAGATAGATGTATATAGATACAAAGATAACTCGTTTAATACTCCGGAAGTTTTAATTTACTTGTGATATCGCATCAAAATTTTAATCATTAAACGTGAGACAAAATACTGTCCTGCCCCTCGACTTATCACCCTCCCGGGTATCTTTCACTAACAATAGCCTCGTCAGGACCGAGTAATAACACGAGATTAGCTACAAAGCCTGGCTTATTGGCAAATTAGCTATCCTGACCCGGGTGTTATTGCGTCATTTCCTGCAGCTGCTTTCTGAATGGCTGGTTTCAACGTTAAAACCCCGTGAAACGCATTCAAGTCTCAAGCCGTACACTGGTGTACGATGGGTTGCATATGCGGCAGGGGAACTACATAAATGGTTATATTGCCGATAACTTATAGCTCAGAACATTCTGACATAAACGTTGCGGAACTCGTTCTTTTAATGAAAATAGGAGAAATGGTTTTTCGTACAGGGTGTTCTAAAATTCCGGTTCCGATTGAATAATGTTGAACGGGTACTGATTCAAATGAATGTTCAGAAAAAGTTTTCGTATTGCATTTATATTCGTATATATTCGAAGGGGACTTTTTGTCTATTTGCCAATTGGATTTGTTTTACTTAACGTCCGTACTTTATGCCAGTTAGATTACTGAGTACGACGAGGCAGCGTCAGAGGTAAGGATAAAGAGTACGGCAGTAACTAAAGTCCCGAAACTAATACCTCGAGGTTCAGATAAGCAACGGGATTTTGAAACGAACACCGATCTTGATATTGTGATCACTTTGTTTGTGTGTGTGTGTGTGTGTGTGTGTGTGTGTGCGCGCGCGCTTGTGTGTGCTTGTTCGTGCGCTCGCGGACGTGCGTGTGCCTGTGTGTGTTTCAACGGTTCTTCTTTCTTGTGACGTTCTATTAAATGCCGTCGTCGCAGGCAAACTTTACCCCCAGGCAATGTCTACCCCCCACGGTACCAAAAGCCAAGGCGAATTGTACCCCCGGTAAGAAAAGCCTAGGGATAGTGTTACCCCCGATACAAAAAGCCTAGTACGAATGTACCGGGGTTAAAAAAACCCTGAAAATCAGGTTTAGAGTACCAGGGGGTACACTGTGCCTGGGTTATACTTAGCCCCAAAAAAATATCTACTATATATATAGGCATAGTAATACATGAAGGGTTTACACTGTGCCTAGGTTATTCTTACCCCCTCCCCAAGACCCAAGATATCTACTAAACATCTGCATACAAATACATCAAAGGGTTTATACCGTGCCTAGTTTTTTCTTACCCCCCATAAGATCTACTATATATCGGCATCATATATACTATGTATGACCATCATGCTTAACTCGATTTTTTTGATTCAAGCCTCGGTTTTTTTGATTAAGTTTGTTTTATATTTATTTGATTATATTTGAATTTTAATTTATTTTATTTTATTTCAAAACTCTGCCTCGAGTTGTGTCTTTTGAAAGGACTAATTTTTCTAAACAAAAATTATGCCAAAGTTAAAGTTAAATTACATTACAACACTTAGGTCTGACTCGGTTGTTCTGATTCAAGCTTTGGATTCTGATGAAGTTTGAGTTATATTTCTTTGATTAAATCTGAATTTATTTAATTTAATTCCAAAACTTTGCCTCGAGTCTTGTCTTTTGCCAGAATTAATTAATATAAACAAAAATTGTCCCAGAGCTATTTTAAGTTAAATTACATTCCAACATGCAAGTCGTAATAAGGTCGTAATTGGAGGCTTTCAGGCTTCTAGGCTTCTGTTACTTCTGATTATTTCGTGACAAAGAGTGGAAGGGAAATTAACGCGCAACTCAACATTGCCCTGTAATCTTGTCGTTACGTTTAGCGTGGCTTCATTACGTTTGTACTGTCGTGTATGTTCGGGGTGTTCCGCGATGTTGACGCTTGTAATTGCCTGTTAATTACATATTTCGTAACCGATTCTTTTGAAATTTTACACGTTTTTTTTAAACTAAAGTTATGAAATACAATGTGTGAACATTTCAACACACTGGTGTTTTATAGAATCAAAATAGATAACGGAAAAAATGCAATGCCTCTATACTTTTTGTCTTATATTTTAATCTTGCTGGTTTAAATTAGCGTAGAACAGCTAATAGATTAAATTAAAATATTCGCTCACACAACTTTCTCGTTGACGTGATAGAAGCGATTTTTCGAAAGTATACTATATTTCTTAGTCTTACCATTTCTTGAAAACCTGATTCCACCGTCATAAAGTCTGTATATAATATCATTTTAAACTGCCTAATTGTATTGCAAATATGAAAATGAACCCAGACCGCAGTGAACAAATTTTCATAATTTCAACAGTTTTTTTATTTTTAAAAATACTAGCGTACGCAGTTCTTATCGCTGATTACCATGGTGAAATCAGATTTTCAAAAATATGTAAGACAAAAAAGTTGCGAATTTCTGAAAGATTTGAATTTGCCGATATTTTGTGGAATAGCCAATATAAAGAGGGGACCAAATTACTTTGGTTAACGAACATTTCCAAGCTGTTACCGTAATCGATTTGTGTGCCGTTTGAATCAAATCGGACCAAAATTGCGAACGTAGTGTACAGAACACACACACACCCACACACCAACACATGCATACACACACATATGCGTGCGCGGACACTCACATGCAGACACACACACACACACACACACTCACACTTACATACACGCCCACACATGCACACACACACACGCGCGCGCGCACACACACACACTCACACACATACACTCACACACACTTACACACACACACGCCCACAAATGCGCACACACACACACACAGACACATACATACACACACACACACACAAGCAGACACATACACACACACATGCGCGCGCACACACACACACACACACACACACACACATTCAAACACACATGCGCGCACACACATACACACACACATATGCACACACATACACACACACTCACTCACACTTACACCCACACCCACACATGCACAGCCACACACACACACACACACACACACCCACCCACACACACACACACACCCACCCACACACACACACCCACCCCCACACACACACACACATGCACGCACGCGCGCGCACACACACACACACACACACACACACACACACATTTAGCGATCCATCAAATAGTTATCTAGAGATCAGGATCGGTGCTCATTTCAATGCCATTGTCTGAGCTCCTCCAATAGTACTTGTCCAATTTTCAATTGAACTTCGCTAAAAAAAGAAGTTAAAATTGATACTTATAACCCATTTGTTCAAGTATAGTTATATTGTGCTTTGACATAGCAACATACTTTTTCATAATTGAGCAAAAATAAAGTGTTGTGCGAATAATTGTTTTTAATAAAGTGGCAGAATCAATTACGTACAACGATTTAACTTAACTAACACTCCAGGCGTTTTGTTACTGATGTAGTTAACGCCGTTAGCTTCACCAGTAAGATAATTAGGAACAGAAGGGTGCCAACGACCTTATGAAGTGTTGATCCACAAAATAAATCACTTAATATTAAAATAAAGTTCTTTTTATATTCTTCTTTTCTGCTAGGATTATTGTCACTATGTTCAGTATAATAATCTGCCTTCCCTAGCTTCGTCAATTCTTCTTTCGTTGACGTGTTTCGGAGAACCTCCATCTTCAAAAACTATTTCTATACTGGTCACCAATATTAGGGCT
>CM040191.1:60990688-60998188 GCA_022606455.1 Callitettix versicolor
TTTTTATTTGTGCAAATCAAAGGTATCGAATCAAAGTTATCAACTCTTTATTTATGCAAATGTAAGGTATCAACTCTTTAGTCTATACCTCTTGAAACGAACTTTCAAGATAGATCCACAACAGATAGATTTTGTTTTGTATCCTTGACGGCCGTGTTTAACATACGAAATTCGTTCCTTTGTGAGAAACTTTGTGCAAAGTTTTGTGCAGTTTTTATTCTACTTGTTGGTCGCACGAAATCAATACGAGATAGAATTGGCCGAGTGCCAGCCTTGCACAATGTGTAAGTACAGCAGGCCAAGTAAAATTTATTTTCGTCTGGTTCCATTCAAATCGCCGGCAAATTGATTACCCCTATATAATGAGCCAATTGTTCACGCCAAGGGTGGTTTCTTGTGTAGCATTGAGAAGCAGATAGGCCTGTCGGTGTGTGCGAGTTCCGAGAAAGTTTGAGAAAATAACTTTGTTATCAGCGATTTTCCTTTGGAAAATGAGGGGTGGAGTTATTTAACGTAGCTAAAATAACAGCCTTTAAAATAAGTAAACGTTCCTGAAGTAACCTGTTATGCCAATCTGTTATTTTTGTAACAACTGCCTACGTTGTACGATGATATTTTGACAATGACGTCTTTTCTTTACACCGTACAATAAACTACAACTGCGCATGCGTGCCTGTTATTTTTGTAACTGATTTAGGCTTTGAGCAACGATATTTATACGTCTTCTTTCAAAAATTACAGTAATAGTTGCAGTTCACATTCCATTCCAAGTCTTCTACAGTGGGAAAATGAATGGGCAGCTACAAGCAGTAACAAATTGAGGGTAATTAAAAATACCGTTCGTCCTTGGGGGTCGTCAATACGTGCAAGTCGTAGAGAAGAGGTGGTGATCACCCGCCTTCGCATTGGTCACTCCATGGATTTCTGATGGAACGTGGGGACCCACCTGAATGAGAGTTCTGTAGGGAAACCATCACAATAAAACATATATTGCTCGATTGTGATGGTTTCGATAATATGCGTGTTATGTATGGTCTCAGCAACTGTTTGCAGACGATGTTGGGAGATAGTGCCTCGGCCGTTGACCGAGTTCTAGACTTCCTTCATCGTCTGAATGTTTTAAATAAAATTTAATTTATATATTTGTTATTTCTTGTGTTATTTTATTTATTTATTTTATCTAAATAAATTTATTTCTGTTATGTTAATATATATAATTTTACGGATTGTTATTAAATTTTATTCATTGTTTTTTAGTTGTTAAGTATTTGATACTGTTTATTTAAATTTTATTGTTATTTAAATTTTTGTTTAATTTATTTTTACTATTGTAGTTTGTTGTAGTTTTATTTTCTTATATAAGTAAATTTTGTTATTTTTTTTTATACTTTCATTTTGCGTGACGGCGATGATAATCTTAACGATTTTTCGTCGGAAAAAAAATCCATTCCAAGTTCCGTGCAAATCGCTTGGTTACATACTGTTACGTTACCGTTACCAGTTAATAGTGAAATCAAAACGTTTAGGAGTTTCGTTAGACGGATGTTACGGCTGTTTAATTTTTAGTCGTTCATTATTATGGTTGTATGGTCGAGTTACGTCTATGTAGATTTTTTTGTAGCTTTAATTGAATTAAAAGTTGTTTTTCCTGTGTTGTCCTTTTGTGTTTGTAGTTTCCACACAAATCTTACTAACGGCGCATTTGTACCGTAATACTTGAATACAAATACAACATTTTGAAAATTTTATCTGAATTTTTGTTATCTGTACAGTACATTATGTAAATGAGACCCCTCCGCAGGGGGTGCAGACTAGCTGCACCTATTGAGAGGGTCTAGACGTCCCTCGCGGTACTCGAATCTAACACACATTTACACTTACACGACTTTAACACTTTACACTCACACACACACTTATGGAGGCGATAATAGCCTTAATGTGCTTTTCGCCTTAAAATAATTAAAAAAAAATGTAAATGAGACCGTATTGTTGTAATTTGCGGGGCCGCCTCGGTGGCCTAGTTGATAACGTACTGGGCTTTCACCCCGAGTACCCGGGTTCGATTCCCGGCCAGGGCTTGACATTTCCATACGCTATAAATCATCCCATCGTCTGCATTAGCCCAAGTGTGCACAATAGTCGGACGTTAAAAAAAAAAATGTAGTTTACGGGAGAAATAGAAAAAGTCCCGGTCGGCAGCGGCTAGTGAGGCACTCTTCCAGTTCGGAAGTCCGTTTGTTTATAATTGGCCGGATCCTCCTATTTCCCTCCCGAGCAAGTTGTGGTGTCTTGTGCTGTTGGTCCGGATGTTGGTAAGCTGATGTGTAGTTGTGTACAATCAGCCGAAAAACGATTTTTGACCTATTTTCATTCTCGAAATTATGGCGGACACCTTAGTTTCTCAGAATTACATTGTTAAAAAATGAAAGAACGCACCAATCAGAACGAAGCTTTTGTGCTCCGGAGATGCGCCGGCAGTGGGGCTTGGTCAGAAGTGTATTAGTCTGGCGTAGTATAGGCCCGAGATACGCGTGCACTGCGAACCAATCGGAAGTGAGTTTTGGTTGACGACAGTGAATTAGGTTTCGCAGGCTAAGGTTCTTTTCAAGCCGGGAGAGAAGTACGGGGATTTTTAGCATGTTTGTTTTGGTGTTAGTAAGCGGAACTAGGTTGTATAACTCACTTCCTATGTTATTTTGACCATGACAGTGTTACAAAGCAATCATTCCAAAAGATTGGAAAGCTTGTGTTTTTTAACAGGGATATGGAACCTATTACTTGGCTGGAACGGTAGCGTTGGAACCTGTTACGGGAACATAACCGTTTCGCTCACCACTAGTTATCAGAGTTGCAATCGTACTGTGGTAGCTTGAAAGTACTCCGGTCCTAACCTCAGAACATTGGTCAACAATTTTATTTAAGTAAACCAGCTACCCTGCAGGAAATCTGCGTTAACTTGGATGTCAACAACCGGGAATAAAACAGTTGTATGTGCTGCATTCTGTAGTGAACCTAATACACTACTTTTATTAATGAAGGTGTGTTTAAATAATTACATAAAACCTCCTTAAGGTTAAAATGGGAACTTTGAAAACCAAACTTCTCCCGGCTTTCAAACAGCCTACGTCTGCAGACCAAGTTCACAAATCTTTCCTAAACAAAATCTCTCTTGTTCGTTTCTGATTGGTTCGTAGTGCTCGCGTATCTCGGGTTCAAAGTAAGCTAGATTATTACATTTCTGCCCAGACATTATTGCCGGCGCACCACCCGTACATAGTAGCTTCATCCTGATTGGGTGCGTTCTTTCTCTGGTTATAGCAATGGATTTCTTGAGAAACTATGATTCCAACGATAATTTCGAGTATAAATACAGGTCGAAAATCTTTGTTCGGCAGATAATAGAAGACGACCACCCACTACAGAACAACAATACGACAACCTGCCAACACTCGGAACAACTCTACAAGACACCACAACTTGCTCGGGAGGGATCCAGACAAACTTAAAAAAGACACGAACTGTGATTTTTTTTAATTTAAAAAATTTAAGTTTTCATTTTTACAGTAACAGTTGCAGTTCACATTCCAGTCTTCTACAGTGGGAAAGTGAATGGATTGAAATTGAATGCACTCTACCTTATCGGTCCAAACCGGTCGAGTGCATCGCCAGTCCGCGGCCGACCTGGTAAACGCCCGGACTTCCATTATCGCCTGGAGAATACAACACTAAGTATTATCATGGTGACCGCTCCATATCAAACGGAAAATCCGCTAATAACATTTATTTCTATGATTGCCGCTGCAATGTTAATTTTAAAATGGAAATTTAGTTACAAAATAACAATACTCTTCCCCGTAGTAAAAATCGTAACTGTTTTATCTTACACTTTTTCTTTTATCTTAAACTTATCTTTCTATTTCATCGTACACTTTTTCTTTTATCTTAAACTTATCTTTCTATTTCATCGTACGCTTTTTCTTTTATCTTAAACTTATCTTTCTATTTCATCGTACGCTTTTTCTTTTATCTTAAACTTATCTTTCTATTTCATCGTACGCTTTTTCTTTTATCTTAAACTTATCTTTCTATTTCATCGTACGCTTTTTCTTTTATCTTAAACTTATCTTTCTATTTCATCGTACACTTATAAATATTTAACTTCTCTATTTCACCGTATACATATAAATATTGAACTTCTCTATTTCATTGTGCACTTATGAATTTTGAACTTCTCTATTTCATCGTACACTTATAAATATTGAACTTCTTTATTTCATCGTACACTTATAAATATTTAACTTCTCTATTTCACCGTATACATATAAATATTGAACTTCTCTATTTCATTGTGAACTTATGAATTTTGAACTTCTCTATTTCATCGTACACTTATAAATATTGAACTTCTTTATTTCATCGTACACTTATAAATATTTAACTTCTCTATTTCACCGTATACATATAAATATTGAACTTCTCTATTTCATCGTGCACTTATGAATTTTGAACTTCTCTATTTCATCGTACACTTATAAATATTGAACTTCTCTATTTCATCGTACACTTATAAATATTGAACTTCTCTATTTCACCATACATTATAAATATTGAACTTCTCTATTTCATCGTATACATATAAATATTGAACTTCTCTATTTCATCGTATACATATAAATATTGAAATTTTCTATTTCATACACTTATAAATATTGAACTTCTCTCTTTCATCGTATACATATAAATATTGAAATTTTCTATTTCATACACTTAGGCTATAAATATTGAACTTCTCTATTTCATCGTACAGTTATGAATTATAAACTTCTCTGAAATTCACTTATGTCGAAGCATAACAGAGGTGTAAAAGCTAGTAATAATGCAGTTTAAATGAATACACCTCAGTCGATTGTTTTGAAAATAGCTCGGAAAGCATATTTGAATTCTTTGTTCAATTCTTGGCAATCGCCCTGTTTTTTCTGAGACAGGGCAGAAATAATGGACCGTTTGCCGTTACAATACACAAACAAAAACATCCGTTACATAATAATAATCGCCGCACGCAGCTGTTGCGTTAACGAACTTCCAAAACGTAACATTGTTATGTCGTAACAATAATTTTTTTATATTACCTATTTTTTTGGAAAATTGTTTCTTGCATCATAATCGGCGTTTAAAACTGCAATTATTAGCCATTTTTATTTTCAAATTATGTTGAAAAAACGAATTATTTGAAAATGAACCCTGACAGCCGAGAGATTCATTTTTGTATTTGCAGGGTAATTTAAAAATCAACCATTTCTATACGGTTGAAAGGATTTTCCATGGTAACGAATATGTCCAAGCTATATTACCAAAATAGTTTATTAAATCGTGTTGAAATAGCGCTATAGTGCACACACACACACACACACACACACACACACACACACACACACACACACACACACACACACACACACACACACACGTCCAGTTTTATATTCATATTTAATGGTCTATGTAGGTTGAGTACTTGTGTTTTTGTAAAGACCACTCCAAATCTCTTTCCAGTTTTTGTTAGGTTAGGTTTCGAATTTTAATCTTCTAGAGCTTTGATCGACGTTTATTTCAAGGTCGTAGATTTGGCTCTTACCATGATGGCCGCTTCAGTAGCTCATTTTCTATTGAAAATTCGTAATTAAGAACTGAAATACAAAAAAATTTGGAATGGTTTCTTTATATTGATACAAGTAAAAACAGCATATTAACTTACTTTTTCACAAACAACGCACAGTGTTTCGTTAAAACTAAATTTGGCATTGTGTAAACGCAGTTTGTGTTTATCTTGCCTAAAGCGTTGTGTAGACGAGCTTTGGGGTCGCAAGGTGAACTCCGGTAATGATTCACTCTATAGGCAACTGTTAGGGGTTGAATAAACACCGTACACCACAACTCTGTTGAACTTTTCACTTTGCATATTGTCGTCGCTGCGGCGGTTACCGTACTTAACAACTATAATGCACTGTTTATACGTACAACGAGCTGTTTACGAACTGCGCTAATTACACAGGTCTACAACCAAAAATTTGATTTGATAATTTTAGCTAATCTTTATGTTTTTTGGTGTGCTGAAACCGAAAATGAAGTCCGTTTTTCTCTATCACGTACAGATTTTTTTCAAATCCATAGAACATAATATACCTGCTATACACATAACGGTCCTGGATTGACAGTTCCTCAGCCCCCTCGTGACTTGGACAGTATAGATAGGGAAGCTAATAGAGAAGCCTGTATGTCGGCGAGCGATTAAGTACACAGTGAGTTCAAAGCAAGCAGTTCAGAGGATGAACCTGAGCTTATTTCTCAACAGGAGTTGAACGACTTAGTGAGAGATCTTGGACTTCCAAAAGATGCAGCTCAGTTACTTGGCTCCCGTCTTAAAAACAAAAATTTATTACAGCCAGGCACTTCTTTTTCATGGTATCGACACCGTGAAGCAGTTTTTGTTCCTCACTTTGCTCTTATAATTATAAGATATTTGTCAAAAAAAACACATGAAGCGTTTTTATGGATAGTTACAGAGACTATACAACATATTTAGTGTTGCTAAGTGTCTGCTATCGAGGGAAATTAATTTTTTTTACGATTAAAGTTGATAACTAAATTGTCTCATCTACTTACAAAAAGTTTTTTTATATAACTAGAATATATTTCTTTTTAACGAAAATTCATCTTGCGTTGTTTTCGGTTTAGATTTGAAACGAATAGCGATTCTAAAAACACAATTTTCTCACGTTGAAATTAGCAATTAAAAAAAAATAATTTAATCATGTTTTACATAGAATTTGATCACGTGCGAATATCCAGAATCCAACTAAATGTGGACAAATTACGATTAAAAATAAATAATATAATTTCGGTTTTTCCATTAATTCTTATAACTTAAATACAGTTCAGTGTCTCAAATGACAACCACAAAGATCTAAACAATCGATTTTCTGGATTTTTGTTATGAACTCTTTAAGACTATATTTAAAACAAAAGTGATGGAAATTGAGACAATTGATAACGATTAAGAAGTTTTGTTTTTTAAATATTTCGAATGGCCGCCATTTTGAAACCGTTGCACGGATTTTACTGTATAACAAGGTTACGAGAATTAAACCGGACCAAATTTGCGAACGTTACAGTGCTAAAACACACACACACACACACACACACACACACACACACACACACACACACACACACACACACACACACACACACACACACACACACACACACACACACACACACACACACACACATACACACATACACACACACACACACACACACACACACACACATATATATATATATATATATATATAAAAATATGTATAATAAATATAAATAAATATATAAATAAATATATATATATATATATATATATATAATGTTAATTTATTATTACAAATAATAATAAATTATATTTATACTTATTTATATTGTTATTGTTTATGTATAAACCTTTTA
>CM040191.1:61003188-61008188 GCA_022606455.1 Callitettix versicolor
GCTTACAGAGTCGAAGATGCTTTAAATCTCTTTAAGCGCACCTTCGACCCGGATACACTCTTTGGTATGGGTTCTATTATATTAGAGCTGCAGTTTTCGGTTTAAATTTTCTTTCTTTATTTAATTTAATAGGAACATAAATCTTTGTATTGTTTTTTTCTTCTATTTGCCACTGAACCCGGAGACGGCTGATTGTCTGGCGATCTGCGCTGGACTTCTCTAACGGAAGACTAGCTGACGCCACACGTCGTTGCTTAACTCTTGATACGGAACTGGCATAGACCTAACAAGGTCTATATTGACGGGAATTCCAGTCGGCTCAACTTGCTGTTCTTCGGAACCGGAAGTCGACGGCCTGATGTGTCGTTACATCATAGAGACAGGAGAGGAACTAAATAAGTTATCGGCTTAGCACGCCGGTATAACCCCAAGGAAGGAATGGCTATCGGCTCAGCATGCCGGTATAGTGCACGGATGTACAGTCGGCTCAACATGCCGGTTCCGCACTAGGATAGGTCGGTCGGTAGGTAGAGTTCGGGCCGGAGTAGGTTACCGGCTCAGCACGCCAGTATAACCCCAGAGGAAGGAATGACTATCGGCTCAGCACGCCGGTACCGCACTGGGATAGGTCGGTCGGTAGGTAGAGTTCGGGCCGGAGTAGGTTATCGGCTCAGCAAGCCTGTATAACCCCAAAGGAAGGAATGACTATCGGCTCAGCACGCCGGTACCGCACTGGGATAGGTCGGTCGGTAGGTAGAGTTCGGGCCGGAGTAGGTTATCGGCTCAGCAAGCCTGTATAACCCCAAAGGAAGGAATGACTATCGGTTCAGCATGCCGGTATAGTCCACGGATGTACAGTCGGCTCAGCAAGCCTATATAACCCCAAAGGAAGGAATGACTATCGGCTCAGCACGCCGGTACCGCACTAGGATAGGTCGGTCGGTAGGTAGAGTTCGGGCCGGAGTAGGTTATCGGCTCAGCAAGCCGGTATAACCCCAAAGGAAGGAATGACTATCGGCTCAGCACACTGGTATAGTCCACGGATGGCTCAACACGCCGGTACCGCACCAGGATAGGAAGGTAGGGAGGGTTTGGGCTGGAGGAGCCCAACTGCTTTCAGAAGCGCTATGCAGCTGCTTATATACTCTGGTTCTGATGGTGGGGTATTGCTGCTGATAGCGGGGTAAGATGTTATCTTGTTTATTTAGTTCATACCTGTACATTAGAGATTATTAAGTTTTGTTTACTTAGCTTATCTCAACTTAAATAAACTAGTGTTTAAATCACTTCATAACAATGCTGCACTGCATACATACTGGAATTAAATACCAGCCAGTGGTATTGTGTCAATTAGTTTATTTACAGAATTCATGCTTTTTTACAGTCAATTACGTATAGCGATTTCATAAAAAAAAATCCTAACATATTTTCCTTTTCGTTCATGTACCAACAAGAAAAGCTATGATTGCCACGTATTTCGTATGTCAGGGATATTTCAGTAATATTTCATAGTGTATAAAGGGGCGCTATAACAATGCTCAACTTCTTGCTGTACATTGTTGTGTATTATTCGTTTCTTCCCATTAACTGCGAAAGGTAGCCCTGGCCTACTGGTCTAGTTTTTATTGTAATCAGCGACAAAATCTGCATTACTTAACATGCATTTAAAAATTTTATTGAACAAGAATCAAAACTTTTTTTAATTTCAATGAAAATTAAATTTTAAATACAGATTACGTTATATTTTTTTTTAAATTTAAGGTTAAACAAATTTAGAATTTTAATGCTGCCGTTTTTAAACAGATGAATACATTTTGTTGGGTAACGAATGTGGCCAAAGTGTGACCGAAATCGATTTTCGTGTAAAGCTTGAATCAAAACGGATCAGAATTTCAAACGCTAAAGTACTATAACACACGCACGCATTCCTTTACAATTCGTAAAGGAAGAAACATTACTATGACGTTAACCATTACTATGACGTTAACCATTACTATGTTTCATTTGGGTCTTACTATGACGATAAAATTTTGTAATAAAGGTATTAACTTCAAATATTAACATGTTCACGAGGACGGCCGTTTTCACGTCATAACATTTTGTGTTACTGTAATTAATGGAATCTCAACTATTGGCGTTAAATTGTTTCCGTTAAATTGTTAGAATATGTGTCTATACAGCATTTTAGCTGATGTTCACCCGGAAAAACTGCATTCTGTATATTTTAGAGGTTATGTCCGTGCGTCATTGGTGGCACACGATGCGTATTGGTAAACCATTGCTGTAAAAGGCGTAGTGCGTCACTGGTGGCACACTGTTGTTGATCCTTACACAAATAAAGTTTAAAGTAAAAGACTCCATAAGTTATTTGATTTCATCTTTGATGTCTTAGTGTTATAATTGTCATTAAATAGGTGTTATTATTTTGAATGTTTTAATTTTTACCAATAAAGGTCACCAAGATAAAAAAATCGGTAGGCCAAAATATAATATTACTTCATTATGTTTAAAATGAAGTTTAAAAATAAAATGATGCTTCTAACATTTCAGTTTTGAATTTAAATTTGTTATCCTTTTAAATTACCTATAACGTGTGCCAGGGTAATTCTATTGGAAATAAAAAAAAAATGCAATAGACTAAAATCAAATCCGACTAAGGTTACTCTAGCATACTTTAAGCCGCCTCGGTGGCCTAGTTGATAGCGTACTGGGCTTTTACCCCGAGGATCCGGGTTCGATTCCCGGCCAAGGGCTTGGCATTTTCGTACGCTATAAATCATCCCATCGTCTACATTAACCCAAGTGTGCACAATAGTCGGACTTAAAAAAAAAAACTAAGCATACTTTAAAATGGTCGTGCTACACAATTCTAGACTTCAAACATATGCTTCATTATAAATAAGCTCATATGAAGTAAGAAAAGAAGTGCGTCACTCATGACACACGCGGCAAAATTTGAAGGCGATCTTGCGTCATTAGTGACACACTCTTAAATTATATGTAGTTGCAGTGTGCGTCACCAGTGACGCACGTATTCATGAACGTGTTAAAATGTAACCTTCTCGCTTGTCGACGCTTACAAAACAAATTAGCTGCAGGCAATTTTAACCTGATTAATGGGGTTGTGAGCCGGAGTGATAACTTGCTCAACTCGGTGTGTTTAGTTTTGTTTCGCAAAATTGATATTTTAAAATTAGTTTTCCTACAAAATACCAAGCTTAGCACTACCAGGAAAGTATAATATCAGTGCATCATTGCACAGGTACTATTCTAGATGCTATAAACAGGCTAACGACAGTTTTATAGCCCTGTGTGGAACCGCTAGGAGGCTGCATAGCACATTAACTGCATCAAGATATGCAGTATGATATCGTGTATGTAAATCTGTGCTTTATATTCATAAGCGAAACTGACGCAGATGCGTTTTACCGTAGGAAAGGGACATAAAATAGCCTACAAGCCATAAAGTCATACAGATCTGTTTTGTTACGTTATTCTGATTGGAAATGACCAATGGGCGATAGCCATAACCGAGACTATAAAATGGGTCTCGATCTTAATTTCTATATGTAGAACACGTTTTAATGGTTAAACATCTAAAAACACGTTTTAGGTCCATCATCAGTGCTCATTTCATAGATTCTGATATGGGTCGAAGTACTTTATATTACTAAGGCTGTGTTAGTTTGGTTAATTTTTCTGGTGAAGTAGAGTTCCAAATGTCCTTCTTCCTGTAGGTGGTCTTTCCGATGGTCGTTGGCCTGCTTGTTTTTTACTTTTAGCTGTGTATTAGTCATATTTGGTTCATCCTAGACGAAGATCACACCAACATCTTGTTCTTTTCCTTCCAGTTTCCATTTGTAGGTCGTCTTTCCGATGGTCATTGGCCAGTTTGTTTTCCGTTTTTAGCGATGTCTTAGTCTGATTTTGTTCTTCCTATCCGATGATTACATCAATTTCTCCTTCTTTTCCTTTCCGTTTCCATTTGTAGGCGTTATTTCCCATGGCCGTTGGTCTGTTTGTTTTCAGACTTTAGTGATGTTTACCAGTCTGTTTTGGTTCATCCTTTCCTATGACCACACCAGAATCTTCTTCTTTTCCTTCCAGTTTCCCTTTGTAGGTGGTCTTTCCGATGGTCGTTGGCCTGTTGTTTTCAGTTTTTAGCGATGTGTTAGTCTGATTTGGTTCTGCCTATCCGATGATCACGCAGTATCTCCTTCTTTTCCTTTCCGTTTCCATTTGTAGGCGCTATTTCTTATGGCCGTTGGTCTGCTTGTTTTCATTTTTTAGCGATGTGTTAATCTGTTTTGGTTCATCTTATCCGATGATCACGCAGTATCTCCTTCTTTTCCTTTCCGTTTCCATTTGTAGGCGCTATTTCTTATGGCCGTTGGTCTGCTTGTTTTCATTTTTTAGCGATGTGTTAATCTGTTTTGGTTCATCTTATCCGATGATCACGCAGTATCTCCTTCTTTTCCTTTCCGTTTCCATTTGTAGGCGCTATTTCTTATGGCCGTTGGTCTGCTTGTTTTCATTTTTTAGCGATGTGTTAATCTGTTTTGGTTCATCCTATCCGATGATCACGCAGTATCTCCTTCTTTTCCTTTCCGTTTCCATTTGTAGGCGCTATTTCTTATGGCCGTTGGTCTGCTTGTTTTCAGTTTTTAGCGATGTGTTAATCTGTTTTGGTTCATCCTATCCGATGATCACGCAGTATCTCCTTCTTTTCCTTTCCGTTTCCTTTTGTATGTGGTATTTCCGATAGTCATTGGCCTGTTTGTTTTCAGACTTTAGTGATGTTTACCAGTCTGCTTTAGTTCATCATATACGATGACCACACCAGAATCTTCTTCTTTTCCTTCCCGTTTCCTTTTGTAGGCGTTATTTCCCGATTGCCGTTGGTCTGCTCGTTTTTGCAGTTTTTACGATGCGTTAGTCTGTTTTGGTTTATCCTATACAACGATGATACTATCTCCTTTTTCTTCCCGTTTTCATTTGCA
>CM040191.1:61013188-61015688 GCA_022606455.1 Callitettix versicolor
TCCGGTTTCACTACCGTAGTGTAGTGCCTTATTTTTTAATATTCTTTCTTCTTCTTTTCGTTTCACCCTCTTTGGGGTACGCTGAATCAATCATTTCTTGCGCGCTGTACTTTTCTTTGTTCCCAGTAGCTCTTCATTCTTTCCGATCTTCTTTTCCTCTCCTCTTCCGAAATGACAGGTTTAGGTCTTATTTTGGTTTTATCTTGGAATCTTATTCTTTCGTCCTTGGTACTTATCTTAGCAGTTTGGTCAAGCAGTGAATTTTCTGTAATTTTTAATTCTATTAGGTCTTTTTCAATTTCTTTAAACCAGTTCGGTTTTGTTTTACAATTATGGAAAAAATCAAAAACCTGTTTCGTCAATCTATTGGAATTCATTCTAAGAAGATGGCCGTAAAAATTTATTCTCCTTTTTCTCATAGTATCTGACAGTTTTTCAATTTTCCTGTAGAGAGCTTCATTTCTTATATATACTACCTTATTATCCTGAAATTTTGTTCCTATAATTTTTCTTAAGATTTTCCTTTCCGTTATTTCAAGCTTTTCCATCTGGCCTATGCGATTCATGGTTAATGTTTCTGCTGCGTACAGTGCTTCCGGCTTGATCACTGTTTTATAATGTTTAATTTTGGACCCCCATGAAAGGGATTTCTTATTGTATGTTTCTTTCGTCAATTGAAAGGCCAATTCAAGTTTGTTTTTCTTCCTCTCGTCTATTATGAAGGATACATCCTTTATGCCTTCTTGTAATCCTTGAGATGCATCTCCTTAGATTGCTCTCTTGTAATACTGTAATGACACTTAAGCTGGCTTCAAAGCTTGTCACTGTAGCTTGTCAAAATAAATCCTATACACGTTACGTCTCGTATATATTGGCGTCAGAAGCAATTATAGGAAATCAGGTGCACCACTACATTGTATCGAATAAATTTCCCTCGCCGTAACTTTTCACAAGTTGCAAAACTTGCACCATTTATTTTAAATGCGAAGGTACGTAACAGAAATAAACATTTCCATCCAACCGCGAAAACTTTCTAAAGGCTTGAACATTTTCCAACTGGCTTTAAAACTAAACTGCACCAAAGGAATATTTTTCTTTTTATGTAGCGCAGATTTTAAGAAGCTTTTTTTAAAGTGTAATTCTGACCAGCCGCATTTACGGTAATGCGGTTGCTCCATAAGTATGTATTCTGTATTGAAAACATAATTTAATAATTAACGGAATTACTGTAAAAGTATTTACGTATTTTAAAGCACATTTTCTATTGAATTTCCATTACAAAATAAGCTAGAAGAAGACAAATCACGCGTTAATGCGAATGTCCATGCTGACACTTTAGATCAGGGGTCTCCAAACTACGGCCCGAGGGCCACATCCGGCCCGCGGAGAGCTAGCATACTTGAAAACTCCTTTTAGAGAACATATTTTGTATAGCAAATTAAATTTAGTTTACTGAAGTATTCTAATTTTATGTTGAATAATTATTAATATGACATCTACATTGATATGGTCATGGGCTAACTACTCATAACATTGTTGTAGGCTTATTGTTATTGTTTTTGTGATAACAAAGACAGTGTCATAGGAACTGACTTGTGGTTGCGCCACTAGCCTTCTTATATATTCCAAGAAGGCTATGGTTTTATCTTGGAATCTTATTCTTAATATTCTTTATTATATAAACAATATTTAATATTTAAACCGATACGGTTGAAAATAAAACCTGACCGCCGTTGGATTTTACATTGTGTAGTTTGATATATCGTAAATTAATTCTTCTCCGGTACACTTATATTAGCTATGAAATTTTGTATGTGACCAAAATTTGATCAAAATCTTAAGAACAAATGAAGCAATTCAGTTTTAAGCAACAATTATTTGTTAAATTGTTATATTTTCGGTCGGTCATTTAGTTCTGATTCTGAAGTTTAGAGAATAAGCAGTATATAAAAAAGTTAAATGAATATATTTTACACTATTTATTAGCGATGACCACGTAGAGTGGGCATCATGGTAAGACCCCGACCCGGGACCTTCAAATGACAGGGGCTCTCGATCACCTTTTAAGAAGTTGTTAAAAATTATAATTGTTTTTTTTTTAAATAACAACTTCACCTCAAAACGAGTTAAAAATCTGATTTCACCATCTTCACCAGTGTTTAAATCACCAAAAATAGGCTCTTAGCATTTTTAAAATTTTCGAAATAACTGAAATTAGGGAAGTTTAATTTGTCAGCGGTCAAGGTCCGTGTTAAATTTTCTGTGTAATTTGAAAGCTTAAATTGGTTATTTTATGCAGCTCTTAATGCTGATTACGACGAGAAAATCGGACTTTAAAATACAAGATAAAAAATATGTTAGAAATTTGATTCCATTACAACAGCGAGACGGCCGCGCGCCACGATCATTTATTTTCTTCTAAACTATAAAGTTTGCTCAAGGCATTATTCCAGCGAATCATCTCAGCACAAATAAACTGACTGATGAATTCACACGGTAC
>CM040191.1:61018188-61028188 GCA_022606455.1 Callitettix versicolor
AGAGGATGCAAGGTGGGTAGTTCCCTCCCCACTCCTAATTGGTGACTTTCCCATTTCCGTATTCAGGTACTTGAGATGCTTGCTGTGCTAATTCCCTTTCAATTTTTCTTTCTCTTGGCCAACCTTTTTGTTGTACGGTGAGATACCGTTTATTTTGTTTTACGTGCGTACTTATGGGAATACCGTCAAGTCCTCCCATACGAAGTCCTGCACGCGTGAGTATACACTAGGAGGTTGCCAGGTTGCCAGGTTGTGCATCACTAGGCCGGTATCATTCACCCATCAGTACAGTTTACTTTACACTTTAGAGTTAGCCAAGCTGTGTATAGTAGTTAAATGTGTGTGTGTGTGTGTGTGTGTGTGTGTGTGTGTGTGTGTTGTGTGTGTCCTTGAGTTGATGAATGCTAGATGGAATCACTGAACTTATCAGCTGGAGGACAGAGTTATTGACATAAGCTCTTTCTTTGTCGTTAACGCCTCTTCCTCATTAGTTTAGGTGGCATACCGACTGATTAACGTTAATATACAATTTATACGGCCTTATTCTTACCATAATTGCCGCTAAAGTAGTTCATCTTCCAATGGAAATTCGCCCGTAATAAATGTGTTGTTGATAATTTATTAGCACATATTTTTACCCAAGTGAAAGTTTTGCTGTATATAAATCTTCTCTTTTAACAACAACAGCCAAAAGGTGGGGCGCGGTAATATCGGATAACAAATTGATCATGTTATCGGGTGGGGGGAAGGGGTTTATAATATCTAACCGACGGCTGTAAAGGGAAGTGAAGCTTCCGTTAAGTATCATTTAGAATTCGGGACGCGTTCAGAGTGGGCTTCATGGATCAATAGGAAGCCCTTCTTTTAGTTTTTGCCAACTTGTCATTTGACATCCCCGAGCTGGCCATTTCAATATACGGATCAATGTAATATATGGATAAGTTTTTTTTTTATTTTAAGGCGAAGTCCGTAAAATAAATAATAGTCCATGAATAATTTTTTTAAAATTTTTATTCTATTATCGCCTCTTTAAATGTAAGTGTGAGTGTAAAGTGTTAAAGTCGTAAGTGTAGTGTTGTAATTGTAAGTGTGTGTTAAGATTCGGGTACCGCGAGGGACGTCTAAATCCTGTCAATAGCTGCAGCTAGTCTGCACCCCCCTGCGGGGTATATGGATAAGTTGAATGGTATCAAAACAGAACGCTGTATGTGGAATCATTTAGGAAAATAATTATCATAATTTTTTAATAATGCTCTGTTTTTTACTCAGTCATTGGATCAAATAAAATTAAACAATGTTTGTCCTATTATTATTGAGGTTTTATTAGCGATTTTTTTTAATTGGAAAATCAAAAAAGCTATGAGAACGATTGTTCTAAACGTTTGCTGACCTAAACGTCAGACATTAAAATGAGCCTATTATGTTGGTCAGTTCAAATTTTCAAAAAAGGCAAAATAAAAAAAAATAATTGTCGTAATCTTACTTTTTGGGACTTTGCTTCCACACGTCAGCGAGACATTGATAGCTGCATTTAGTGACCAATCATTGTAAAATTGACTTAAGTGTATTAACAAATTTCTGCCGAGATAATTGCACATTGTTTTGTAATTGACCGAGAGAAGCAATCGTTCGTACTTTGTGTTACGCAGTTCAGCGAAACGCGTAAACCGATTGTTTTGAATTTCGGTACGAATGCACGTCTTATAAAGCCTAAACGATGTGTGTGTGTGATTTTTCCTCATCACTTCCGTTTCAAGATGGCGGTATCTGATTTAACGAAAGCGAGTGTACTCAGTTTTGGCCGAATGCCTTAATTGCTTTTAAATCTGCTACGAGATACCTTGTATAAAGCCTGATCTACGTATGTTTATGATGTTTATGATTCCCGGCCAGGGCTTGGCATTTTCATACGCTATAAATCATCCCATCGTCTGCATTAGCTCAAGTGTGCACAATAGTCGGACGTTAAACAAAAAAAAAAAAAAAAAAAAAAAAAAAAATAGGTAGGATTAATATGAATTATAAATTGTGTTTATAACTAAATAGTATTTTACAAGAAGATAATACATTTATATAATTTAATTGTTATCTAATTTATTAATGTTAGTTTCCGCCTGTGAAAATAAAGACTCAACGAGCTGACTAAATTCGATGAAACTTTGTCGTTTAAGTTCAGTTAAATGTTTCAAGCTCTTTTCAGTAAAAAAAACTTCAAAAATTTACAAAAAAATATATATTTTCTAAATGTCGTTTTATAAAATTTTGTATCAACTAGTTTTTTAAGTAACTAGTTTCCCATTTAGTGATCCCATTTCCTTAATATCAGAATACCTCAGTGGCAATAAACAGATATCCATTACAGAACCATATACCATACCAACTAACCCAATTCACCTTCTGGAGATAGATATAAATTTGTCTTTGGTTGAGGAAGTTAACAAGAGAGAATGTCCCCATCGCTTCTCCGACAACTGGCCATCTCCACAATAGAAGAAAGATACCCCTCCGACCAATGGTTGAGAATCTACACAGATGGATCCAAGTATAAAGGACAGAAGCACCAGAGCGGGCGTGTCGCACCCCATTTCTCCCTCCACTACCCGGTTGGGCTGAACAGGTCGAATTTTGATGCCGAAATGGAGGCCATATCTAAAGCTCTTCTCCTTCTGCTGAACACTTCGCATAAACACCAAAACTGTGTAATACTGACAGATTCTAAAAAAAAGAAGATTTTTCCCATTCACTTCCATTTCAAGATGTTGGACTCAGTTGCTGAATATTTCTTGTAATACTGGCTGCACGGTAAAACCTATCATAATTTTGTCCGGTTCAAGGACAACAGCATACTATACTATAAAGTTGGTCCAATAAAATTTTCCCTAAACAATACGGTTACCTGTTAGTTGGGCGGAGAACGTTACGAGCCTATCGAAGTGCTATCGTGCAGCGCTCTGTATATTAAGAATACGAGATCTACTGTTCATTGAGCTACTACGATAAAAGTTTGGCCATACAACCTTATTTCGTTCTTCAAAAATTCACGTTAGCATACTTTAGTTAAGCGTTCAAGCATAAATAACACTGCGTACTTTAAAGTTTTAAAACGTTAACGGCGTTGCTTGAGTATCTGTCTGTTCATTAATCATCTCCCCAGCTTCGAACATACGGTACAAGAAACTTTAAAGTCGATACCCTCTTCATATTATAACAGATGATTTGCATACATGAGTAGCATTATGTAGTGTAGGCTTGCCATCCAACTTAGTTCTTAGTTCAGTGTCTGCTTCTATTGATTAAATAAGTGGTTTTTGTTAAACAGTTGTAAAATCTTGGGGAAAATAACGTAATTTGTAAGTGGGATAAAATTATAGAAATTTTTTAACAGATTGGTTTTTTGGCCCTACTAATAAACAACTGGGAGATTGTATCTGCGGATTTGTGTTAATATTTTTAAGTTGTGCATATTTTTTTTTTAAATAATCTGTGTATGTACCTACGTCGAATGTGTATATCTATGTTGTGGAAGTAGATTAGGTTAGATAAGATTAGGAACTAGAGGATGGGATTATAAACCCCAGACACTGCGATCGACGGACATATTATGCAGCAGATTGGTGCCCTTAATATGTCCCAACAATGCACGTAAAGCAGCTTACAGACTGCAGGGTGGTGGTGGCATGCTAGAATCACAGACAAGATCTTTGACCCAATCTTGATGATTGGGACTGATCAGATGGATAACCGGCACGTAGTATCTAGACCCTTTGATGTCAACTTGGCCTTTGAGGGGAGAGATCGTGTGTTGGAAAAACCGGGAGACATAGTATGGTATACTGATGGCTCCAAGACAAAGTCAGACACTGGTGCTGGGGTGTATGGTCTGAGATCAGGGTTAAAGAAAGTAATTACCCTGGGACAGCATACAACAGTATTTCAGGCTGAAGTGATGGCCATTAATGACTGTGTTCGGGAGAACTTGGATCGGGGCTTCAAAAAGGCACGTATTCATATTCATACCGATAGTCAGGCGGCAATAAAAGCACTTGCGGGTCCTAAAATACAGTCTAAGCTGGTCTGGGAGTGTAGGAAGAACCTTGACATTCTGTCCCGGGATAACCGGGTAACTCTTCACTGGGTTCCGGGGCATAGTGGAGTTGAGGGTAATGAGGAGGCAGACCGACAGGCTGAACTTGGATCTGCATCTGAGTTTATCGGACCTGAGCCGGCTTTAGGGATTTTTCTATCGTTGGCCAGGTCCGCCATTAATGAGTGGATTACATGTCAACACCAGCTAAGATGGGACAACCTTCATGGGCATACCCACAGTAAACGTCTCTTAAGCAAAGTTCCTTCTGGAGGAATCAAAGGGGCAGCAGATGTCCTGGGCAGAGCAGAACTCAGGAGGATCATGGGGCTCATAACAGGGCACTGTGGTCTGAGGGTGCACATGCACAGGATAGGTGTATACCACGGAGAAACCGTGTGTAGATTGTGCAAGAAGGAGGAGGAAACTGCAGGTCACATAATTTATGATTGTGAGGCTCTTGCTAGTAGGAGGCTAGGGGTTTTTGGTTTCCAAGACCCTAGGGATCTTCAGCAGAGTGAGCTAGTCAGTGGGTTGTTGGAACTTATTAGGGGCACCAACCTGCTGAACTAGGTATTTTAAGAGCTAATTTGCACAATAAGAGGTAAGTTGATCGCAGTGCCTGGGGTTGAACAAATCCGTTCCTCTAGAATATAATCTAATATAATGTCACAACAATCCACTGATTAGCTTATCCTGTTGGAGGTCCCCGGGGTCCTGGAAAAAACCTTTAATCTCTTGCTAGAAATCATAAATTATCATAAATTATGTGTCTGCAGTTTCTACCATTCCTGTTCATATGCATCCCAGATTACTGGGCTATCACAGTACCCAGTAATGAGCCCCATGATTTTCCTAAGTTGTGCTCTGTCCAAGACGTCTACCACCCTTCTAAATCCTCCCTGACGAACCTTACCCAAGAGACGCTATCTACGGAATGCCCACGGTTATCCCATCTTGCCTGGTTTTGCATGTTAATCCACTTTTTGATATTAGACCCGGCCAATGATAGGGTCCGATAAACTCACAAGCAGATTCCAGACCAGCCAGTCTGCTCTCTTTATTGAAGTGACTACTTCTTATGGCGGGGTATGGATGTATGTTTTGCACGGAAAAAAATTCAATTTGCCATCACGCATCACGCTCTTATATATATTTTTGTTTTGAAATGTATTTTTGAAGTGAAAACTTGCATGTTCGCGCCATTATATTAGTTACCCAGTCCAACTTAATTATTTAGTTTTGTGTCAATTGTTAACTGTGTAACAGTGACGTTTTATACGTTTATTATATATTGATAGGTGTGAATAATAAATATTTAAATTATTTTAAATGCCATTATACTACTTACCCAGTCCAACGTTATTTAGTATTTAAGTTTTAATTCCAAACAATCTTATAATTCCAAACAACCTGCCTTTCCAAATTAAAATATTGCAGTTTCCATTGAACTTGGAATTTACAACGACAATTAATAAGCCACAGGGTCAGATATTAAGTGTAGCAGGAATACATTTGGGACTCCGTGCTTCTCGCGTGGTCAGTTATAGCCTATTCTAGTGTCGAGTAGCAAAAATCTATGTCTTGGCAAAAAAACATAAAATCATATAGTATTTAGAAATATATTAAACTGAAATGAACTACTCATGATTTTGAAAATCGACTATAAATTTTATTTTGTAGTGTAAAATATACAGCCATAACCCGTGATAAGCAGTAGTCATGCGACTGCTACCTTTTTATCCCCATAACCTTTATGTCACGGAATCCAATGAAGAGTAACTCGGTTTCCCAGCCGATACTTCCAGACCAGCTTAGACCGGATTGTAGAACCCACAAGCGTTTTGACTGCTGCCCGACTATCGGTATAAATATGAGTACGAGCCTTCTTGAAGGCCTGTTGTACACCAACGATATGCCTGTCCAAGAACCTGTGTCACTGCGGCTCTTCGCTATGAATACGAGCCTTCTTGAAGGCCTATTGTACACCAACGATATGCCTGTCCAAGAACCTGTGTCACTGCGGCTCTTCGCTATGAATACGAGCCTTCTTGAAGGCCTGTTGTACACCAACGATATGCCTGTCCAAGAACCTGTGTCACTGCGGCTCTTCGCTATGAATACGAGCCTTCTTGAAGGCCTGTTGTACACCAACGATATGCCTGTCCAAGAACCTGTGTCACTGCGACTCTTCGCTATGAATACGAGCCTTCTTGAAGGCCTGTTGTACACCAACGATATGCCTGTCCAAGAACCTGTGTCACTGCGGCTCTTCGCTATGAATACGAGCCTTCTTGAAGGCCTGTTGTACACCAACGATATGCCTGTCCAAAACCTGTGTCACTGCGGCTCTTCGCTATGAATACGAGCCTTCTTGAAGGCCTGTTGTACACCAACGATATGCCTGTCCAAGAACCTGTGTCACTGCGGCTCTTCGCTATGAATACGAGCCTTCTTGAAGGCCTGTTGTACACCAACGATATGCCTGTCCAAGAACCTGTGTCACTGCGGCTCTTCGCTATGAATACGAGCCTTCTTGAAGGCCTGTTGTACACCAACGATATGCCTGTCCAAGAACCTGTGTCACTGCGGCTCTTCGCTATGAATACGAGCCTTCTTGAAGGCCTGTTGTACACCAACGATATGCCTGTCCAAGAACCTGTGTCACTGCGGCTCTTCGCTATGAATACGAGCCTTCTTGAAGGCCTGTTGTACACCAACGATATGCCTGTCCAAGATCCTGTGTCACTGCGGCTCTTCGCCGACGACTCCATGTTCTACTATTCTTCAGCAAACCTCGAGTTTGGGGCTAAAACTGTTCAACGTCAGTTGGACTTGTTGGAGCCATGGTTTCGTAGGTGGAGAATTGCAGTGAATGCAGATAAAACAGAAGCCATCGCCTTCACGAACAAACGTTCTCCCAAAACTTTACTTCAACTCAACGATACTCCCATAGCATGGAAAACCAAAGTCAGATATTTTGGTGTCTTGCTAGACAAACGACTGACTTTTGCCCCTCATGTCAAGCAAACTATAGGCAAAGCTTCTGCGGCTCGCGGTAAGCTTTTTCCTGTTCTTACGAACAAAAGCCCAATACCACTAAGAATCAGGCTGACTATGTATAAAATGTACATCGGACCCATTCTTACTTATGCAGCTCCGGCTTGGTACGCACTCATCTCAAACTCTCGAAGGAAACGGCTAGAATCCTTCCAAAACCTCTCCCTCCGTTTACTGACCGAATCTCCGTGGTTCGTCAGGAACGAAATCATACGCCACGGCCTCAAAGCCCTCACACTCGAGGAATATACCCTCAAACTTTCAAAAAAGCTAGCATCGCGAGCAGAAAGCTCCAAACACGCGCATCTGTCGGCCATTGTGCAGATCCCGCTCCCCCGCTACGATACAGAAAAAGGCCTCTGTATCTAGTCTACGAACCCCCATGAGGTGGCTTATGTGAAAATCGCATAGTCACTCTTCTACAAAACACACCTTCAAACATCCAAGCCCAACCCACATCTTCATTCCTCACCTAGACAAGACGCAATAAAGCCACTTACATTACACATATTGTAAATGTTGTCCAACAGAAGCAATATTGTTGCAGGGGAGAATTTCTCCCGCCACTGACCGACTTGAAGGCCTGTTTCAAATTCTCCCGAACACAGTCATAATGGTCATTACTTCAGCCTGGAATACTGTCAACAGCTTTCTTTGCCCTTGCCCTTGGTCTCAGGCAGTACACCCCAGCATCAGCTCCTGTCTTTGTCTTGGAGCCATAACAGATCTCCAGATTTTCCCAACACAAAATCTTCCTCTCCAAATGTCATCTTAACATTAAAGGGTTTAGACACCATATTGTTTAGGCATCTGATCAGTCCCCATCGTTAGAATCAGGTGTGTGATTTTTTTTGTGATTCTAGCGTGCTCCAAAATTGATAATAATATCCTGATGCTTAACATAAACTGGTTATATGGCAGTTTAAAATTAGTGCGCATAAAAGAAAAAAAATACAAAAAATTGGAAGAGAAATAATAAATATTATAAAAGGGACCATTATGGATTTTATTCAATCTTGGATGAGTGTTAAATAGAGAATGTTGCTAATTTTTTTTTAAAAAAAGAAGATTAATAATTTGTAGGAGAGACAGTTGAGTAAATTATTTCGATTAAACTAATTTGTAACTCTTGTTATAGCATCTTAATTGTACCACCTCATCGGTGGCCTAGTGGATAGCGTACTAGGCTTTCACCCCGAGGCCCCTGGTTCGATTCCCGGCCAGGGTTTGGCATTTTCATACGCTATAAATCATCCCATCGTCTGCATTAGCCCAAGCGTGCACAATAGTCGGACGTTAAAACACCCAAAAAAAAAAAAAAAAAAATGTACCAAATTCAAACGAAATAATAATATTCACGAATAAAATATTTGTTAATATAATTAGGACTTTATACTGCAAAACGTGGTGAGTGGTACTTAAATATATTCATTATTCCCCTAGTGCTCTTTTTGTTATCAGACCTGATAACATATAACTTCTTTTATGCATTTACAGACTTCAGGTTGTATAAAGAATAACTTTTCTCTGTCATAGAGCTTATTTTTCAAATCGCCACTAATCCTGTAAATCATCCATACATAACCTCATATCTTTTTACACAAAACACACCATATAATTTTAAGGAATTTAATAATATGGACACCGTAAACAGTTAATATACTTTTAACGTTTTTGCCGTCTTTATAAAACGTCTTTATAATTTAAAGAAAATGTTTTTCAGTTTAATTTAATTTTTCATTGGGAATGGCCGCAAAGATCTTATTTCTACACAGAGTTGTCGGTTATTTTCATGTAAATGGATTCAATTGCTTTCCGTTTATGTAAGTTAAAAGATTAGATTAGTTGAAGAGGTTAAGTGTATGATTGCCAGTGGCATCGAGATCAAAAGCAGTAAAATATATTGTGCAGCTAAGCCCCTAGGTTATGTAAGTTAATGTCATAGTGTGCTATTTTTTACCTCTTTTAAATATAAATTATGATATTTAGACCATAACGTACACCTAAAACAACAAACAATTGTGAATTTGTGGCCAGAATCACTTCAGCCTACATTTAAAACAACAGACAAATGAGAATTTGTTGCCATTACGTCATCTTACAATTAAAACAATAAACAATTCGGAATTTGTGGCCAGAATCACGTCAGTTTACAATTAAAACCACAAACAATTCGGAATTTGTTGTCGAAACCACGACAGCTTACATTAAAACAATAGACAAATGAGAATTTGTTGCCATTACGCCATCTTACAATTACAATTCGGAATTTGTTGCCAGAATCACGTCAGCTTACAATTAAAACAACAGGCAAGTGAGAATTTGTTGTCAACACCAGTTTATAACTAAAACAACAAAAAATTGAAAATTTTTCTGTAAAAATCACGTCAGTTTACAACTAAAACAACAAAAATTGGAAATTGTAGTTAAAATCACGTCACCTTATACTTATAATAAGAAAAAATTCGGAATTTGTTGCACAAAGGACGTCAGATAACAATTAAAAAAATAAACATTTGGAAATTTGTCGCGAAAACCACGTCAGTTTACACTAAAAGCAAATAAATAATTGGGAATTAGTTGTCAAAATCACGTACCAGTACAGATCAGTAAATCCGGCAGTTCTTCATTTATCTACCGCGCTTAATAACGTATTTATTTATAATTATTCTTATATTTAGATATCATTTTTCATCACCAATGTATTGCTTATTGAATTCACATTTTATACCTTGAAATGGAGCTCTGAAAAATGTGTTTAAAAATTATCATAAAATCGTAATTTACTTTTCAAATACCCATTGCTTTTTGAAAAAGAATACTGTATATTGCCTGTCTGCCAGAAATACTAAATAA
>CM040191.1:61033188-61040688 GCA_022606455.1 Callitettix versicolor
GTGTGTGTGTGTAATGTAACAAACCTATATATATATATATATATATATATATAACCTGGAGAAAAGTTGGCATATGTGTGTGTGTGTGTGTGTGTGTGTGTGTGTGTGTGTGTGTGTGTGTGTGTGTTGTTTTATTTAAACTATATATCTACAATATTATAAATTTATAAAATGGTTCATTACAGTGCAATTTTAGAAAATTTGGTTTTATTTAAACAGTCAAATTGAACAAAGCCAAATGGTTTACTCAAAAAGTATCACCTCATTGGCTTAATAAACAAATTATAAGAGCATACCTGTTATAAATATTATTTGTAAAAACTATTTATGTACCCCGTTTAGCTCCGGTAAGCTTTGCTGTGTAGTCACCAGACAATACAGTATTAAGCTATTTATGTTGGGGCAAAGCGTCAGGTTTATTGCCCGTGAAACGATGCGCACTTCAATACTTACACTTGGTTCTGTGTAGTTTAGTGTAACTGATGCCAAGTGTTTGTATTTTATTGTACTATCCGTAGTTAAGGAGGAAGAGTGATATTGTTTTTTTATAGCGAAAATACTGAAAACGTTAAAATTGACTTAACCCTTTGCTGGGCGCGCCTAGCTGTATCACACAACCGGGCGCGCCTAGCTGTATCACACAACCGGGCGCGCCTTGCTGTATCACACAACCGGGCGCGCCTTGCTGTATCACACAACCGGGCGCGCCTAGCTGTATCACACAACCGGGCGCGCCTAGCTGTATCACACAACCGGGCGCGCCTTGCTGTATCACACAACCGGGCGCGCCTAGCTGTATCACACAACCGGGCGCGCCTTGCTGTATCACACAACCAGGGCGCGCCTAGCTGTATCACACAACCGGGCGCGCCTAGCTGTATCACACAACCGGGCGCGCCTTGCTGTATCACACAACCGGGCGCGCCTTGCTGTATCACACAACCGGGCGCGCCTAGCTGTATCACACAACCGGGCGCGCCTTGCGGTATCACACAACCGGGCGCGCCTAGCTGTATCACACAACCGGGCGCGCCTTGCTGTAACCGGGCGCGCCTTGCTGTATCACACAACCAGGGCGCGCCTGGCTGTATCACACAACCGGGCGCGCCTAGCTGTATCACACAACCGGGCGCGCCTTGCACACATCACACAACCAGGGCGCGCCTAGCTGTATCACACAACCGGGCGCGTCTTGCTGTATCACACAACCGGGCGCGCCTAGCTGTATCACACAACCGGGCGCGCCAAGCTGTATCACATAACCGTGTGCACCTAGCTGTATCACACAACCGGGCGCGCCTAGCTGTATCACACAACCGGGCGCGCCTAGCTGTATCACACAACCAGGCGCGCCTTGCTGTATCACACAACCGGGCGCGCCTAGCTGTATCACACAACCGGGCGCGCCTAGCTGTATCACACAACCGGGCGCGCCTAGCTGTATCACACAACCGGGCGCGCCTAGCTGTATCACACAACCGGGCGCGCCTTGCTGTATCACACAACCGGGCGCGCCTAGCTGTATCACACAACCGGGCGCGCCTAGCTGTATCACACAACCGTGCGCGCCTAGCTGTATTACACAACCGGGCGCGCCTTACTGTATCACACAACCGGGCGCGCCTTGCTGTATCACACAACCGGGCGCGCCTAGCTGTATCACACAACCGGGCGCGCCTTGCTGTATCACACAACCAGGGCGCGCCTAGCTGTATCACACAACCGGGCGCGCCTAGCTGTATCACACAACCGGGCGCGCCTTGCTGTATCACACAACCAGGGCGCGCCTAGCTGTATCACACAACCGGGCGCGTCTTGCTGTATCACACAACCGGGCGCGCCTAGCTGTATCACACAACCGGGCGCGCCTAGCTGTATCACATGACCGTGTGCGCCTAGCTGTATCACACAACCGGGCGCGCCTTGCTGTATCACACAACCGGGCGCGCCTAGCTGTATCACACAACCGGGCGCGCCTAGCTGTATCACACAACCGGGCGCGCCTAGCTGTATTACACAACCGGGCGCGCCTTGCTGTATCACACAACCGCTGTATCACACAACCGGGCGCGCCTTGCTGTATCATACAACCGGGCGCGCCTAGCTGTATCACACAACCGGGCGCGCCTAGCTGTATCACACAACCGGGCGCGCCTAGCTGTATTACACAACCGGGCGCGCCTAGCTGTATTACACAACCGGGCGCGCCTTGCTGTATCACACAACCGGGCGCGCCTTGCTGTATCACACAACCGGGCGCGCCTAGCTGTATCACACAACCGGGCGCGCCTAGCTGTATTACACAACCGGGCGCGCCTAGCTGTATTACACAACCGGGCGCGCCTAGCTGTATCACACAACCGGGCGCGCCTAGCTGTATCACACAACCGGGCGCGCCTAGCTGTATCACACAACCGCGGCCGCAATGCCTAATTCCGCTTTTGAACCCATGTAAATTAATTTTAAGTGGACACATTGCATTATGTTTTATTATACTTTGTTTCTAATTGATATATTTTAATTTTCAGTTTTTTAAAGTTATATTTATTTTAAAAAGATTTAATGTTTGAAACATAAACAATAGTTAATGAATACAAACACTTGTTTGAAAAATGATTCCATTTTATACAAGAAACATGACAAATATTACTGAATTCTTAGTGGTCACACTTATCAAAAAACTAAATTTATAAGCAAAAATTTTAAATTAGTATTTACTAATTTAAGCTGAATCAACGTCCATTGCTTCAGCTTCGTGCAAAACAGTTTGTGCAAACAGCGGTCATCTGGCTGTGATTCTTAAAACATTCTTATTACATTCTTCGCAGACAATTTTGGTTCTGTTATTTTTGTGTGGTCCGCAAATATGACAAATAGGTCTACGTGTTGGTACTTGGCCTGTTGATTTTCCAGTAACTTATATTTTCCCAAAGAAACTTGAAGATCTTTTGGAAGGGTTAGGATTGTCGCTCTAGTTTTCAAGTGTCCACTCATGAAACTGAGTGCCAATTTTTTCAAAAAGTTTCGTCTTCACTGTAATCCAGATGGTTGAATTTGTAAATTATAATTGCATTTATTCCGGCAATGTCTAAATACCGATAAAAAGGGCCATTGTCCAACGTTTCGTGCTTCGGGATGTCGAGTAACTGGCACACATTTGTTCGACAGTATCAACTTGTAGCGTTATAATCCAAATTTACAATTGACTTTTTGGAATCTTTGTCAATAAACACGGTAAAAAATACTAAACACAAAACAAAACAAAAAAAGAAGGGTAAAAGTGACTATGTATGCACAAATACGAGTATAGTAAGAATAACATTACGAAAGCAGTTACAAGATTGGGCGCGCCGCGGCAACTTGGCCGCAGACGTAACTATCTCGCATTCATGCCTTATTTCCAGACGGACTGAAGATAAGATGGTATTATTTTTATACAGTTCGTGTCCCTCAAGGTGGTCTTGACAAATACACAAAGCTCTGAAAACATTTCGCCATCGATACCTACCGTAAGACGCGAAAATAAAAGATTACCGCAACAGCGCCCACTTAAGGGTTAAAATGAATTTTTTACGTATGGTAATTTTTTTTTTAACGTCCGACTATTGTGCACACTTGGGCTAATGCAGACGATGGGATGATTTATAGCGTATGAAAATGCCAAGCCCTGGCCGGGAATCGAACCCGGGTCCTCTAGGTGAAAGCCCAGTACGCTATCAAGTAGGCTACCGAGGCGGCTTTACGATCGATAAAGATCGATTTCCAGATATTTGTAAAATTTCGTCAGTGCGCGCGCGCGTGTGTTTGCCTATGTGTTTATGTGACGAAATTTGTAAGCACGATAACGAAAGAATCAACCGAGTCACTTCAAATTTATATCGCTAAAGCAAAATTGCTTGGAATAAAACCCTATTGTTATTTAGATTTGTTGTTCTAAAATTGCTGGGGCTAAAGAAAAATTATAAACGTTAAAAATTTTCAAAAAGGGGTCGCACTGAATCCGAAAATGACATTGGAATTGAAGAACGTAGGGTTTTTCAGCCCTCAAAGTGCTAAAAAGTGAAATGTTCGAATTTTTGGCTTTACTCTATATAGGTTATAAAACGCATCCTAAATATTATGCTGAATTCGAATATGTTACTTGTACTGTACTTATTTTAATTTAGGGCTTTTAATTTTTTTTGTTGTTAACGTCCGACTATTGTGCACACTTGGGCTAATGCAGACGATGGGATGATTTATAGCGTATGAAAATGCCAAGCTCTGGCCGGGAATCGAACCCGGGTCCTCGGGGTGAAAGCCTAGTACGCTATCAACTAGGCCACCGAGGCGGTTTTTAGGGCTTTTAAAGGGGGTGATACTGTTTAGACATCTTGTTAACGATTTCCAAGAAATTCTTCAGATGTTAGGAATGTTATCGCCTAAACAATAGCTCCGCTTACTAACACCGAAACACGTCCACGCTAAATTCCCGAAATTCTCTCCCGGCTTTCAACAGTTGAACTCGATGCACGGGTAGACATGTGGAATAACACTCGTGTTCCAAATAAATAATAATTAACACTTCATCAGTTGTTTATAATAATTCAACACTACCGCTTCAGATATAATCGATGTTTATTTTTCATATATAAGCTACTAGCTGTTACCCGTTGCGGCTTTGCTGCAATTATAATGTAGGCTATAAAATTTATAGTCGATTTTCAAAATCAGAATAGATCATTTCATTTTAATATATTTCTATTTACAATATTATACGATTTATGGTTTTCGGCCAAGAAATATACATTTTTGCTACTCGATACTCTAAAACAGGGTCCTGTCATATTTTAATAAAATACAGTATTATTAAAAAATCACCATTATTCAATTAAACTGGAATAGTATTGTGTTTATCTCAGGTACCTAAACCGTGTTCATACCAAATTTAATCTCAATTGATCCAGTAGTTAAAGTGTGATTGAATAACAAACAAATAAACAAAAACAAACTTTCAGAAATATAATATGATTACCTGTTAACCGTCACGGCTTTTCCCGCAATCGTAATATACATTAAAGATCACGCATGACCGTGTTAGGACCAACAACCGTGTCAGTTAGGTTATGGTGTATTTCTTTTTTAAAATAAAGGTTTTTTTAACGCACCACCGTCTTAGTTAAGTTATGGAGTACTCTTTAAAAAAAATTAAGGCTTTTTTCCTGCATCACCGTATTAGGCCCAACAACCGTGTCAGTTAGGTTCTGGAGTACTCTTTTTTAAAAAATAAATAAAGGTGTTTTTTAATGCATCACCGCGTTAGGCCTAACAACCATGTTAGTTAACTTATGCAGTATTCTTTAAAAAAAATATAAAGATTTTTCACGCATCACTATGGCCTAACAAACGTGTCAATTAAGGTTTGGAGTACTCTTAAAAAAAAAAAAAAAAATAACGGTTTTTTCACGCATCACCATGTTAGACTTAACAACCGTGTCAGTTAAGGTTTGAAGTACTCTTTAAAAAAATAACGGTTTTTCACACATCGCCATAATAGGCCCAACAACCATGTCAGTTAGGATATGTGGTATTCTTTAAAAAAATATAAAGGTTTTTTCACGCATCACCGTGTTAGGCCTAACAACCGTGTCAGTTAGGATATGTAGAATTCTTAAAAAAAATATAAAGGTTTTTTCACACATCATCGTGTTAGGCATGACAACCATGTTAGTTAGCTTATGGAGTATTCTTTTAAACAACTATAAAGTATTTTTCACTCATTACCATGGTAGACCTAACAACCGTGTCAGTTAAGGTTTTCAGTACTATTTAAAAAAAATAAAAGTTTTTTTCACACATTACCGTGATAGGCCCAACAACCGTGTCAGTTAGGATATGTAGTATTCTTTAAAAAAAATATAAAGGTTTTTCACACATCACCGTGATAGGCTCAACATCCGTATCAGTTATGTTATGTAGTATTCTTTAAAACATTATACAGGTTTTTTCACGCATCACCGTGTTAGGCCTAACAACCATGTCAGTTAGGATATGTAGTATTCTTTAAAAAAATATAAAGGTGTTTCACACATCACCGTGTTAGGCCTAACAACCGTGTCAATTAGGTTATGTAGTATTCTAAAAAAAATAAAGGTTTTTTTCACACATCACCATGATAGGCCCAACAACCGTGTCAGTTGGGATATGTAGTAGTCTTTAAAAAAATATAAAGGTTTTTTCACGCATCACCGTGTTAGGCCTAACAACCATGTCAGTTAGGATATGTAGTATTCTTTAAAAAAATGTAAAGGTTTTTCACGCATCACCGTTTTAGGCCTAACAACCGTGTCAGGATATATAGTAGGCTATTTTTTAAAAAAATATAAAGGTTTTTTCATGAATCACCTTGTTAGGCCTAACAACCGTGTCAGTTTGGTTATGCAGAATTCTTTTAAAAAATTGGTGTCTTATCACCCGTCGTATTTTTATTGTTTTACCGATTAACAACACGTTACTGATTTTCGCCGGGTACCAATTTTGAGGTTATGTTGGTCACTTTTATTTTAGATTTTATCGTACTTCTCATGCTTTCATATAATGGATTCTTGCTCTTGGGCACATAATAAAGCATTTTAGTAACAAAAATATCGAAAAATATAGGTTATGCTACACTGCATATTTACCATTTTTTCATGTAATGTAATTACACAAATATATATACTACCTTACAATTGGCACTCTGTGTAGGGATTTTTTTACATTTAGTATTGAAAATTCAACACAAAGTAACAAATTAAAGTCAGTTTTGAAAAAAATTTCAACTAAAATATTGAAAATGTTACATTAAAACAATAATTTTGCAATAAATAAAACACAGATTAAGATTATTAAAATAGGATTGAATCTATGTTCATCTCAGGTACCTAAATCACAGGTCTAGTAAATAACTACAATTACAACATGCCACAAAACTAAAAACTGATAATTATTTTGGGCTGGGTAAGTAGTATAATGACGTTTTGTAAAACGGGAATAGGCCTATATGTATCTCTGATACTTAAACCATATTCGTACCAAATTTCATCTCAATTGGTCAAGTGGTTAAAGCGTGATTGAATAACAAACAAACAAACAAATAAACAAACAAACAAACACAAAAAATTTTAAGAAATATAATATGAATTAGATTCAATAATAGAGAAACTCTGAAATGATATTTGGCGACTAAAATATAAGTTGTGTTTAAAGCATTGGTTGCAGGTAGGCTATATCACGAATTATTGAGACAATTACAATACTGTGTGTAAGAAATGATAACATACAATATTTAATGCGATGTCCACATTATCATTGACCTTAAAATTTTATCTTCAATCCTGGGCAAGAGAGCAACAGACGTCCTGGGCTTAGCACATTGGTAATGTAATGAGAACGCCTTCAATAATTAGTTAGGCAAGGTTTCATGTCGTTCTCATAACTTGCGAAATATACGTTCAGGAAAAAATATCAAAACGACTTAGT
>CM040191.1:61045688-61053188 GCA_022606455.1 Callitettix versicolor
TGTGTGTGAACACGCTCACTTTCGCAAATTTAATCCGACTTAATTTATGTTTGGTATAAAAATCGTTTTTTGTAATAGTTCAGGCAAGTTCGTTAACCAGAAAATTCGTTCAACAGTTTCAAAATTGCGGTAATTTGAAATTTACAAAATTTAGTAACTTTTTTGTCGTGTTTTTATTTGTAAAACTGATTTTATCGTCGTAATCAGCGTCAAAAGCTGCGTACATTATCGTTTTTAATTTTTGAAAATACGTTGGAATTCCAAGTCGCTGTTCGTTTTCACATTTCAAGTGCCGTTGATAGTACACACACACACACACACACACACACACACACACACACACACACACACACACACACATATATATATATATATATATATATATATATATATATATATATATATATTTTATTAATCCTTGTATATACTTAAGGATTAACTTGCCAACAGAATCCTTAAGTATATACAAGATGTCAAATCAACAACGTCGTGGATCGCACAAGTCAAAATAGACCTACATGACGCAGAAATAGACTCAACAGACGTTGAAGACAGGAACGCATACAAGAGAAAGATGCTCGGTTGGAAGGTCCCAGAGAATGAAATCCCAAAGAGAGCAGGGGTAAAATGGACGGAGGAGCGGAAGAGGATCCATGGGGACAGGATGAGGGAGGTGTGGAGGATTAGAAGGAGCAAGACATGAGTTGGAGTGCTTTGCGTGACCCAACAGGGTCTATACGCAGATAATATATATACTATCACATTTTAAATTCTAGTATATGCAGATTTGAGTGTTGATTTATGTTGATGCAATCAAATTTTCAAAAAGCCGCCTCGGTGGCCTAGTTGATAGCGTACTGGGTTTTCACCCCGAGGACCCGGGTTCGATTCCCGGCCAAGGCTTGGAATTTTCATACGCTATAAATCATGCCATCATCTGCATTAGCCCAAGTGTGCACAATAGTCGGACGTTAAAAAAAAAATTCAAAAAGACGATAAGGTGAAAATTCCTTTTGGATATTCGCTTTCATAACAACATCTAGAACCTATTAGCAGCGATTATTTTTAAAATTATAATAGAATGAGAGAAAGTTTGTGCAATAGTTTATTGTTTAGCAATTTGTTGACTTTTACATGACAACTGAACCCATTTTAGTTATATTGTTTTCCAAATATTTCAAAATAGAAACTAAAAACAATGGTCCATCTTATTGCTGTAGAATAGCACGGGGCAGATTAGGCAATTTGCGTACAAGGACACTATAGGGTGCCCTTGCGGTAGAATCGCTTTTATCATAATTTGAAAAGATGCATTGCATTCTCCACCAACTAAATGTGTGCAGACTAGGGTTACTGCCACCTTGTAGATTTATTGTGCCTCCTTTCTGTATTCCTGAAGTGCTCAGTTACAGAGCCTTTTCCAGTTCTAGTCTGTTCATAAAGTCTAGATTTTTTAGAAGATTTAAGGTGGTTAGCTCTTCTACTCTTAATGTGATTTCTCAGTTCATTATTGAGTTATTTGCAGATGCTTGCTTTTTTAATTGCCGCTCAATTTCTCCCCCGTACTCTTGACCTTGTAATGAAGATTGTCCTGTGAGTTACAACGCCTTTTCCAGTCCTAGTCTCTTCATAAAGTCTAGATTTTGGAGAAGATTTAAGGTGGTTAGCTCTTCTACTCCTAATGTGATTTTTCAGTTCATTATTGAGTTACTTGCAGATGCTTGCTTTCCTAATTGCCGTTCAATTTCTCCCACTTACTCTTCACCTTGTAATGAATATTGTCCCATGAGTTACAGCGCCTTTTCCAGTCCTAGTCTCTTCATAAAGTCTAGATTTTTTAGAAGATTTGAGGTGGTTAGCTCCTCTACTCCTAATGTGATTTCCCAGTTCATTATTGAGTTACTTGCAGATGATTGCTTTCCTAATTGCCTTTCAATTTCTCCTCCTTACTCTTGACCATGTAATGAAGATTGTCCCGTAAGTTACAACGCCTTTTCCAGTCCTAGTCTCTTCATAAAATCTAGATTTTGAAGACGATTTAAGGTGGTTAGCTCTTCTACTCCTAATGTGATTTCCCAGTTCATTATTGAGTTACTTGCAGATGCTTGCTTTCCTAATTGCCTTTCAATTTCTCCTCCTTACTCTTGACCTTCTCCGGATTGACATTAATCCCCAAATAGAACTTGTGGTTACTGAAACAAAATCTGACCGCTGTCGGGTTTTCCAGTTTTACTAAAATCTGATGAAACAATTTAAAAAAATTAAATTAATTGTAGTGTTTTTTTTAGGTAAACGCCCGTATAAAGTTTACAGAAGTAGTGAAATCAGAGTACTTTGTGGACAAAACTCTAATCATACAAGACTTCCTGAACGACGATGGCACTGACGACGTTCCTGACGATGTACGAGTAATGGAGATCACAGCACCTGCGCTCTCCGGTAAATCCACCATAGTGGATATGGTGAAGAGATTTGCCAAAATAATAACGGACGACAAAGGGAACGCGATACCGCCGAACACGACAGAAAATTACAAAGTGTTCTGCCAGACTCCGCTCGAAGTATGCAAGAACAAAAAGTTTATAGATATGCATCTCGGTAGATATCCGGTCATTTACATCAACTACCAGCGCCTACTGGGAGTCATCGATTACGTATCTTTGCTTTTCGAAGTACGGGAAATATTGTCGGAGACTTTCTTGGAGCACCGTTACTTGGTGAAGGTTGACGATCTGTGGCCACGTCTGGAAGGAATTACCAAAGAAGATTTCCACAATTACATTAATCCTGGGAAGAAGTTGGATGTCGCCACTGTATCGCGCGCGTTTTATCTGTTATCGTACGTCTTGTACACGCATTTCGATAAAAAAGTTATCGTTTTGATCGACGACTACGACGCCTACGCACGGAAAATTATATTTAGAAAAATCGAAGATTTAAACAGTATTATAGACTTCTGTATGGAATTAAATCATAGGTTATTGAAACCTAACAATCCGTACTTATATAAGGCTGTTGTAACGGGCGTACTGCGCATCTCTAGTGCGCACACTGTGGTCCACGATTATATATTCCGCGGCGATCATCAGTTCTCAAAATATTACGGTTACAGTGCTGACGATATTGAAAAGATTCTAGCCAGAAAGGAAGTAAAAGAAATTGAAAGTAGAATGAAAGACATCGAGTTATACTATGGCGGGTTTACCGTTCTAAAACAAAACTTGTCGTTGTTTAATTATTGGTCTGTGTCGCAGTATTTCGAGAAAAAAATGAAGCTCTCACCGTATTGGTTCATAAGTAAATATATTGAATCTTTAAATCATGTTATATGCATGCCCGATATATTTGAAGTGCTTATACAGTTGATAAAAGGCAAGACGTACGATCTCTACATCAAAGAGCGGTTCCGGAAAGCAGAGATTTTCGCGCTATACAAAATGAATTTCAGCGATAAAATCTACGAACCGATCGAAATATATTGGTTCTTTTTGCTGTTGTACAGTCTGGGCTACCTGTCGGCTACTGCGGATCAGAGGTTGTCCAGTTTGACCACGTTGAAAGTAACGAACGTTGACTTGTTGATGGACCTGACCAGAGAGTTGAAGTCGTGTTATGAACATAATTTCGGGTTCAATCAGAACGACGTTCACGAATTTAGGAAAACGCTTGACAATTTTCAACCGCGTCAAGTTAAACACGAATCGTTTGTGCGTTTGCGCAGGAGTATTTACAGTGTGTTCAATAATTCGCGTCGCGCTCCGGACACGGACGAGGAAGTTCAAAATATTTTGTTTTTAAACTTGTTAGACAAGTTTTATCACAGCAAGGGTGAAATACCCGTGACTTATACAACGTTGGAGTACAACCAGACGAAAATCAATAACGGGCAAATAGATATTTTGGTGATGAATAGTCATAAAGTAGCCTTAGTGGTTAAAACAAGGTTTGTGGACGTTGCGGAACCGAAAATGTCCTTGGACGAGATGGCGCTTTCCGTTCATGATCAAATTGTTGCCCAGCAGCACAAGTACGTTGTGGAGAACTTAGCTGACGCAAGTGGGAGAGTATACGTAGGACTCGTCTACCACAAGGCGACAGGAAATGTTAGTTTAGCGTGTTCGTCTTCTACGGAAAGCGCGGGTGATTATAAAAACGGCACAGTGATACTGGACGAATGAATTTACTGATACAGTCGCTGTCATATGAATGATTACCGAAGTACTTATGCGAAGGTAAATAGATAAAGTGCTTATACGTCAGGCAGTGGTCGTCCATTTAGGCTATTTTAAATGTGTTTAATTTCGTAGGAGATATAATGAAAAACGGAGTAAGCTTTATGGAAGGTAACCATATTGTATATGAAGATTAAGAATTAAAAGCACGAGAGAAATGTAGACTTTTTGACTAATTTGGAACAGAAAAGTAAATATTTTGCAAGTAATGTGGCTTGTATAAAATAAACTGTCTAAAGAGGAAATATTTGTTAATGACTGGTTTATTTAACAGTGTACTAGAAGGTAACAGTTAAAATAAGAACGTCATTCGGAAAGTGCTGAAGCTTGGAGGGGGAGCTCAATTATGTTGGTTGGGGAGAGGTTAATCTGAACTCTAACTCTAAGCCTATTCTATATTAGTTGCTGGTGCGATGTAACAAATCTATCGCTGTTGGTATTTAAATTTAGCGCGAGCCTATCCAGTTCCCCTTGAACTTGTATTCTGTATTCAAAGGAACATGTAGAGTTGTTAATGACTGGTTTATTTAACAGTGTACTAGAAGTAACAGTTAAAATAGGAACGTCATTCGGAAAGTGCTGAAGCTTGGAGGGGAAACTCAATTATGTTGGTTGGGGAGAGGTTAATCTGAACTCTAACTCTAAGCTATTCTATATTAGTTGCTGGTGCGATGTAACAAATCTATCGCTGTTGGTATTTAAATTTAGCGCGAGCCTATCCAGTTCCCCTTGAACTTGTATTCTGTATTCAAAGGAACACGTACAGTTGTTAATGAATGGTTTATTTAACAGTGTACTAGAAGTAACAATTAAAATAGGAACGTCATTCGGAAAGTGCTGAAGCTTGGAGGGGGAGCTCAATTATGTTGGTTGGTTAGAGGTTAATCTGAACTCTAACTCTAAGCTTATTCTATATTTGTTGCTAGTGCGATGTAACAAATCTATCGCTGTTTGTATTTAAATTTAGCGCGAGCCTATCCAGTTCCCTTTGAACTTGTATTGTGTATTCAAAGGAACATGTAGAGTTGTTAATGACTGGTTTATTTAACAGTGTACTAGAAGTAACAGTTAAAATAGGAACGTCATTCGGAAAGTGCTGAAGCTTGGAGAGGGAGCTCAATTATGTAAAGTGGGGAGAGGTTAATCTGAACTCTAACTCTAAGCGTATTCTATATTTGTTGCTAGTGCGATGTAACAAATCTATCGCTGTTTGTATTTAAATTTAGCGCGAGCCTTTCCAGTTCCCCTTGAACTTGTATTCTGTATTCAAAGGAACACGTACAGTTGTTAATGAATGGTTTATTTAACAGTGTACTAGAAGTAACAGTTAAAATAGGAACGTCATTCGGAAAGTGCTGAAGCTTGGAGGGGGAGCTCAATTATGTAGAGTGGGGAGAGGTTAATCTGAACTCTAACTCTAAGCCTATTCTATATTTGTTGCTAGTGCGATGTAACAAATCTATCGCTGTTGGTATTTAAATTTAGCGCGAGCCTATCTAGTTCCCCTTGAACTTGTATTCTGTATTCAAAGGAACACGTACAGTTGTTAATGAATGGTTTATTTAACAGTGTACTAGAAGGTAACAGTTAAAATAGGAACGTCATTCGGAAAGTGCTGAAGCTTGGAGGGGAAACTCAATTATGTTGGTTGGGGAGAGGTTAATCTGAACTCTAACTCTAAGCCTATTCTATATTAGTTGCTGGTGCGATGTAACAAATCTATCGCTGTTTGTATTTAAATTTAGCGCGAGCCTATCCAGTTCCCCTTGAACTTGTATTCTGTATTCAAAGGAACATGTAGAGTGCATTATAATATTTAACGCTTTAATTTTTAGTGACTGATTGAGTCAAGTATATACAGTATTAGTATATTTAAAATGTGACAATATCTCCAGTTCTTTCATTAACTTAGTAGATAGTGCGCGGAAGGATTGGACGAAATGTGCCCTCCGCACGCTACGTACCCTTATTTACGTCTATTCTCAACTAATATATAATGTACTATGACATAGATCAAAACTGAATCTCCCTTGCCCACTCTACTTTTCAAAACCGCCTAAAACCAGTTCACACTGGATATGCCAAGCTTCACCTCTTTCCACACGATCTCTGTGTAAATAAAAATGCAAAACATTACGCAAATTATCACGCATTTAAAATACGGTTCTGAGATCGATGCAGAATCTGAGAATTGCATAATTTCTTTAAAGCGCGTAGTCCGATTTGCTCAAATTTTGGTACACAGGTGCTGGGACATCAACGTGAATATTTCTTTTATTGGATTAATGGGACTGAAAAGCGGTACATCTAACAAGATTTCAAGATCGATTTTCTCGGTTAAAACACTTTCTGGATCTTTTTGCATCTATATCGTGGGTCAAGCTGATTTATCTTATTACTATTTGGGCTTTTGCCATCGTTTGTGCATGTAAAAACAATACACGACGTTTCGAGCGTATCTACGGTATGTATCAAGTGCTTAAAATAAAAAACATAATCATGATTACTTTTGTTCACACTGAAAAAAGTCATTGATGTAAAAAGAACCTTTTAAAGTTTTTGGTGAATTTTTTAAAATACGCTTCCGTTGAGGTCTTTAAATACAAAACAGTAAGTAAAAATCGAAAAATTGTAAAAAATCCAGTTTTATTTTGAACCAAACTAGGTTTAAATATTTTTACACATTTTTCTGACTGAGCACATAGAAATTAAGGCCGGGTGACCACCAAGTGCGGAGCGGAGTTACTGAACGGAACCTAACCTATTGATTTTACTGTTTTTTTTTTTTTTTTTTTTTTTTTTTTTTTGTTTAACGTCCGACTATTGTGCACACTTGGGATGCTTTATAGGAAATGCCAAGCCCTGGCCGGGAATCGAACCCGGGTCCTCGGGGTGAAAGCCTAGTACGCTATCCACTAGGCAACCTAGGCGGCTCTGTCTTTTTTACTGTAGGTGCGGCCACAATGAAAGCGTAACGTTGTTGAGCGGAGTCAAGTGGCTCCGCGCAGCTTTGACTCTGTTCTGGTTCGGTTTTTAAACCGACTCCGTTTTCCACACCACGCTGAGACCACGCTTCCGAACTTATAATTTCTCGTTACCAAGGTTTTAAAAAATAACAGTTAAAGTAGGCCTAAATATTTAGATTTAAAAGACATAAACGCGTTCTTTAAACTGACTGAACTCCGCTTCCCGTTGCCGTTTAATTTTATTCCGCCACGCTAGTCTCAGCTCAGCGCGGCTCCGCTCCGCATAAGGAGGAGCAAACACG
>CM040191.1:61058188-61068188 GCA_022606455.1 Callitettix versicolor
CTCGGCGATTTTCGTTTGTTAAAAGAAATGGATCAAAGAATTTGTATCAAATTTTGCGTAAAAAATAGAATAAAGTGTAACAAAGTGTGTGAAATGTTAACAAAGGCCTATGGTGAGTCTGCTGTGAGTAAAGCATGAGTTTACGAGTAGTATAAGCGTTTCCAAGAAGGCCGTGAAAACGTTGAAGATGACGAACGCCCTAGACGCCCCAGCACATCAACAACCGATGAAAACGTGGAAAAAGTGAAGGTTGTAAAAAATCGCCGAATCACACTTAGAGAGGTCGCTGATGATGTTGACATATCGATTGGATCATATCATGACATTCTTTCCAATGTTTTGTGTATGTAACGCGTGGCAGCAAAATTCGTTCCAAAATTGTTGAATTTTGAACAAAAACAGCGGCGAATGGAAGTTGCTCAGGAGTCACTAAATGAAGTCAACGACGATGCAGAATTACTGAAACGTACTATAACAGGTGACGAAACATGGATTTACGGATATGACTTCGAAACTAAGGCTCAATCATCCCAGTGGAGGCATTCTGGCTCGCCAAGACCGAAAAAGGCTCGACAAGTGTGGTCGAACGTGAAGGTTATGATTACCGTGTTCTTCGATATTAATGACATAGTGCATCATGAATTTCTGCCACCAGGAATTCAAAAAGTGGCAGGAAACTGTCAATAAGGAGTACTACCTACAAGTTCAACGCCGTTTGCATGAAGCAATCCGAATAAAACACCCGGATCTGTGGGAAAACAATTCATGACTTTGCACCAGCTCACACTGCATTGCTTGTTCGTGAATTTTTGGCCAAAAACAGTACTGTAACGATGCCCCAGTCTCTATATTCGCCAGACATGGTTCCGTGTGACTTTTTCCTATTTCCAAAAATAAAGATAACCTTAAAGGGCCGTCGTTTTACAGTCGTAGATGACATTAAAAGCGCATCGCTGAAAGAACTAAAGGCTATCTCAAAGATCGAGTTTGAGAAGTGTTTCGAAGATCGGAAGAAGCGCTGGCACAAGTGCATAATCTGAAATGGGAACTATTTTGAAGGCGACAACATCAATGTAGAAGAATAAATAAATATTTTGTTCAAAAAATCAAAATTCTCGTTACTTTCTGAACACACCTCGTACGTGTTTCGCTACACAGTGTGGAGAGTTTTTTCCGGTTTTTTCGATAGTTTCTGAACCAAGAAAATCCGAATAATATTTGTGCACCGTTAATTTGTGAAAATCTGTTGTTTCCTTTTCTTGTTAACAATGTACACTTACAGGTATATAATTAAATTTTACGACTTCGACTCGCATATTTATAGTTTTAACAACGGCTTCGGTTAATCAGTTAATTATAGTCGTTTCAATCTAATCTGCAGCGCGCACCGTCACCACGCTCTTTGTCGACATGTTGACACAGTTTTTATACGTTTGTGTTTACCCAAGCTGTGTCACACACGCCAGTGCGCTTCTAGCTGCGAGGCAAGCTGCACGGAGATGGTAAACTGCGAAGTTTGCAGCAAACCGTTTACTTACGTCTGTCCGAGGTCGGAACACGGTTCCTGCGAGCATTTCCAGGATACGGCGGTGTTGTGCGTCATGCGGGAGAGAAGTGTCGGGCTGGTGGTGCGGGAAAAGCGGCTGTGGAAATGCGCTTCCTGCGCGGATATTGACTTTTCCCGGATAGAAGTGGAGGCTGATGAAGCGGGTAACATTATAGCTTAATTAATAGCTTAGCGAGATACTTATGTAATATTACAGTACAGTACAATATTACTTATATTTCTAGGTTTCAAAAGTACAAGTACTGTAATATTGTTTCTAGAGCACAAGAGTATGATTAATATTATTTCTAGAGCACAAAAGTATGATTAATATTGTTTCTAGAGCACAAAAGTATGGTTAATATTATTTCTAGAGCACAAAAGTATGGTTAATATTGTTTCTATAGCGCAAAAGTATGATTAATATTGTTTCTAGAGCACAAAAGTATGGTTAATATTGTTTCTAGAGCATAAAAGTAATGTTAATATTGTTTCTATAGCACAAAAGTATGGTTAATATTGTTTCTATAGCACAAAAGTATGATTAATATTGTTTCTATAGCACAAAAGTATGATTAATATTGTTTCTAGAGCACAAAAGTATGGTTAATATTGTTTCTAGAGCATAAAAGTATGGTTAATATTGTTTCTATAGCGCAAAATTATGATTAATATTGTTTCTATAGCGCAAAAGTATGATTAATATTGTTTCTAGAGCACAAAAGTATGGTTAATATTGTTTCTAGAGCATAAAAGTATGGTTAATATTGTTTCTATAGCGCAAAAGTATGATTAATATTGTTTCTATAGCGCAAAAGTATGACTAATATTATTTCTAGAGCACAAAAGTATGATTAATATTATTTCTAGAGCACAAAAGTATGATTAATATTGTTTCTAGAGCGCAAATGTATGATTAATATTGATTGTAGGGTCCGTAGTTACGAACTGTGTTGTTCAGTGGGTCTGAAAGTATGTATAGTTTCTGTGTGTTCTGAAAGTATAAGTAATATTGTTTCTGTAGTAATAAAATTTGAATAATATTTTTTCTTGAGTCTGAAAGTAGCCTACATATAAGTAATATTGTTTTTGTGGTGAAAAATGTGAATAATATTGTTTCTTGAGTCTGAAAGTATAAGTAATACTGTTTTTGTAGTCAGACAATGTGTATATTGTTTATTGGGTCTGTAAGTTTGTCATATTGTTTCTGTAGTCAGAAAATATGAATATTGTTTCTTTAGTGTGGACGTGTTATGAGCCCAACGGTATATGTTAGTTTTTGGAATAATAAAGGTTAAAAAAAAAGAAATATCCAACGCTAAACCAAACAAGTTTTTATTCTTTAGTAATACATATGCGTACGTAATAGTAACACTTTTCCCCGCAGTTTTAAGTTTTGAAACGAAACTTTAACTTTCGCTTTGGCGAAAGGAGTGAATAGGAAAAAAGTCTGCCGAACGGAAGAATGTAACGGAAATATGGAACGAACGAGCAAACGAATTTAGTCTCTATTTCTGTCGATTTCTTTTTCTTTCTCCACTTCGATAACAGTACACGCGTATTATATGAAAACGTTGTGTTGTTTTGGTTTCGGTATTTTTCCTTAGTTGTATAGTACGTGCTCGTTGTAACCGTTTATAATACACTCGAAATTAATATAAACGTTTATAATTATTGTTCTTAATATTGCTAGTTTTTAACAACATAACCCGAAACTCATTATAACCTATCAGATGTTCAATGAAATCGTTACGAATTAATATAAAACAACTGATATTTTACTATAACTACAGTAAATAATATCTAAGCTAGGTTCACGTATTTATTTAAACAAAACGATATATTCGTGAACATATCTTCAAACTAATTACATATTCAGCAAAGATATCAGTAACAAAAGCTTCGCTTCTGTCGGTAACTCCCCCGAGTTCTATACGTGTACTTTTTTATATTTCATTTTTCACTATGCGAAGTATAGTACACATAGACTAGCATTGTGACAGTAAAAAATACTTTTTTACCTTTTGATGGATACGTCCGTTTACAGGTCACATGAGCTTAAAATAGTTGTTTATTCATGGACGCCTTTGCATTTCGCTGGGGAATAAACTAAGTCGATTACAATGAAATTTTCAATGCATGTTTGTTGTAATCACATACAGGCACAATTTTTAAATTGTACCACAGTAAAAAAAAATCGAACCCTTTTTCTAAAAACTCCAAATCGATTTCAACGCTGATTAAATTTTAATATTGTAGAAAAAGTCAACAATTTTATGATTCATTATATTATCAAAATATACAATATGAGACCTTAAAAAATTTACATTTTTCTAATTTATCAAAATCTGTTCATTATATTTGCTCGAATTTGTAAAGACAAAATTTTAGGTCAATAAATAATTAAATAGTTCTCTTACTGCCAGCGGGTTTCCTGCTTTAATAATCCTTCGTTACACTAAACGTTATTTCCTGTGGTAGCGGCAAAGACGAGTCAATGTTTTTTGAAAGTGTATACTGTATTTCCTCCGCGCATCTTGTCCTGTCCTCACCATCCCCGTACAAGGTCACGCGCACAGCTGAACTTCATCAACTGTACACGCGATGGGGTCATATGACCAAAAGATCAAACAGCCAAAAGTTCATTCAACCAAATTCTATACTAATATTTTGGCCCAATGAACTTTTGGTCATATGAACCGTGTTTTTAAGAGGAGAGATCATATAACCAAATAATCAAACAACCAAACGTTCATTCAACCAAATTATATTTTAATATTTTGGTCGAATGAACTTTTGGTCATATGAACCCTGTTTTTATTATTTTATTATGTTTTGATTATTATTTTAAACACCATCATACTACTTACCCAGTCCAACAATTCTTTAGCATTCAAGTGTTAATTCTATAACAGTGACGTTTTATACATTTATTGTATATTGGTAGGTGTGAATAATAAATGTTTACATTATTTTAAACGCCATCATACTGGTTACCCAGCCCAACATAATTTTAGCATTCAAGTGTTAATTCTATAACAGTGACGTTTTGTACATTTATTATATATTGGTAGACAATTTTACTGCCTGGATTATTCAACAAAACAATTACATTAGAAGATTTTTTTATTTAACCTTATTGTTAAATAAGCTTATCCAGCTTGTACTTATTGCTTGCTTCAGAGTTATTTGAACACTCAATAACTCTTTTATGTAACACAGACATTAAAATTTTATTATTGTTTAAAGCATTATAACTCGTCATTGTTGCAAATTAGGTATTAAAAAAATAGAAGTAAATAAAAAACAGTAACAACTATTGATTATCTAAAATTTTCTTTATAAATGGTCACATTTTTAACAAAACCAGATGAGGCGTATCCTCCTCGGTTTTTTGAGAAATAATTGATCTGAGAAAGTTCAAAATATTTCATCCCGCCGAAAAAATATTTCGTACCAACATTCATCTCTCTTCTCCGTGTCTCTAGTTCCTTCTTCTTAGCCTCCTTTACTTTATATACTATATACATCACAACAAATTGTGCTGTTGATATAACAATCATCGTTGTATAATTGTTATTGGTTTAGTTGCAATCTTAACAAAAAATTGTCGACTATTTGTTAAGATAGTTACCCTGGAAACTATCTTAAAACTCTTGCTATTATAGACGTTAAACTAAACAAGCGATTTTAAACCCACTTACCCTGACAAGCAAGTTTAGGGAGCCGTAACCAAAGACAAGTAATTTTAAATCCTTATTGAGATGATAGATTTATCCGCAGTGGGGTTTGGCACTCTAAATAGTAAATTACCTATATCAAAGCCTGTATAACTAGAGGACCCGTACGAAATCTCGCACTATGAAAGTATTAAGAAAACACAGCCTTTTGAATAAGAGTCGTTGGGATGAGGGCGGTAGTTGTAAGGAAGAAAACTTGTTTAGAAAATAAATCGAAAAGCGATCGATTAACAATAAATAAATGTACGATGGAAGGAGAAATAACAAATATATTTGTGTAAAAACAGTGTCCAAAACATATGTTTGGTATTCGAAATGCATGTCCCGGCTTGTACGACTGGAAGGGATATATTTTTTTTAAGGTGAAAAGCACATTGAAGCTGTTATCGCCTCCCTAAATGTAAGTGTGAGTGTAAAGTGTTAACGTCGTAGTGTTTTAAGTGTAAGTGTTTGTTAGACTTGGGTACCGCGAGGGACGTCTAAATCCTCTCAATGGGTGCAGCTAGTCTGCACCCTCTGGGGGAACGGGAAGGGATAGGTGACTGTCAGTAGGACCACATAACCTAAGTTTAACCATTTTGTAATGGGATTGACTATTCGTGATTAATAAGTTAGCTTCGTAAAATGTACAAAATATTGTCTGATTTGTGATGCCGCGCATGCGTATCCATACCGTTTTGCCTTTGACAGTTAAAAGAGTCTTGTGTTAAAATTTTCCTCAAACGGTAAGTTGTAGCGCAAAATCGTTTTTCAATGTCAGAAACCGGTTGAAAAATCTTTCTAAAGATACCTCATTTATGCCTGTACGAATAGTATGTGCTGAGAAAAAGGGATGTTGATTCGAGAAATAATATATATGATTAATTACGGACATTTATATGTACTATATAGGTCTTTTGTGTAAAAATGCAAAGAACAAATTGATAATAATAATAATAATAATAATAGTAATAATAATAATAAGTTTTAGGGGGGATTCGCTCAATTAGCTTTGACGGAGATTGGCACCTCTAGTGAAAAGTAATCCTAATCACTTGTTTTTTCCAAATTTACTCTCCAACAATAAATTTCTTGTATTTTAGCTTATTCGTATTGTATTCAATCTTTATATATATATATATATATATATATATATATATATATATATGTGTGTGTGTGTATGTGTGTGTGCGTATATATATATTATTTTAAGGCGAAAAGCACATTAAAGCTATTATCTCCTTCCTAAATGTAAGTGTAAGTGTAAAGTGTTAAAGTCGTAAGTGTAGTGTTGTAAGTGAACGTGTGTGTTAGACTCGGGTACCTCGAGGTACGTCTACATCTTCTCAATAGGTGCAGCTGGCCTGCACCCCCAGGGGGGCTCAATCTTTATAACTAGTAGTTCAAATCAAAGAACAGTAATACTCGCAGTACATTGAATGCGCTGGCCATCGCTGTCGTAATCCTTTCCGTCAATTTAACCGGCAACAGTAATATTTAGTGAAAGTGTTAACTGGTGACCAACTCTGTGTAAAATTTTATGCTCTTCCTCAGTGAAACAGTAAGAATTATGATAGGTCTTGCCGTTCAGCCTGTATTACAGGAAATAGCCAGGCTTTATACAAGCTACCTTCGCACCAAATTTCAAAACAGTCGGTCAATGTGTACGGTCAAAACTGTACACTCGTGTCATCATTCAACCGCCATTTTGAAACGGAAATGAGGTGGAGAAAATGACTAAATCTTGTGAAACTGTTTGAAGAAATTAGGTCGATCGAGTTGATTTTTTATCGCTAGCTTCTTAACAGAATGTTTAGTGGACTAAAGTGAGATATTGTGTTATACTTATGCACCATTTATTTTACGTGCACCATTTATTTTATCTATGCACCATCAGTAAACGTGTAAACATTTTTTTAAATTTATTTCATATTTGTTTTTATTTTTGTAGTTTTGTATTATGTATAACTTAGATAATATTTATCATTAAATTTCATATATTGGACGAATAGTAACTGAGGTTCTACCAAACAGCTGTGTTTATCGGTTAGGTAGGCCTATATCGTCGCAAACCTTAGCATGAACGTTTCCACTTATTCTACATAATAAAAATATTTTTGTTATGTATTTTTAGTTCCTTTATTGTCTTTTATAAATTGAATTTTTATATCGTTTTAAAAGCAGTAACATTATCTTGTTAAATCAGTCAATTGTTAATGAATTTCATCCAAAATTTAATTGGAATTATTATTTTTTTATCCCTAAGATCTTAAAACAGCGAGATAAACAATTGAAATTTAGCAAGATCTCAATGCACTGTGTGTGTCAAATTAACACTCGCTTTGACTCATCCACAACAGCTGTGCAAACATAGATTGTCGCCACCTTTGATTACTCGTCAAGAAGTGCACCTCTAAACACTGGGTGCACTTTGTATCAGATAGGCTTCATGCATTGGTATAAACTCAATATACGGATTCTATGATCAAATATGTATTTACAACTTAAGTACATCATAATGTTATTACTGTATAATAATTCGAGTTTTGGTTACTGCTGTTACTGTCACGCATTTTGACCTCTAACCTCGCCTGTCTCACCATTTCTTGCAACCTAGTATGTCTTCCCTCCGTTTCTAAGGTTTCGTTTTTCGTCATATCTTCCCCCACTTCAGTCCTCCAGTTTCGTCTGGAACGCTCTCGTCTCTTTCTTTGAGAAGTATCTGTTGTAGAATTCATGAATGCCAACGATCACTTGTCATCTTTTAAATGTATCCGTATCACCCCTCGTGCGTCTTCTCCGTTTCTTAGGCTCCTTCGATTTAGTCCCCTTTAATCTTTCAATTCCATCTAGACTACCTCTTCTGCTTTGAGGTAGTGTTCATTCTATAATTCGTTCATAATAACTATCCCTTGTCATCTTTTGGATGTGTCCGTACTACCCTTTATCTCTCTTCTCCGTGTCTCTAGTTCCTTCTTCTTAGCCTCTTCTACTTTCATCTTTCAATGCCATCCAGCCTACCCTCGTTTTCTTCTTTAAGGTAGTATTTATTCATTAAAGAATTCGTTTATTCCAACTATCACTTGTCATATTTTGAATGTGTCTTTATAGCTTCTCCGTATCTCGAGTTCCTTCTTCTTAGCCTCCTCTACTTTAATCTTTCAGTTCCATCCTCGTCTTCTTCTTTGAGGTAGTATTTATTATAGAATTCGTTTATTCCAAGTATCAGTTGTTATCTTTTGAATGTATCCGTACCACCCCTTATCTGTCTTCCGTCTCTCAAGTTTCTTCGTCTTGGTCTCCTTTACTTTAATCTTTCAGTTCCATCCAAGCTACCGTCGTCTTCTTCTTTGAATTAGTGTTCATTCTAAAATTTCTTTATACCAACTATCACTTGTCATCTTTTGAATGTGCCCGTACCATCCTTTATCTGTCTTCTCCGTCTCTCAAGTTCCTTCATCTTAGCCATCTTTACTTTAATCTTTCAACCGTCGAGGCACCCTGGTTTTCTTCTTTGATGTAGTGTTCGTTATAGAATTCTTTTTTACCAACTATCACTTGCTATTTTTTGAATGTGTCAGTACCACCCCTCATCTCTCTTTCCAGCCTCCGTTTCCCATGTTTCTTTTTCGCTATAGCCTCCTCTACTTTGATCCTCCAATCCCGTGTAGGCCACGTTCGTCTTCTTCATTAAAGAGGTATCAATTCTAGAATTTGTTTAGACTAACGATCACTTGTCAGTACGACCGAAACTTTTTCACTTTGATGGCTACCTTTATATCTTTATGGATACCCGTCTTATCTCAAATCGACACCGAAAAACCACCCCCGTCGCTAATACGCTCGAATTATTTACCCTGTTGATTGTTACTTCTCAGTTCCGAACGTAGCAACTTCCCATTTATAGATACGTAGTAATTTTGTCATTCCAGAACATGCTATTGCCTAGTAACGCACTGGTCTGCCAAATTATTGATTTAACCTCGTCTTTGCTACTTAGCTCGAGAAAGTGACTCCAAAGCATTGAATATAAACGTACTAGAATTATAACCTTTAAGAGAGATGTGTGAGCACTCGCTGCTGATGGAATCTTGTAGTAGAGTGTTCAACTACAGTTAAAGAGATAATGGTACTGTATATTTTCTCAAGCTTATTCCATTCTGTCCTGGCAGATTGCAGCATTCGTAGCGGCAGATATTCCAATTACTTGGACTTTCGCCTTTGATATCGAGCACGCTTTCTCTCTCGAAGAAGTGGCTGTACTTCTAATTCGTTTGTATTCAATGCTCAACGATATTTACCTTTGTTCGTACTGCTGATAATGTTGTAGTCAAGTTAATTTTATCGTTTAGGTAATCGTTCAAGTAAATAAGTAAACGCCCGACTTGTTCAGTTGTTTTACGAGTCCTCCTTCCGCTTAGCGGCCTTTGTACAAAAAACTTCCGTCTGGAACGATTTCAATTATATTCTAAGAGTGCAACGTACTGTGTATCTTTCGATTACTAAACAATAAGTAAAATCAACAAAAATAAAAAATTCTGTTTATATTCTTCTTCTTTTCTGCAAGGATTATCGTCACTATGTTCAGTATAATGATCTGCCTTTCATAGCTTCGTCAATTTTTCTTCCGTTGACGCGTTTCGGAGATCTTCCATCTTCAAAAACTATAGTATATAAATACATTCCATCTTGAGTATAGAAATAGTTTTTGATGATGGAGGTTCTCCGAAACGCG
>CM040191.1:61073188-61078188 GCA_022606455.1 Callitettix versicolor
ATAGGTCGAGTATTGAAGGAACTGTCAAGGAAAGATTAAATAAAAGCTAATATATCTAATAACCAGTAATTAGGTGAGATATGTTCCAAGTCAATGAAAGATGGGCAGAGGTTATTTTGATTCCTAAGCTAGCGAGTGGAAAAGCTTATCGACTAATATCGTCATTTCCTGTAATATCCAAACTGTTGTGAAATGGCTTTTGAAACGTTTCGAGTCAGTAATTGAAGAGAGAAAATTAAACTTCACTTCTGGATTTCGAATTGAACACTCGATCGTTGATCAAGAACGTCGTATCACAAGTGTTACTGAGAACGCATTTGAAGAGAAAGGTTTTTGATAAACTTTGGCGTTGAGGATTCGAGTACAAGCTTAACTGGATCTATCCCGTAAAATCGTATGTCTCAAATCTTCATAGTTAAACACGAAGATCTACTCTGGGCTAAAGGGAATACCAGCGGGAGTGTACTAAGGAAGTGTACTGGGGCCCGTTCTATATCTTTTGTACACTCGTGATATACGAAATAAAGAGGGATCTGTTATAGAGAAGTTTGCCGATAATACAGCAGTAATGGCTACGTGCAGCAGCATTGAGGAGTCAACAAGACTACAAGCAGCCTTGGATAAAATGGAGAATTAGATTGAACGAGATGAAATCAACAATCAATTTTTTCTTACAGAAAAACGCTCCCAGTACCAGTATCAGTGAACTCTCAAATAATCCCCAATCGAAACACTGAAAAGTATCTGGGAATGGCTCTGGATCCTAAACTTTGTTTGAAAGAAAAGGAAGAATCTGAAATACGAGGTGTGGCTATTAAATAACGAGACTGACGCTGCGGCGGAACAAGTGCGCATGCGCCAACCGCCATTGACCGACAGCTGTTTAGTGTGAAGCTTTCTCTTCAGAATGCAGTTAGTTTCGTTTGTGTAAACAACACCGTTTAGTCATAACCTTCATTTCCGTTAGTGTTGTTATTTTGTTTTGCCGGAAAAATGGTTAGTGTAATAATAGAGCAACGAATTGTTGTTAAATTTCACTTCAAACTTGGAAAAACCGCTACTGAAACCTATAATTTACTGAAAGAAGTGTATAGCAGTGAATGTTTATCGCGGGCACGTGTTTTTGAATGGTTTAAGCGTTTTCAAGATGGCCGACAAGACGTTGAAGATGATTCGCGGCCAGGTCACCCTTCAACGTCATGTCGAAAAAAGATGACAGTGTCGAAAAAGTTGCTAATTTGATTCGGCTGACCGTCGATTAAGTATTCGTGCAATTGGTGAAACTGTAGGCATTGATAAAGAATGTGTACGGCAAATTTTACGTGATAATTTGAACATGTGAGAAGTGTATGCCAAAATAGTGCCAAAAATTCTCACGTTTGAACAACAAGCAGCTCGCAAAAATGTGTGTACTGACACTTTGGATGCCATTGAAAATGACCCAAATTTATTGGAAAGGATAATAACATGTGATGAAGGTGAAATCTATATTAAAACGGACGAGATTTGAGTCCGTGGAAGCTGTAAAAGTGAAAGCGGCAAGAGTCCTGAAGAAGTTGACAGAAGATGACTTCCAGCACTGTTTCCAACAATGGAAAATTCGCATAGAGCGTTGTAGGGATAGAGAAGGGGTGTATATTGAAGGTGATAATAAGTAATTATGTATAAAATGAAAATACAATTTTTTACAACGTAAGTCTCGTTATTTAATAGCCACACCTCGTATAGAAAATATACTGGCTACTTGGAAGGAATTCAGAGTTGTAATTACGTAATAAATTGCTCTTACGTAATCAAATCCTATTTCACCATCGTAATCCGCATACACTAGAATTCTTCATTTTCAAAATAAATTGAAAATTGAAAAATGCTTTTTATGGAGGTCTCAATTTATTTCCAAAGTAAAAGAAATCTTGGTGGGAATTAGTTTTCAGCATATCAGCGGGAGCCATTATTTAATGCATTTTAGATACGGAATTTCCTAAGCAAGTAAGCATACTTCCACACCTGCTTGCGTTTTATGTTCAATTGCCTGTCAAAAACTTTTAATGAAAGTCCTGACCTTTTAACAACGTTGTGGCGACCTGCTTCAAAGGAAAACAGTTTAAAAGTTAAATGAACCATTATCAGGTGTTAAGTGAACACTGTGAGTGCGGTAAATTATATTTTAAGCGTAAGAAAATAAACTCTTCTCTGCGTAACGCACCTTTAGCGTATAAACGGTAAGTCGATATATCAAACGATAATTTCAAAGCTGACGACGGTTCATTTTCATATGTTTTATGAAATTACTGGCTTTACTATTAGAAAAAAAAACATTTGTCAAAACAATAACACTACATACGGGATTTAATTCAAACCAGTGTTTAAACACAGTTATCAGTGGACAATAACTTTTTACCTTTTCAGTAGCGGGTATTTTTCATTGTATAGGCAACCACCAGATCAAGCTTTTCTTTTAGTAAAAACAAATTTTATTACAATTTTAACTTATCTGTGGTGTCAGTAGTTTTTTGAGAAATAATATCTTTCATCTTCACTTTATAAAATTCAGGATATAATTAAATATAATTTTCCATACAGCGGCGCTACCTATCGGATTTAATTTAAAGAACGCTATAAACACAGCAGTCGGAGGATAATAACTTGTTAGAGAGATACGGCGGTGAAATCACTCTGTACACGCTCCTGGCACTAATAAGAACAAACTGAATTTTTCAGCGAAACCGGTTAAGTAGTTTTTGCATCTATAAGAGGACATACATATGAACATTGCCTTTAAACACGAGGTGTGTTCAGAAAGTAACGAGAATTTTAATTTTTTGAACAACCTTCACGTTCGACCGCACTTGTCGAGCATTTTTCGGTCTTGGCGAGCCAGAATGCCTCCACTGGGATGATTGAGCCTTAGTATCGACGTCATATCCGTAAACCCATGTTTCGTCACCTGTTATAATACGTTTCAATAATTCTGCATCGTCGTTAACTTCATTTAGTGAGACACTTCCATTCGCCGCTGTTTTTGTTCAAAATTCAACAATTTTGGAACGAATTTTGTTGCCACGCTTTTCATACACAAAACATTGGAAACATTGTCATGACATGATCCAATCGATATGCCAGCATCGTCAGCGACCTCTCAAATTTAGATTCGGCGATTGTTCATAACCATTTCTTTCACTTTTTCCACGTTTTCATCGGTTGTTGATGTGCTGGGGCATCCAGTGCGTTCGTCATCTTCAACGTCTTCACGGCCTTCTTGGAAACGCTTATACCACTCGTAAACTCTTGCTTTACTCATAGCAGACTCACCATAGGCGTTTGTTAACATTTCACACACTTTGTTACACTTTATTCCATTTTTTACGCAAAATTTGATACAAATTCTTTGATTCATTTCTTTTAACAAACGAAAATCGCCGAGCTTATAAAAACACGTCTAACCTTAGTGGCTGTCACAGACAAAGTCAACAATGAAAACAGCTGAAAATTTTATCATACTTCAAGAGCATGTATACCAATATAATAAAAAAAATGTTTGACAATCAGACTCTACAAGCCCGCGAAATTTAAAAATTCTCGTTACTTTCTGAACACACCTCGTGTGTGTGTGTGTGTGTGTGTGTGTATACAAATTATATATATACATACACACACATATATATATATATATGTGTGTGTGTGTGTGTGTGTGTGTGTGTAAGAAAACATTATAAAAATCCCTCAGAAACTGATTTAAAGATAAGATTATATTCAAACTAGAGGAAGGGATAATACAACCCCTAGTCATTGCGGTCAACAGACCTATTGTGTAACTAAATCTCTTGAGTACTAGTTTAGCAGACTGATGCCCTTAGTAAGCTCCAAAAAACCACTGACTAACTCATTCTGCTGAAGATCCCTAGGGTCCTGGAAACCAAGAACCCTTAGCCTCAAACTAACAAGAGCTTCATATCATGGATTATTTCCTGCAATTTTCCTCCTCTTTCCTGCACAACCTGCACACCATGGTACATACCTATCTTGTTCATCTGCACCCTCAGATCAGAGTGCCCAATAATTAGCCCTATGATTTCCCTGAGTTGTATTCTGCCCAAGACATCCACCGGCGGCATTTTAAGACCTCCATATGGAACACTGTGAGGCGTTTACTATGTGAATGCGCATTAAGGTTATCATCGCCGATGGTGTTGCTTATTAATTCACCTGTTAATAGCAGACCTGGCTAACGACAGAGAATCGCTTAAGCCGGCTCAGGTCCGATAAACTCAAATGCAGATCCCAAGTCCAGCCAGTCGGTCTGCCTCCTCATTATGCCTCAAAATCCAGTGAAGAGTTACCCGGTTATCCAGTGACAGATCGTTTTCTCCTTATTTAAAGGCAAGGATCGGCTTTTATTTCAAAGTCCAGGTCTGGGTCTTACCACGATGGCCACTCCAGTCATTTTCCAATTGAAGTTCGCTAAACATAATCACGACTAAGCAAGACGATGCCAACTTGTACTGTGCAGGAAACCGTTATAAGAAGAAATGAAGGCGGACTTGATAAACCCAACAAAAAATGTGAACAGACTGAAAGGCCTATCTGTGACGTGTAATATATCATTCTGTAATACAGCGTGGAGCTAAGCAGCTTATATAAATACAGTGTAATGTGAAGATGAATAGGGGCCAAATCCTAACCTTTCCGACTTATTTCTCCTTTAAACCCTATCGGAAACTAACAGTTTCATTGAATATCGCTTACCGAAGTAGTCCAATAATTTTACTGATGTTAGTAAGTAGCTGTTTCGCTGACGTGATGGAAGCGACTTTAAACCTTTTTTGACATTCATATTTCATCAATAAAGTTTTTGTATATTAGCATTTTAAAATTTCTAATCGCATTAAAAAATACAAAAATGAAACCTGACTGTTGAAATTAAAGGTTTTAACTTAAACTGATTTTGGAAATTTTTAAATGCTAATTTATATAGCTTTTGACGCTGATTACCGTGGTGT
>CM040191.1:61083188-61085688 GCA_022606455.1 Callitettix versicolor
CTGCTATGCATACACTCTTCTCATATTGAAATGCACATATAAATATACCAATTCGTAGTTTAGTCCCTCAGTGATCTGATGCATTACGACCTGACTGTTAATATCTCATCGTGGAACGAATTAAATAGTTGATTGACTCCGTTAATTGAAGAAAATATGTATATCTCGCGTGCGCGCACGCGTGTATGTTTATTGACTTTTATGATGTTTCTCATGTATCGGGACCATTTTTTTTAATTTTACAGAACAAATTCTCTAAGCAATTTTCGGTAAAAATTGGTAAGACGTTTGGTGAAAAAATTGGTAAGACGTTTGGTGAAAAAATTGGTAAGACGTTTGGTGAAAAAATTGGTTCTTATGACTTCGATCAAATTTTGCATAAATGTAGTCCTTAATTTTTTTTTTTTTAACGTCCGACTATTGTGCACACTTGGGCTAATGCAGACGATGGGATGATTTATAGCATATGAAAATGCCAAACCCTGGCCGGAAATCGAACCCGGGTCCTCGGGGTGAAAACCCTGATACTGGGGTACGCTATCAACTAGGCCACCGAGGCGGCCCAGTAGTCCTTAAATATCTAAAAGGATAAGCGTGAGTGACCTGAAAAAATTTGGTGTGACAGCTATTGAGAAAAAAACTCGTCTTGATTTCCCATGATTGGTTCATTAGATTTTGCTCTAGTTTTGGTCAATCACTCATGGCAGTGTAGAAGAATTGAGATAATAAGCTAGGTAAGGGTTAGGGTTAGACACACAAAGAAAAAGATTTAAAGAGAGAGAGAGAGAGAGAGAGAGAGAGAGAGAGAGAGAGCGAGAGAGAGAGAGAGAGAGAGAGAGAAGCAGACATGCATCCAAGTAAAAACCACTTTTTGTATTTTTTTGTTTTTTTTTATTTGTTTTTTTTGTGTTTAACTTCCGACTATTGTGCACACCTGAGCTAATGCAGACGATGGGATGATTTATAGCGTATGAAAATGCCAAGCCCTGGCCGGGAATCGAACCCGGGTCCTCGGGGTGAAAGCCCAGTACGCTATCACCTAGGCCACCGAGGCGGCCCCCACTTTTTGGATTCAGGAGATCCGAAAACGGACCGAACCGCCAAAATCTTTAAAGATCTATTTTTCCCGATTAACAGACTTTCGTTTTACGTTTTGTTGTAAGACAGTAAAATTAGTGGTATTATTTCCAGATTAAAACGAATCATGGCGTTCTGTTTTATAATAATGACAGTTAAGTACTGTGCAATATAAACACAATAGAAACACAAAACATAAAAGAAATAAACACTTTATTTTAGTGGGATCGTATATTGACATGTAAATCTACGGCACACAAAGGGTTTCCTTTGTTATTTACTGAAGTCTTTACTTATTTATTTACGCTTGGGACTTGAAAGCTGAAATTGTCCCAGAATGTCAATAAACACTGTCAGAACTGAAATTATGTTTTTTTTAATCCAGCACATTATTACTTTCCTAAACAATTTTCTTTCCTCGTGACAACTATTTGTGTTTGTATCTGTATAGGTCAAATTTAAAAATCAATTTTTTGGACAGTTAGATATCCTGAAACTTTGCATATAAGCATAATCTTAGTTCGAGCCGCAGTTACTGCCGTTGCTTTTCCCTTACCGTTAACACTGATCCCGCGTTCTCATTAGTCTAACTGGCATTAAGTATGGACGTAAATTTGGCTTAAATTATTACTTTATTACAATTCTTACAATTTTACCGATCATTATAAAATTTGTAGCGGCTCTAACACGTGGAAAACTTAAGGTTAGACGACAAAAAAATATTTAGGCGTAGTAAAGGGGTAAAGTCGTGAGCTTAAACATATTTTATTTTTATTTGTGTGGTATCAATTGAAAATAGAATTGTTAGGAACTTCGAAAATAAATAGTTGTTGTACATATAGTTTTATATATGTACGAGAGAGAGAGAGAGAGAGAGAGAGAGAGAGAGAGAGAGAGAGGGGTAGATAGATAGAGGGGGAGAGGGGGAGAGGGATGAAGGGAGGGAGGGAGGAAGAGGGGGAATGGAAGGAGAGAGGGGGAGAGGAAGAGATGGGGAGGGGAGTTAGGGGAGAGGGGATGGAGCGTAGAGAGAGGGAGGGAGTGAAGGAGGGAGTGAGAGAAGGAGGGAGAGGCGGGGGAGGAAGAGCGAAATGGAGGGAGAGTGGAAGGAGAGAGGGAGGATGAGAGAGAGGGAGGGAGGGGAGGGAAGGGAGGGAGGAAGAGATAGAGGAGAGAGAGAGAGAGAATTTTTTAGGTTTGTTAGGCTAACAGCAAAGACCCAGTATTGGTAAAAACAAATGAACTTGCATTTCTAAATTCCAACCGTATAAAGTTACAAATGTTCGTTATTATTCCAAATATAATAAATTAGATTAACATGTTATTTTGAATGTAAAATTAATATTATTTTACGAGTTATCCATTGCAGCATTACAGCTTCTATTTTACCGTAAGCTGCTTTAAATGTCTTCTCAAACAGAAG
>CM040191.1:61093188-61098188 GCA_022606455.1 Callitettix versicolor
AAAAGCACATTAAGGCTATTATCGCATCCCTAAATGTAAGTGCAGTGTTGTAAGTGTAAGTGTGTGTTAGACTCGTGTACCGCGAGGGACGTCTAAATCCTCTCAATAGGTGCAGCTAGTCTGCACTCCCATGCGGGGATGGTATTTTGGGGGGTGTTCTACCACCACAATATTTGTTTATAGTTAGGCCCTAATATTCATCTTACTATGAATCCAACGCAATTGCCTGTCTATATTCGCGTTTTCTTCCCTTAAGAGGTAATGCGGATGTTGTCATCGCCTAAAAAACATAGAGACTGAGTTACACAATCTAGTTCCGCTGACTAACACCGAAACAATCAAGCTAAAAATCGCCGTACTTCTCGCCCGGCTTGGAAACAGTTTAAGACTGCGAAACCTAATTCACTCCCGTCATCCAATACTTGCAATTGGTTCGCAGTGCACGTGTATCTCGGGTCTATACTACGCTAGATTATTATATTTTGCCCAGACTTTACTGCTAGCGCATCAATTTGCATCTCCCGTTAACAACAGCTTCACTCTGATTGGTGCGTTCATTCTCTAGTTTTAACACTGTAATTCTACACGCAGCCAACCAACACCCGGAACATTATACAAGACACCACAATCGCTCGGGAGCAAATAGGAGAAATCCGGCCAACTCTATTCCAGAAGCGAATTTCTTTCATCATGCCGAACCGGGAAATTGCCTCGTTAGCTCGCGGCCGACTTGGTAAACGCCCGGACTTCTGTTTCTCCCGGAGACTAAATGTATCCCCTCACAGAAGCTGATTTTTCTTTGTAAGTAATATGCTTTTTGAAGTTTGATTGAAATCGCACTACATGTTTTTGAATTATTTCGGAATACACACACACACACACACACACACACACACCACAGATTCACAGAAAGTTTCTTACAATAATCAATTTTGTAGACGTTTGAATCAATTCGAAACTTAATTATGAAGGCTAGAGTGCTAAAACATAAGCTACACAAAACATTTCGGTCGTCATTTTATCGCTTCTGGTCTGGGTTTTACCATAATGCTTATTTTCAAATAAAAGACACTTCAAATAAAATAATACAATACTATTAGAAATTGTGAACCGTTGATCAGTGTTTAAAACAAATTTAAAAACACGAGTTTGCGCCGTGCGCATGCGCGAGCTCCCTACTGACTCGCGGAGATTACGCGTCACTGTCCGTTCAACTCTCGACGCCGGCGCACATAATGGGTCTCCGAGGTGACCACCATTTTGATTTGTTATTTCTTTAAGCATGGGGCCTCGGGCGCTGACTATTGTTTTGGCCCGAAAAAGGGGTCAAATGGCGTTGTGGGGCTAGCGGCAGTCAGGTGTGGTTTTATCATCAGTGTAGTGACCCCCAGATTTATAATGCAGTGATTCCCTTATGTGTTTCCAGTGTTATATTCATTTATACTTAGTGATAGAGCATTCACTACTGGGGCCCCGCAGGGGGGGCAGGCTAGCTGCACCTATTGAGAGGATTTAGACGTCCCTCGCGGTACCCGAGTTTAACAAACACACACACTTACAACACTACACTTGCGACTTTAACACTTTACACTCACATTTACATTTATGGAGGCGGTAATAGCCTTAATGTGCTTTTCGCCTTTAAAAAAATCACTACTAGGTAGTGTTATGTTTGGGAAAATTAGTTAATTTTTTGTTTAGTGCTCGTATGAGTTGGCTCCCGACCTATGGGATATCTTGGGAGGATCCAAAGTGTCAAAACATCCCCCTCGCCCCAATATGCGCAATTACGCTTCAGGTTTTTGTGCAACGTCGTCAGCTTGGAGTTAGTCACAGCACAATAAAAACAAGTTGGTATATAATTGAATTAATTATTGTGAACTGTTTTGACAAGTTCACTAATAAACGATGTGTAAAATGAAAAACAAATCTGTTAGAAAAGGGAAATAGTAGTCTGAAAGTAACTGTGCTATTTTATAACAAAAGAGGTTTTACAAAATTTCCGATATATAATAATTACTTTTTTCGTCGTAGTTCTCAGTTAAAAGTCGCCTCTTTTCAAGAAATTGTACTGCGTTTTTTACATCTTTTTATGAAGTCTTCACCAAAAAAACCAGACATTTAATTGCTGTTATTATAGTTCGAAGTTGTACCTTTATTTAATAAAATATTACTCAGCTTACCGCCGCAGGGAACAAGCAGTTTAGTCACGTGATATTTAAACTGCGTATTGGAGTTTACTAGGGTTATAATTTACGGTAAACGTAAACCAATTACAAACGTCATTCATTTTATTGGTCGTAAATAACTGTTGATGTTTCGTGTTTGTTTATATCAGTGAGAATATGGTGTTGCTAACCAAACAGTATTAATTAAAACACACACATACTCTCTCTCTCTCTCTCTCTCTCTCTCTCTCTCTCTCTCTCTCTCTCTCTCTTTCTCTTCTCACGCTATGTTTTCTCCAATTGTTTATTGATTCACATTGCGTAACAGAATACCGAACGAAGAAAAAGACATATAATGAGTAACAATCGGGAGATAGTAGGATGAACGATAGAGAGAGAAGGCAAGAATGGAATCAACGTACGAACAGAATGCTAGACAACACCATCGTAAAGAGCAGAAGGCGGAAAACTTCACTCCAGAAGTCCCCCCCCCGGCATAGCTGAGTGCCAACATCACAAAGATCTTCTTAAAATTGAAAAACTATAAATCTTTTTGAAGAAAAATAAAAGAAAAGGGAAGAGAAAGGAAAAATATGTATGATGAAAGATAGAGAGACAGGATATAAGAAGAAAGACGAAGATGGAAGAGGTGTAGAAAGATGAGAGGAAGAGGAGATTGAAAGAGAATTGGTAAGAGGATTAGGAAGAAGAAGACGAAGAGGAGAGAAAAAATAGAAGGAAGAGAAGAGTAAGAGAAGGTAGAATAAGATTGGGAAGGGGAGAGGTAGAAAAGGAGAGGAAGAAGAGATATAAAAGGAATAGGAACAGGAAAAGGAAGAGAAGATAGAATAGGATTGGGAAGTAGAGTAGAAAGAGAAGATAGATTAGAATTGGGGGGTTTGAAAGAGGAGTAGTAAGAAAAAGAGGTAGAGTAGATGGGAAATAAGTAGGAACAGGAATAGAAAGAGGAGATGACGAGAAAATAGAATAGGATTGGGAAGAGAAATAGAAGATAGTAGAGGATTGGGAAGAGAAGTAGGAAGAGGATAGGAAGAGAATTAGGAAGATTAATGGGAAGAGAAAGACGAAGAGGAAGAGGAAATGGAAGTGAATTGGGAAGAGGAGTAGAAAGAGGAAGAAAAGATGAAGATGAAATTTAAGAGGAGTAGAAACAATGATAAGGAGAGGAGAGGAAGAAGAGGTAAAATAGGTTGTTGTTTTTTAACGTCCGACTGTTGTGCATACTTGGGCTAATGTAAACGATGGGATGATTTATAGCGTATGAAAATGCCAAGCCCTGGCAGGGAATCGAACCCGGGTCCTCGGGGTGAAAGCCCAGTACGGTATCAACTAGGCTACCGAGGCGTTGGCCAAATAGGATTGGGAAGAGGAGTTGGAAGGGGATTAAGAAAAGAAAGAGGAGGTTGAAGAGGAGTTGGAAGAGTAGATGGAGGATGATAAGGAAGAATTAAAAACACAGTATTTTAGCATATTTTCTTCAATTCTTTGGTTAAAAATCATATAAATCCAATAAATATACATTATTATTAGAACTATTCATTTCAGTAGAGTTTCATTTACTTAGAAATCACGTTGAAATAATTTAAAGAACCATAACTAGCTAACAACGCGTTTTCGGACCTGCGTTTATGTGGAAGTTTTTCATTACTTGAGATAAGAGGAAGACTCCAGCGAAGTATGGCAGAATCCCACTGAGACACGCTGAATATGTATCATAACATGTTTCGGTTATTAGGTTTAGATAAGTGTGTAATGCAATCAGCTTTACCGTATCCGGCACGCTAATGACAGTTGACATATCGACGCCAGAGGGTGTTTGCGGCAGGAAGTCGGCTTATTGCGACTCCGCAATTACAGGCAAGCTGAATATGTGCCCATAATGGCGGCACACAGCTGGCTCGCTGATGTGATTTTACAGCAATGCATTTTTTTTTAATCAATCAAGTTATTAAAAATATGATTTCACCATAGTAATTACCTTTTAAAACTACAAAAAATAGCGTTTTTCAAATTCTTTTGAAAATAAGAAAACAATCTGACGGCGGTCAGGGTTGATTTTCATAAAATTTTTAAAATAATAAAATAATATAAAACAAAAATAAAATAAAATAAATAAAAAATATATAAATATACAAAAATAATATTAATAATAATATTTTTTTAAATAATATGTTAATGTTTTTTTAAATAATATTGTGTTTTTATGTTTTGTTAATATCTTATTTGGCGCTAATTATCAATATGTCGTAATCATATTACATCAGTGTCGCGAATATAAGCGCATCAGTCTGATTTAAATGCGTTTAACAAAATGTAATTGTTTTTGTTTAGAAGTGATTTTTAAAAGCACATAAATATACACGAATAAGTAGGTGACAAACATGTAAGTGCTATTTCTTATCGGCTAATTATTTTTATCTAACTGAATAAGGTATTGTTCTGTGATTGCTTGTTTTTACCTAACCGGAGGTTAGGTTTCCTCAAATACTATACAAATTTTTATTTTTAGAAAAACCTTTACTTTTAGAGCGGCTTTAATCGCATGTACGGATATAGCACGCAATCCGGAAAGTAATTCTACGACTGAACACAGCCAATGAACGAAGCGTATTGCCGTATTTCATCGATTTTTTTTCTATTCCGATAGTCAAAAAAACGAGGTGCGTCTAAGAATCGATAGCGTTTTACATTTGATGTCAAAACGGTACTAGATAGTCCAGAAATACTTCTGTTTTCATATTCAGAGAAATGAACTGTTAGATGAACAATAGAACAAAGCGCACAGCTCCAAGGTCATTCAATATGATAGCC
>CM040191.1:61113188-61140688 GCA_022606455.1 Callitettix versicolor
TCATCTGTTTAACTGTAGTTGAACACTCTGCCGTAAGATGCCACCAGCAGCTCACAAAGCTGTCATAAGGGTTATTATTCTAGTACGTGTAATATTGACTAAACGATTATTATATTCATATTCTATATTCATTGAATAGAATATTATATTCTTTATTCTTACATGCATTGACTAAACGAATAAATTGATGCTGATGAAATTTATGGTGCGAATTCGCCCATACCTCAGGACCAGTTTTAATTTTTAAAAAGTAAAACCTTTTTCTTATTTTTTTTTCAGAAACCTGAGAAAATGGATTCTTTCAACGTTTTCGAAAATATCTAGTCAGCGTTCAAAATTTTAAACCAAAAATCTGATTCTGTAGTAAATCAAAAACTTTTTGTGAAAACCAAAATGAAGCTTAACTGTTTTGGGATTATTTTCAGTACATGCTAAAACAGTTTTTTTATGTTATTACCGTTTACATACTTTAAATTTTACATAATTTTAAATGTGAAAAGACTAAAGTATTTCTTGAAAATGTGGCATGCTCTACTCGGTGTTGGCACGAGCGGATGTTAGTCGGTTATTTACTGTTGTCTGATCCCCGCAAGGGGTGCAGACTAGCTGCACCTATTGAGAAGATTTAGACGTCCCTCTCGGTACTCGAGTCTAACACACACTTACGCCTTTAACATTTTACACTCACACTTACATTTAGGGAGGCGATAATAGCCTCAATGTGCTTTTCGCCTTACAATAACAACAACACTAAACTTTTTACACTTTCTGGCACACAACTTTTACGATACGGTATTTGTCAGCTATTTTGTGTGGCATTTTCATTTTCTTTTTCTTTGTGACGCGATTTTATGATCTAATGTAAGTCTTAGATTTACTTATGATTTGACCATTACATAGTTTTTAAGTATTTTAATATAGGACTAGGCATATAGGCTTATGTTCTAGAATCTGCAGGGGGTGTAGACTATCTGCACCTATTGAGAGGATTTAGATGTCGCTCGCGGTACCCGGGTCTAACACACACTTACACTTACAATACTGCATTTAAGACTTTAACACTCTACACTCACACTTACATTTATTTTTTTTATTTTATTATTATTATTTTTTTTTTTTTAACGTCCGACTATTGTGCACACTTGGGCAAATGCAGACGATAGGATTATTTTATAGCGTATGAAAATTCCAAGCCCTGGCCGGGAATCGAACCCGCGTCCTCGGGGTGAAAGCCTAGTACGCTATCCACTAGACCACCGAGGCGGCTCCACTTACATTTAGGGAGGTCATAATAGCCTCAATCTGCTTTTCGCCTTAAAAGAACAACAAACAAAAAATATCTTCTAGTTGCATGTTTAGGTCTTGTGTTAGTCACTTGAGAGCGGAAGTTGAATCCATACTCTCGAAAAGTCGTGTATCGCTTTATATAGCCTACACAAATTATGGAAAATGTCCGAACATACTGCAAGAACGTAAATACTGCGTTATTAATTAACAATTTTTAAAACAGAAATTTCTTTTATTTCCAATTTGGTTCACTGAGTTGCGTTATGAATTTTCAAATCTCCTTACTTCAAGAAAAATCTAATTAACCAATATTGAGAAATAATTCTTAGCATATTTACTAGTTTACGAAATCTTACGGTCCAGTTTTGATGAATATTCGTCACTTTTATCTATTTAAAATTCTGTTTACTACTAACTAATATTAAACATATTGCAACCAATCAGTGTGGCCTCTATTTTGACTTTCTTCACTCAAATAAGAGAACATCAATAACACAAAAAAACAGGTGATTTTACAATTGTCAGCTGTGCAAATATTGTTAGAACATTAAGTGTTGAAATTGTCTTTTAATGAATGAACAGACTTGAACAGAAATGGCAGCACTTCCAACGCTTGGTTTTCTACAGAATGATTGTTTCGGCATTTTAAAAAAATGTCAAGCTATATTAATATTCACTTTTTTTTAATTTTGAAGTTGTATGCAGTACTCCAGCATCTACGACGGGGACAACTGGAATGATCAGCTGATATGCTTATCTATCCCACGCTAAATGAATTTTTTCTTGCAATTATTTTCCCCTAAAACCAAAAAAGATTGCTTTCTTTAAACCAAATAAAGACTGTCTTCATTAAAACGAATAAATGATGTAAATAAACCAAAAAGACTGCCTTCATTAAAACCTACAAAGAATGTTTTCATTATAACCTACAAAGAATGTTTTCATTATAACCTACAAAGAATGTTTTCATTATAACCTACAAAGAATGTTTTCATTATAACCTACAAAGAATGTTTTCATTATAACCTACAAAGAATGTTTTCATTATAACCTACAAAGAATGTTTTCATTATAACCTACAAAGAATGTTTTCATTATAACCTACAAATAATATTTTCATTATAACCTACAAAGAATGTTTTCATTATAACTTACAAAGAATGTTTTCATTATAACCTACAAAGAATGTTTTCATTATAACCTACAAAGAATGTTTTCATTATAACCTACAAAGAATGTTTTCATTATAACCTACAAAGAATGTTTTCATTATAACCTACAAAGAATGTTTTCATTATAACCTACAAAGAATGTTTTCATTATAACTTACAAAGAATGTTTTCATTATAACCTACAAAGAATGTTGTCATTATAACCTACAAAGAATGTTTTCATTATAACCTACAAAGAATGTTTTCATTATAACTTACAAAGAATGTTTTCATTATAACCTACAAAGAATGTTTTCATTATAACTTACAAAGAATGTTTTCATTATAATCTATAGAGAATGTTTTAATTATAACCTATAAAGAATGTTTTCATTAAAACCAATAAAACATACTTCCTTAAAAACCAATAAATATTGCCAAACCGAAAACTATTTTAGAATGTTTTTTTCTAAAACAAATAAACATTGCTTTTATTAAAAGCATGATTTCATAAAACCAAAAAAAAAACTGCCTTAATTAAAAGCAATAAAGAGTCATTCCATTAAAACCAACAACAATTTCCTTCATTAAAACCAGTAAAGAATGACATAAATAAAACCAATAAAGAATGCTTTTATTAAGGCCTATAAAAATGTTTTTAGAAAAACCAATAACGACTGCCTTCATTAAAACTAACAAAAGCTTCCCTCATTAAAACTAATAAAAAAATACTGTCATTAAGATTAAGATTAAATACTAGAGGTTAAGTGGTTTTATATCTTTTGGCACCGCGATCAAACTCGTATCGTGCAACTAAGCCTTGGATTCTAGTTCAGTACCCTCAATGTTAGCAGTCCACTGGCTAGCTCATTCTGTTGGTAGTCCTCAGGGTTCTGATAGCCTCATAATCATACATTATATATTCTGAAGTTTCCTCTTCTTTCCCGCATAACACACAGTTACTCCATGGTACATTACTACCTTGTTTATGTGTACCCTCAGACCACAGTGTCCATTAATGCATCCCATTGTTTTCCTTAGTTATTCTCTGCCAAAAGTACCTCTAAGTTCTCCTAGGGGACCGTTAAGTTTTCTTTACAGCGAATAAATAAATTTTACACTAAAACCAATAAAAACTGCTTTTATTTAAACCAATAAAGAGTGTTATCATTAACGTAATAAAGGATGCGTTAATACAAATCAATAAATAATGCTTTCATAAAAAGCCATAAAGATTGTTTTCATTAAACCAAACGACAGCAGTAAAGAAATATTTCACAACTTTCAGATGTGTTTAATGACTGGTTCTGACTTGCATCTCTTGTTTCAGGCCACCATGTCAACCTCAGCCCCGAGAAGAACGACAACATTCTGCGTCGCCATCTCTCCAAGTCCGCTTCCGAGCTGAGCCACAGGGCCGAGTTACAGTCTACCGCAGGAGTACCTGCACAGTCCACTTCCAATGTCCACCACCACGTGTCTGTCGTGCAGAAGACGCATTACTTCTTCAACTCCCTCAAGGTTAGGCAACAGAGGTAATCAGGCGTCCCCTGAACCCGAATACGTGATAGATACTAACTGGTATTCTTTAGTACTAATGTGTTTCGAACCGGTGGTTGATGTGACTAAAGCATCTGTTGCGTCTCTGAACTGCGTACCTAAAGGTTCTTAGTTCTAGCCGCAGTTACTCCCGTTGCTTTTACCTTACCGTTAACCCTGATCACTCGTCCTCATTAGTCTAACTGGCGTAAAGTATGGACGATAGTGCTAATGTCTATGGTTGGTTGGCAAGTTTTAAAACTCATTACGTATATCTAATAGTGGCACGCAGCTGTCTCGCCAACATGGTGAAGTGAATTGCCAACAATATTTTGACTTTTATAAAAACAGTTTCACCATCATAATCAGCGTTGAAATCTGCATAAATTAACATTTTAAACCTTTTTTATTACTTTGGATATTCAGTGTCCTAATTTATGCAAATGTTAACATTGATTAAAATGGTGATTAGATTTTAAAAAAAGTGTAAGAAAAAACAATTTGAATTGAACTGCCGCTATTATAAAACGATTGAGCGAATTCTCCCAGGTAACGAACTTAGTCAAGCTATTACCAAAATCGATTTTTGAGTCATCGGATCGAATAATGTATTATTTGTGTAATTTTTAATGACTCCTCGAAAGGTTTTCTTTAATTTGAGAATTTAAATCCTTCACAAATTTTTGTCTTACTTTTTTAGTCAATATAAATTAGTGTTACATTTTATTCGTTAAATTTAGTTAAAATATAAAAGTTAGTCTGAATGGGCATAGGATTCATTTTCTCATTTTCGCAAAACATTTTAAAAATTTCATTTATTGAATGACTTTATTTTGATGGACAGGTGAAGATATTTCGATGGGAAAGGAATTTTACAATTTATTACGAAAATAGTGAATGAAACTTTTCTGTTTTACAAATTCCCTTCAATCATGACAGCAGATTTGAGTCGTTTAACTTATTTTTTAACTAGAAAACCATATGCGGTCCCTGTCGGCCATATTGAATTTACTCCACATAAGAATAAAGTTTATTAACGATTAAAATTACTCCGAAATTTGTTAAGGTAATATTATGTTTAATGTCTCTGATGACTGATCATATGGTCAAATGGAATCGTTTCTAAACAAGTTTTTTGTCAAGATAACATTTGAAGAGGGAGATCGTGTTTTGGGAAATTCTGGAGCTACTACGGTATATAGATGGATCTAAGACAGACAGGCGCTGATGCTGGGGTGTACTGTCTAAGACAAAGGACAAAGAAAGCTGTTGTTCAGGGACAGTAAGCAGCAGTATTTCAAGGGATACACATCTCCTTGGCAGAGTTAACTTAAGATACAGTTAAGTTGCATTATTCCTTGGGCAAAGCACAACTCAGGAAAGTCATAACAGAGGATTGTGATATTAAGGTGCACATGAACAGGATAAGTACGTTCCACTGAAAAACCGTGTGTATATAGTAAAAAGGAGGAAACTGTAGAACCATAATTTATGAATGTGAGGCTCTTGCTATCAGAAGGCTAAAGGTTTCTGGTTTCCAGGAATCTAAGGACCTCCAGCAGGATGATCTATAGTGCAGCCGCATAGTAAACGGGCCTGCGCGAGAATTTCTCGCGCATGTAGAATTCTCCTCGAGCTCCCTCCGACAGTCCAATGACACAGAGTCTGACAATCTGAGTCTACAAACTGTTACTCGGCTACAGTGAAGAAAGGAGCAATGGTGAGAGAGTGGGAACTCGACCTCTCACTCGTACATTGTTCTCTATGTCACACTGGTGTTACTAGCAGGCCGTTTTCTAAGCAGCTGACTTAAATTCAGTGAATTATTGAAACTTGCTAAGTGCACCAGTGTGCTGAACTAGTACTTAAGAGGTTTAGTTGCAAAATAGGGCTGTCGGTCGCAGTGCCTGGGGTTTTAAAATCCCTTCCTTTATTCATTTTCTACTATTAGTTCACACTCTCCTATATATATATATATATATATATATATATATATATATATATATATATATATATATATATATATAAAACTTGTTCAGATTTTCAATCGTTGATAAAATACTTTCTATTCATCGCCTTAAGTTCAAATATTTTTTTAAAAACTTTTAGTGGATGCCACTTGATGATACATTTTTTTGTCAAATATTAATATCGCATATTTGTACAGACTATACGATAGGATTTCCTTAGGCAATTCCTACTATTATTCATTCACTCAAGTTCAAATACACTTTTTTAAACTTGTAGTGGATGACACTTGATGTTAATACAATTTTTTGTCAAATATTAATATCGCATATTTGTACAGACTATACTGTAGGATTTCTGCAGGACACATAATTCACGATTGTTAGCAGGAGGATAGGGGTTTTTCGTTTCCAGGATCCTAGGATCTACAGTAGGATGAACTAGTCAGTGGACTTTTGGATCTTACTAAGGGCACCGATCTGTTGAACTCGTACTTAAGAGCTTTATTTGCGCAATAGATTTGTCGATTGCAGTGCCTTGGGTTTTCTACTTCCTTCCTCTAGGTTCTAATCTAACGTTTGATACCTCATTTTCAAAGGTTTTATAAGTGGAAATAATAGTCAGTTTTTTACATTTTGAATATTTTTTCTTTTTTTGCTTTTAAAGATACAGTAAAGGTCTTCACGCTACGATAGGTTAACAAATATCGGAGTAATCTGTATCGAATAAACTTTATTCTTATATAAAATAAATTCAATAATACTGAGAGCTAGGAGAGTATCAAGGAGGATTTAGACCGGGAAGAAGTGGCCCGGAGCAGATAATGGCTCTGAAATGGATAATCGATCACCAAAAACGGAGAAATAAAAACCTAATCATAACTTTTGTAGATTTCAAGAAAGCCTATGATTGCATCCACAGGGAGTCACTGATAAAAACTTTGAAAGAATTTGGCCTACATACAAAATTAATCAACCTTATAAAAATTACACTTCAAAACACTCAATCCAGAGTGAAATTCCGAGGAGAAGTTTCAGAACATTTCGAGGTTAAAACAGGATTAAGGCAAGGAGACAGTCTTTGTCCCTTACTCTTCAATTTCGTGTTGGAGAAAATCATCAGAGAATGGAGCAAGAGTACTGGACAGATAAAAATAGGGACAAGAATCAGATGTAACTGCCTGGCCTTTGCAGACGATCTAGCACTCCTCTCAAATAGTTGGGAAGAAACGGAACAGCAAATCAAATCACTGAAAAACATAGCAGGAAAGGTCGGCTTACAGATATCCTTCGAAAAGACGGAAATAATGCCGACTAAAAAGTCGGAACAAAAGTCTATAAAAATAGAAGGCGAACGAATAAAGATAGTGGATAATTTTAAGTATTTGGGAGAAAATAACACTAGAAACATAGCCGAAAAACTGGCAATAAAAAATAGAACGAACAAATTAAAGAAGGCCCTAAAGTTAACTTGGGGAACGTATAAGAAAAAGTCGCTTTCCATAAAGTCGAAAATCAGACATTATAATACGGTCACAAGACGGGAAGTGACTTATGCGGCGGAAACTTTATTTAATCTAAGAAGCCGAAACAGAACAGAGGAGCTTCAAAAAGTGGAAAGGAAAATATTGAGAACCATTATCAACAAAAAACACATGGTAGAAGGAACATACAGACTGCTGCCAAGTTCAGCCATCTATCAGGATAATGAACTTGGATAATATTAGAAAGAGGAGACTGGCTTTTTATGGACACCTAATAAGGCTACCAGAAGAAAGACTGACGAAGAAACTCCTAAATTACCAACTCAAGATGAAAGTAAAGAATGAGTGGCTTAAGGAAGTGGAACAGGACCTAAAAGAATTAGGGATAACAGAGGAACGTCTGAAAGAAGGAAGGGAAAAACCAATCCTTAGGAATAGAAACATTAGATTAAAATTTAAAGAAGGAACAAAAATAGTTGCCTTTTTCGGAGGAAGTTAGACTACAGAGATCTATAAGACTGAAAAAGTATTGGGAGAATCTCAAAAACCTCAAAAAACCAAAGTTGAAAGCCCAAAAGAACTAATGTGCTAAATGTGCTAAATTGACTAAATGTGCTCCATTGAGGGCTAAAAAAATTTCAATATGGCCGACAAGGTCTTAATGCAAACGTCTAACGTAATAAGTGTTTTCATAAGCGCTAAATTAAACCCACACAAATTTTTTGAAAGCAATTTATGAAGTGTTAATCGGTTTTCTATGTTCCTTGTTTTTCTGCTTACTGTTTAAAATATAAAGTGATGCTTCTGTTTTGCCAGACGCAATCTCGTTGATTTTTATTAAAATGCAAATTTGTGAACTTGTTATTTCTGTCCTCGATTGTCGTATGATTAAATTGAAGGCTAGAATGAAAGGCACAATGGAACTATGTACATGGTTAAAGGAAATCAATCGATACCAGGAAAAGTCGAATATCGAATATCGGAAACGTTTTCTTTCAATTAAAAACTTTTCTTTAAGAATAACTCTAAAGCAAAATGTGTTATATTTTAGTTTATTTATTTATTTTCAAAAATTATAAACAACATAATACAAAATATGAAGGACCTCTACAGAAGGCATAAATTCCCGTAAATAGGTTGGCCCTTAAAAATAATTCCTTACTTACATGTAAATACTTTTACAAATTGTATCTCTCACTACATTTATTATAAAACTTAAATTTAACACAATAATATTTTTATATTATGAAATTAATTAACAAAATAATTGCACCAATAACAGATTTGTAATTCTTTTTATATTCTTCTTCTTTTCTGCTAAGATTATTATCACTGTGTTCAGTATAATGATCTGCCTTCCCCAGCTTCGTCAATTCTACTTTCGTTGACGCGTTTCAGAGAACCTCCATCTTCAAAAACTATATCTATACTCTATATCTATATACTGAGTATAGATATAGTTTTTGAAGATGGAGGTTCTCCGAAACGCGTCAAGGAAAGTAGAATTGACGAAGTTAGGAAGGCAGATCATTATTCTGAACGTACTAATACAAAAACTTTCATATTCATTTTTTTCCAAAAAAATTTCGTTCTGAATTAGTCGACAAAAAACCAAATAAAATTAGTCTTTTTTTTTCGAAATTTTTTTTTCGAAATAGTCATCTTCAAAAACTATATACTGAACTCAGTAACAGCTTTGTACTTAGACCACATTATTCTTTTAAAATTGTTCTTTTAACGTTTTGTTTAGAGTTTTAGATTCACATTCTAAAGCTTTTGGGATGTGTGTGTGTGTGTGTGTGTGTGTGTGTGTGTGTGTGTGTGTTGTGTTGTGTGTGTGTGTTGTTGTGTGTGTGTGTGTGTGTGTGTGTGTGTGTGTGTGTGCGCGCGTGTTTGTGTGCGCTCGTGCGCGTGCGTGTGTGTTTGTGTGTTTGTATGTGTGTATCTGTGCGTGTGCGTGTGTGTTTGTGTGTGTGTGTGTGCGTGTGTGTTTGTGTGTGTGTGTGTGTGTGTGTGTGTGTGTGTGTGTGTGTGTGTGTGTGCATTTGGAAGAACATTATAATATTTCTTGGCGTAATACGTATAACATCTATGACCAATTGTTAATGATTGTTTCGGTATTCTGACACTTCTGTATTGCGAGAATTCTGCACAAATTCTTCTTTTAAGTCACTGTATTGATACACTACAGATTTTAAGGCAAATAGGCTACTTGTTTAATATTTAGTGGTCTATCAGGATCATGTTCTTGAATGCTAATAATTTTTAAAATTTGTTTTTTAAGTCTATCTAGCGCATCATAGATACCTCCCCGTCCAACCAAGCCATACACCGCAATGCTATGAAAAAGGCCATAGTAAATCTGCAATATTTTTGACAATATGTTCTTGAGTCTATAAAAAACATACACTAAGTATACTGACGATCTTGTTTACATGAACATTCCACTTAATATTTCAATCGTAGACTATTCCAAGATATTTGCAGCTATCTACTCTTTCGAGACGTTGACCATTTATAGAAATAATAATATCTTTTTTTTTCTTTTTTTGTGTTTAACGTCCGACTGTTGTGCACACTTGGGCTAATGCAGACGATGGGATAATTTATAGCGTATGAAAATTCCAAGCCCTGACCGGGAATCGAACCCGGGTCCTCGGGATGAAAGCCTAGTACGCTATCAACTAGGCCACCGAGGCGGCCGAAATACTATCGTCTTCTGGGATTGAATCTCTATAATTACCACAGGTGATAATGATATTTCTGAGATAATGATTTTTCCGATGATATTTTTTCTGTCTGTTTCACACTAAACGATAGGTCGAAGAATTTATAACCTTTACGTTCAATTAGTAATTCTTTTTATATTCTTCTTCTTTTCTGCTAGGATTATTGTCACTATATTCAGTATAATAATCTGCCTTCCCTAGCTTCGTCAATTCTATCTATACTCAAGTATAGATATAGTTTTTGAAGATGGAGGTTCTCCGAAACGCGTCAACGAAAGTAGAATTGACGAAGCTAGTGAATGCAGATTATTATACTGAACAAAGTTCAATTTGTAATTTTTAATTTCATACTTAAGTAATATTCTTAAAATGAAGGATTTTGTCTTCTTTCGATTTTTAAGGTCAGTAGATAAAATCACGAATCCTTATAAATTCGAATGCGTGTCCGTTCGCCTTTCTGTCTGTCTGACTCTAATGGAGCTCTTACTCGAAAACGATGTCACCGATCTTTATGAAATTTCGCGGACAATGGTATTTGTAGCGATCGTAACTCAGCGAAAATGTCAAAATATTTTCACAAAATCGATTTATCTTTTTTATAGTTTTGGTAATTGATGAAGTAACATGACAACTCTTTTTTTCATACTTTAAATCAGGGGTCTCCAAACTTTCCAGCCTTAGGGCCATACTGATTACTCCAGTAAGTTCCGAGGGCCAAAACCATATTATCATTGTTGCCGGTGGTAAAAAGTGAAATAGTCCACTGATGAAAAAAAAGTCCGAAAAAGTACGCGACGTTTAAAAATGGCTGCAAATCGGACTAAAGTCCGCAAAACGGCAACACTGCATATTATTAATTTTCCTGTCATTGTCTGTAATTTCAAACTTTGAGTGCTTTGAAAATAAATTTTGATACTCGTTTCTCGGACTTTGATGCCATTGCGAATCAAATTAAGATTTTTCAGAATCCTTTTGATACTGACATTGAAACCCTAGCCCCGGAACTTCAAATGGAAATGATTGATCTACAGTGCAGTGATATAATTAAGAACAAATATCAAAACTCATCTTTGTTGGAATTTGATAAGAGTCTTCCACTGACACAATTTGATAATTTGCATAAATTGGCTCGTGGGCTGTTTTTTGTTTTTGGTACTACTTATTTGTGTGAGAAGACCTTCTCCAAAATGAAGTACATAAAAAATGTTTACAGATCTAAATTAACTGATGAGCATCTTAAATCTCTTTTAATAATTGGTACAAGTAAAATTAGTCCACAACTACAAACTATTGTCAGTGGAAAATCTCAATTACATAAATCTCATTAGTATTTCATATGTCATTATGCTTGTTATAAGTTATGTTTTTATTTAAAATGTATAAAATGATAGTTGGATTCATTTCAATAATTTGTTAGTTATTATATACTGAAGTTAAATTTTCTGCATATTATACATGTCATTACTCATTACAATTCTGTGTTTCTTTATCCAACTTATCACAAAAACAATAACAATAAGCCTACAACAATGTTATGAGTAGTTAGCCCATGACCATATCAATGTAGATGTCATATTAATAATTATTCAACATAAAATTAGAATAATTCAGTAAACTAAATTTAATTTGCTATAAAAAATATGTTCTCTAAAAGGAGTTTTCAAGTATGCTAGCTCTCCGCGGGCCGGACAAAATCTGTCCGCGGGCCGGATGTGGCCCTCGGGCAGTAGTTTGGAGACCCCTGCTTTAAATGAACCAGCGTTGAGAAATTGTACAGACTTGTCAGTCCTTTTTAACATCTCAGACATCCTTTATAGGACCTAGTTTGTTAACTATTGTGACCAGTACGTTTTCCTTGGGGTGAACTACATTTCAGAAAAAAATGTTCAAAATCGTTGCAACAGATTTTGAGAAAATCTTATTTTTCACAATTTTTTACCAACAAAGAACTTCAAAACCTATCGGATTTTTTTTGGAAAATTTACAATGACCCGTGATGGAATTAATCTAAGCTAGAATAATTTAATGATTCATTCATTAAATTCATTCAATTTTTGCAAAAATTCGACAGCATTTGGTTTTTTTAATTTACTTCCAACCCGTATTTTTCTATATTTCAAATTTTCTACGATGAATTGACTTATGAAGCATAACAAAAATTCCAGCATGTGAACAAACACGAAGTCCGAGTAAAAACATATTTTTGTCGACTTCTTTTTGAATATTTTTGAACCATTATTGCCCTAAAAATATAAATCGATAGTCAGATGGTTACAGAATTATAATGTAAATTAATTTGCATTGTTTTAAGTACCTAACAACTTATAACACGAAAGGCAAAATAAAGCATAATATTGTTCTTTCTATAACTGTTTAAATAAGCACTATTGCAGTAAAGCCATTTGCACGCTACTGGTGGCAATTCCCTCAACTAACATCAGTTCTGTTGGAGTTTATAGTTCCATTTATTTACAGTAGGGTGTGCTGGTATTTAAGTTATTTAAGTTGGAGAATATTGGAAATCATATTTAGAGCGGTCATCAAGGTAAGACCCAGAAGCGGAATCGTGAAATTAACGTCGATCCTGACTAATGTGTGTGTATGTGTGTGTGTGTTTGTGTTTTGTGTCTTTGTGTATGTGTGTTTGTGTTTTGTGCCTTTGTGTATGTGTATGTGTGTGTGTGTGTGTGTGTGTGTGTGTGTGTGTGTGTGTGTGTGTGTGTGTGTGTGTGTGTGTGTGTGTGTGTGTGTGTGTTTTGTCTTTGTGTCTTTGTGTATGTGTGTGTTGTGTGTGTGTGTGTGTGTGTGTATGTATGTATGTATGTGAGTGTGTGTGTATGTGTTTGTGTGTGTGTGTGTTTGTGTGTGTTTGTGTGTTTGTGTGTGTGTGTGTGTGTGTGTGTATGTATGTATGTGAGTGAGTGTGTGTGTGTGTGTGTGTGTGTGTGTGTGTGTGTGTGTAATATTATGTAGCGTAAACAAAAAAAATCATAGCGTTTACAATTTTTTACGATTTCTTTCAATCTTTGTCGCAATAATTGATTTTAGCCATAACTTGCACGTGTTCGTCACTCGGTAAAATTCGTTCAACCGTTTCAAAATGGCGAACACTTTAAAAATCAAACTTTTTATCACTTACACTTGAACTTCTTCGCCATCTTAATCAGCGTTAAAATCTGCATATATTAGCATCATAAGTTGATTAATTTCATTAAAATACAAAAAATAGTAATTTTTTTCAAATTTTAAACAAATATGACGATTTATAACTCTAAGTTTGCTGGTTTTTTGTCGATATCTTTTGAATTAGATTGTTTTAGGGAATTTTGGGATGATTGTGTAACTCAAAAGGGCTCTTATTTCGGATACAGTCTCTTTTATGTTTCAAAGTCATTTGTGTTTGCATTACTTTTGAATAAATAAATTTTTCGACTAATAAAATGTTACAGTTTGTGCTTTACAATTTTTATAGCAAAGTTTTATAGCTTTGAACTCTGATTTAAAGTAATAATCCTCTTTATAACATTCCTCAGTCAGCACACAGATATATTGACGATATTCTGTGAAAAATCAAAAGAAATACTGAGAATATTTTATGATTGTCCTTGAATATTCATGAAGGCTCCCGATTCATTTTGTGGACTTTATGGTTTGTTTGTTATACAGTTATGATCAAACGCATTCACTGAATGTTTGTTAAATCGTTAGAAAGGAAAGGTACATTTGTACAAAGCCCGACCGACATATGTAATTTTCCCCCAATTCCATCCGTTTCAAGATGGCAGCATTTGATTTGACGATGACGGGTGTAAGTGCTCAAAATTACAACCGATTTGGAGAAAATTCTCTTTTTAACAAATTTATATTGGAAAAATGAGGTGCTATAAATGATAAGACTGATAAACAGAGACCTTGGAATTACCACCGTTCCTAACCTATAGATTACTTGTTGTGGGGTCGTTAAAATTTCAGTATGTGTGTGTGTGTGTGTGTGTGTGTGTGTGTGTGTGTGTGTGTGTGTGTGTGTGTGTGTGTGTGTGTGTGCACGCTCACGTTCGCAATTTTAGTCCGATTTGATTCAAACTTTGCACAAAAATCGATTTTAGTAATGACTTTAGACAAGTTCGTTAACCAACAAAATTCGTTTGAACAGCAACAGTTTCGAAATGGCGGCCACTTCGAATCTTTAAAAATGTATATAACCTTTTGTTTTAAATTTTTTTGAAAACCAGATTTCACCATCGTAACCAACGTTACAAACTGAATTGATTAGTTTTTTTTTCAATTTTCGAAATACTTAAGAAATACCTGAATGTTTAAATGAAGGTCACGGTTCGTTTTCATATTTTCAATGCAATGTGAAAGGTTGTAAATATATGGATATTTTAATGGTAAAATCAGTACAGGTACTTCAAAAAGGTTAAATTAAGAACATATTTCTTGAGATCATAATAATAGCATACTTCTAGAATATAAGATTAAAAAAATATTTTTTCAATACAAAATTGTATCCCTATTTTATATTTTATACCTTCTTTCAATCTCTTTAGGGGATGCGATTTGGGGAAAAGGTGAAAAATATATTACTTATATACTTAAGAGTAAATTCATTACTTATACTTAAGAGTGACTATGTTACGTTTTAAGAAGGTCAGATGAAAAACATATTTTTTCCAATAAAAATTGTTGTACCTCATGTTTACCTCTAGGAAAATCGTTTTTCAGTGCATCTCGACAATGTTGTAAGAAGGTACCCTGAAAATTTCAAGTCTCTAGCAATAATAGTATTGGCTGTACGTTGATTATTAAATTTGGACTGGGTTAGTAGTTTAATGGTGTTAAAATCAAATTTTTACAAAATTCTTTATTAGTGCACCTTGACATTGTTGTAAGAATGTACCTTGAAAATTTAAAGTCTCTAGCTGTAATAGTATTGGCTGTACGTTGTTTATTAAATTTGGACTGGGTTAGTAGTTTAATGGCGTTAAAATCACATTTTTTAAAAAACCTTTATTAGAGCATCTTGACAGAATGTAAGAATGTACCTTGAAAATTTAAAGTCTCTAGCTGTAATAGTATTGGCTGTACGTTGTTTATTAAATTTGGACTGGTAAGTAGTTTAATGGCGTTAAAATCACATTTTTTAAAAAACCTTTATTAGAGCATCTTGACATTGTTGTAAGAATGTACCTTGAAAATTTAAAGTCTCTAGCTGTAATAGTATTGGCTGTACGTTGTTTATTAAATTTGGACTGGGTTAGTAGTTTAATGGCGTTAAAATCACATTTTTTAAAAAACCTTTATTAGAGCATCTTGACAGAATGTAAGAATGTACCTTGAAATTTTAAAGTCTCTAGCTGTAATAGTATTGGCTGTACGTTGTTTATTAAATTTGGACTGGGTTAGTAGTTTAATGGCGTTAAAATCACATTTTTTAAAAAACCTTTATTAGAGCATCTTGACAGAATGTAAGAATGTACCTTGAAATTTTAAAGTCTCTAGCTGTAATAGTATTGGCTGTACGTTGTTTATTAAATTTGGACTGGTAAGTAGTTTAATGGCGTTAAAATCACATTTTTTAAAAAACCTTTATTAGTGCACCTTGACATTGTTGTAAGAATGTACCTTGAAAATTTAAAGTCTCTAGCTGTAATAGTATTGGCTGTACGTTGTTTATTAAATTTGGACTGGGTTAGTAGTTTAATGGCGTTAAAATCACATTTTTTAAAAAACCTTTATTAGAGCATCTTGACAGAATGTAAGAATGTACCTTGAAATTTTAAAGTCTCTAGCTGTAATAGTATTGGCTGTACGTTGTTTATTAAATTTGGACTGGGTTAGTAGTTTATTGGCGTTAAAATCACATTTTTGCAAAATCCTTTCTTAGTTCGCGCTTACATATTAAAACAAAGGTATTCTCAAAATTTCAAGTATCTAGGTTTTATAGTTTGGGCTGTACGTTGATCAGTCAGTCAGTCAGGACATTGCCTTTTATATATTAGATGCACGTTAAGATATTAATAAAATAAAATTGTGTTTTCAGAACCCTTATGTTTGACTTGCACACAGTTCAGCCTCAGAATTCAAAATAAACGTCCGTTTTAATTTAATTTCAAATTACAGTTTCTTATTGAAGTCCTCATACGATTTCGTGTACTACTGATAACAATAGCCTCTTACAGAAATTAATTATGTATTACGAGTGTGTTGAACGGATTTTACAAAACTGCCCGCCGCACATCGTTAGTCAGCTTCCAAACTGCGAGTGAGTTATTTATTGCTTCCCGTTATCCTCCTTCCAAAACGCGGACAAATCGTTATTTACTGCCGATGCCTGATTTAATCCATCTGTCCGGTATAATCAGAAGGGCTCTAGCCCTGTCAGTACCGTATTTCGTATGATCCAGTAAAATATCAGAAAGTTACGGCATTTTTAGTTTTATAAGTTTAGCATCCAACAATGTTACACATTTCAATGTTAATTTACTGTAAACCTTGAGTCTGTAATACGTCGAGATCTCACTGCATAGGAAATTGTGCGACTGAAAATAGAAAACGCTATCTATCAGGAGGGAAATGAACTATGTACTTGTAGGTTAGGTTTCTAGGTTATAATTAGGTTATTTGTTAATGTATTAATCACTAATGATATTAGTTAGACGTCTTAATCGAATGTGAGATAACTTGACGTCACTGCAGCAATTTATAGACTCAAGCATAAGCTGGTAGTTTAAAATCAAGTGCAGAGCGCTCTGGTGTCGGGTTTTGGTACTACATACATTTTACCTTTTATTCTGGCATCCTGATTTTAACGTTGTGTGGGAGCTCTATGTATTGCAGACTAAAGGCTACAAGTGATAAGGGGACAGTGCAGAAATAGATTTGACCATTAATTGATACAGTATTTTCGTTTTTACTTCTCTCGTACAAAAAAAAAGATTTGTTTGTTTTTGTGAAAATTGCTAAAAACTGTAAACACGATCGATTCCGTTGAAAGGTCTGGCTAAAAAATAACCGGATTAATGGTATCAAATGTCGATAGCAAACAAAGTGATACCAACATTACTTGTGTTTGATACCATTCTGAAGATAGTAGCTACGTTACCGAAACGTACCTCAGGATGAAGTACGTTGACTATTTATTCTGGATATTTATTCTGATCATAACAAATTAGTTCATCTTCTTTTGTCACGTTATACACTCTGACCCAACTCTGTACGCAATCTGCAGGGAGATATAATGACATTTTTCTCACAAAAGTGTTGACATTTTTATGTAAATGTATCCATTCGTTGTTTTCCATTTGTTGTATCCATTCGAATGAATCCATTCGTTGTTTTCTCAACAAAGTCGTTTTATAGGGAACACCGTAGAAAACTCGACTTGAAATAAATACGTTTGTGTGATAATTACTAATTTTTAAGGTCCACAAAAACTTTTAAAATATTCATAATCGGGTTTTATTAAAATCGGCTCTAACAATTTCGCATTTATCACTTCAAATTTTGCACTCAAGTAGACATGCGAAATGCATAGATAAACAAATTCCGATAACAGCCTTATTTAACGAAATCGGTTCATCAGATTCTGATGAACGTTTTTTTTTGTAAAACGGTATTACTGATTAATGTTTTATAATCATACCTCCATGTAATCAAAAGTAATCAAATTTCAAACAGTCCCCACCCCCTAAACTGATTATGTAGTTTTATAACGGTCATAAATTGATTTTTTTAAAAATTGTACACATGAACGTGAATTCAAATTATCACCGGCTGCTTCATTACACTTACACTAGATCCACCTGTGTAGTGTGGCATCTAACGAATTGTTTTGTTTATTTGTATGACCATTTACGAGGTGTGTTCAGAAAGTAACGAGAATTTTAATTTTTTGAACAAAATATTTATTTATTCTTCTACATTGATGTTGTCGCCTTCAAAATAGTCTCCATTGGAGATTATGCACTTGTGCCAGCGCTTCTTCCAATCCTCGAAACACTTATCAAACTCGATCTTTGAGATAGCCTTTAGTTCTTTCGGCGATGCGCTTTTAATGTCATCTACGGCTGTAAAACGACGGTCCTTTAAGGTTCTGTTTACTTTTGGAAATAGGAAAAAGTCACACGGTGCCATGTCTGGTGAATATGGAGGCTGGGGCATCGTTACAGTATTGTTTTTGGCCAAAAATTTACGAACAAGCAATGAAGTGTGAGCTGGTGCATTATCGTGGTGCAAAAGCCATGAATTGTTTTTCCACAGATCCGGGCGTTTTTTTCGGATTGCTTCACGCAGACGGCATTGAACTTGTAGGTAGTACTCCTTATTGACCGTTTCACCTGGTGGCAGGAATTCATTATGCAATAAATTAAAAATAATGCACTAAAAGATAATTAATGGTATACCATTAATATCGAAGAACACAGTGAGCAAAACTTTCACGTTCGACTGCACTTGTCGAGCCCTTTTCGGTCTTGGCGAGACAGGATGCCTCCACTGGGATGATTGAGCCTTAGCTTCGACGTCATATCCGTAAACCCATGTTTCGTCACCTGTTATAATACGTTTCAATAATTTTGCATCGTCGTTGACTTCATTTAGTGACTCCTGAGCAACTCCAGTCATCGCTGTTTTTGTTCAAAATTCAACAATTTTGGAACGAATTTTGCTGCCACGCGTTTCATACACAAAACATTGGAAACAATGTCATGACATGATCCAATCGATATGCCAACATCATCAGCGACCTCTCTATTTGTGATTCGGCGATTATTCATAACAATTTCTTTCACTTTTTCCACGTTTTCATCGGTTGTTGATGTGCTGGGGCGTCCAAGGCGTTCGTCATCTTCAACGTCTTCACAGCCTTCTTGGAAACACTTATACCACTCGTAAACTCTTGCTTTACTCATAGCAGACTCACCATAGGCCTTTGTTAACATTTCACACACTTTGTTACACTTTATTCCATTTTTTACGCAAAATTTGATACAAATTCTTTGATCCATTTCTTTGAACAAACGAAAATCGCCGAGCTAATAAAAACACGTCTAACCTTAGTGGCTGTCACAGACAAAGTCAACAATGAAAACAGCTGAAAGTTCTATCATACTTCAAGGGCATGTATACCAACATAATAAAAAAAAGTTTGACAATCGGACTCTCCAAGCCCGCGAAATTTAAAAATTCTCGTTACTTTCTGAACACACCTCGTATATTTATTAAAGCAATTTGTACAGTACTGTTTTTAGACCTTCCACAATAAAACAATTGAATTTAATAACTTTTATTGTAGAATTGTTATTAGAAAATTGATCATTGAAGTTAACACTTTTCTTAGAGTCGTTAAAGCTTTTATAAAATCATACGTTCCAGTTGTTAACATTTATTTTGCGTACACTCTCACCTTTGCAATTTTGGTCGCATTGCATTCAAAGTTGGCGAAAAATCAACCGTGGTAATAGCTAGACACCTTTCGTCACCAAACGAAATCCGTTCAAAATTGCTGTAAAAATGACGGATCATTTCAAACTTTAAAACATTCCACTAAGAAAACAAAAATTAATATGATTTTGCTCAGGTTTAAAGATTATATTTTCATTACTGATTTGTAGAGATGTTATAACGCTGATTGTGATAGTAAAATCGGTTGTTAAAAAAAATATTGAAAATTCCCTTCTATCACGTCAGCTATGTCAGAGAGTCACCCTACAAAGTTGGTATTTAACAGATTATTTTATTTATTTTTATGTTCGTTTACATTTAATTTGTACATTAGATCTACTATTATTAAACATTTTTTAATAAAACAAATTTATAGTTATTGAATTTTCATTATTGAATTTTCATTTGAAAATGTGTTACCGGAGTTATATTTATTTACATTTAATTTGTACAGTAGACCTATTAAACCTTATTTAATAATAAAACAATTGAGTTTATAGTTTTTAATACCGAATTTTCATTCGATATTAAAATGAACATCATTTGAAAATGAGTTAATGGAGTTATGTTCGTTTACATTTAATTTGTACAGTAGATCTACTATTATTAAACATTCTTTAATAAAACATTTGAATTTATAGCTTTTATTATCGAATTTTCATTTGAAAATGTGTTACTGGAGTTATGTTCATTTACATTTAATTTGTACAGTAGACCTATTAAACCTTCTTTAATAAAACAATTGAATTTATAGTTTTTATTATCGAATTTTCATTTGAAAATGAGTTACTGGAGTTATGTTCATTTACATTTAATTTGTATAGTAGACCTATTAAACCTTCTTTAATAAAACAATTGAATTTATAGTTTTTATTATCGAATTTTCATTTGAAAATGAGTTACTGGAGTTATGTTCACTTACATTTAATTTGTACAGTAGGCCTAATATTATTAAACCTTCTTTAATAAAACAATGAAATTTATAGTTTTTATTACCGAATTTTCATTTGAAAATGAGTTACTGGAGTTATGTTCATTTACATTTAATTTGTACAGTAGACCTATTAAACCTTCTTTAATAAAACAATGAAATTTATAGTTTTTATTACCGAATTTTCATTTGAAAATGAGTTACTGGAGTTATGTTCATTTACATTTAATTTGTACAGTAGACCTATTAAACCTTCTTTAATAAAACAATTGAATTTATAGTTTTTATTATCGAATTTTCATTTGAAAATGAGTTAATGGAGTTATGTTCGTTTTCATTTAATTTGTACAGTAGACCGACTATTATTAAAACTTTTTTAATAAAACAATTGATTTTATATTTTTTATTATCGAATTTTCATTACAAAATGTGTTACTGGAATTATGTTCGTTTACATTTAATTTGTACAGTAGACCTACTATTATTAAACCTTCTTTAATAAAACAATTAAATTTATAGTTTTTATTATCGAATTTTCATTAGAAAATGTGTTACTGGAATTATGTTCGTTTACATTTAATTTGTACAGTAGACCTACTATTATTAAACCTTCTTTAATAAAACAATTGAATTTATAGTTTTTATTATCGAATTTTCATTTGAAAATGAGTTACTGGAGTTATGTCATCTGAATTTTAAATAAAAAAATATCTCATGTTTATTTTTGTTGTTTATTTAATACGTGTCAACTATTTCGCATTAACCGTACAAAACGAGAAGCTACGCTGGGATTGTTTCAAAGTTTCGCACAACTTTTAAATACCTCACTCGCTGTTCCGTCGAGACTTTGAAACGATTTCCATTTCTCGTTGCGCGTTATTTATGCGAATGTTGTCTGTCCAGGAGAGATGGGCCCGCGGGAGGAGCAAAGAGCGGCGCTCAAGGAAGCGGGACGCGGGGCAGAGTGGGGCGGCGGCGGCGTCGGGGCAGAATGAGAGCCATAGCACTGACTACGCGGCAGACAACTCGAGTGAACACAGTAGTTCCGTCACGCCGATAACCCAGTCACCGCGGCATCGCTATCTCACAACGCTACAATCACAAGGTAAAACTTATTACTTTAGCCTGTAGTTTCGTTTTATATTTAGTGTTAGTACAAGCGTCTCTTTTATCAGTAACGCAACTCTAGCGTATAAACGTTAGTTGTAATACTAAATATAATAATAATAATAATAATCGCGGCACACAGCTATCTCGCTGACGTGCGAAAGCGAATTTCCAAAGTATTTTTCGCCTTAAACTTTCTTTTTATTTAAAATAATAAAAAAACAGTTTTATTTATTTATTTAAAATGGGTCGCCTCGGTGGCCTAGTTGATAGCGTACTAGGCTTTCACCCCGAGGACCCGGGTTCGATTCCTGGCCAGGGCTTGGCATTTTCATACGCTACAAATCATTCCATCGTCTGCATTAGCCCAAATGTGCACAATAGTCGGACGTTAAACACACAAAAAAAAAATTTAAATACGATTTCACCATCCTAATCTGCATTGAAATATACGTATATTAGCATTTTAAACATTCAATTTGCATTGCAAAAACAAAAATGAACCTTGACCGTCGACAAAACTAAATTCGTTAATTTTAACCCATTTTGAAAATTTCTAACGTTGGTTTTTAAAAATTTTTTACACAAAAAGTTATGATTTTTTTAAAAAGATTTGAATTAGCCGCCATTTTGAAACTGTTAAACGAATTTCGCTGGTGAACCAACACGTCCAGGTTCGCATTTTTTTACCGAGTTTAATATTTAATCGGACTAAATTCGCGAACGCGCGCGCACGCGCAGCACAGACCTTTTCAAACGCCGGATTAATTATTCCCCGCGTAAATTATAAAAGTGCATTAAACACGTTTTACACTCTGACCCAACGCTGTGCGCAATTTGCAGAGAGATTTGGTTAAATTTTTCTGTTGGAAATGTCGACATTTTTGTGTAAACATATATTCAAGAGAATCAATTGGTTGTTCTCAACAAAGACGTTTTATAGAAAACACCGTGTAAAACTCGGTCTTAAATAAATATTTTTTGTGATAATGATTAATTTTTAAGACCTACAAAAACTTTTGAAAATCGGTCTTCTTTAAAATCGGCTGTAACAATTTCGCATTGATTACTTCAAATGTGGCACTTAAGTAGATATCCATAATTCATAGATAAAGTCTAAACAAATTCCGATAAACGCTTTAATCAACAAAATCGGTTCAAGAAATTCTGATGATTTTTTCATAACGCTGCAGTGAACGTGAAAGTGATTTGGTTTTTTCGGTTCAGTTGAATTTTGAGTGCTTGTAAATCGTCCATTTGGAGCTGCAAAAAAGGTCACGTGATTTTGAAAAGATTTCAATTTTTCGTTTCCATTCACGAGCGTTTAAATGTATTTTTAGGTAGGCAAAATACACTCACATAAGTTTAGGTGCTTTATGAGGCTTTTTAACATGTATCATGTTTTAGGGCTGGTTTTGATGTTGCATTTTGCGGGTCACGTGATGCGAGGACATGTTTATATTGGTATATAACAGTATATTTTGCTTTTCGAAAGTCTCAAGTCAATTATAATTAAAAATTTCTGCTTCCACCCGGGATCGATTGCGCTACGGAAACTACGAAAACGCTTGACCGATTTAAGTATATAATATTAATCGTTAATTTAATTTTAGTAGTTATATTAAAAGATCAGTTTTATATGTTAAAGTGTAAAGATCAACTGATTTCATTGAACAGCTGTAATAGGTTTTAGGATATGTTCTTAAAAACTAGCTATGTTAGTCGTTTATATTAATTCGTAACGATCAGCTGATTTCATTGAACAGCTGATAGGCTGTAATAAGTTTCAAGTTATGTCGTTAAAAACTAGCTATATTAATTTATCGTGTTTCCGAACAAATTATCGCAATTAAAATTTAATTTGTTAATATACTTTCTTTGTAAGAAAGTGTGCGTTCGATTGATTTTGTTAATTTCAATTTCTTGGCGATATTTCAATTTTTAGAGAATTTCTTTTAGAAAACGAGCTGATAGAGCAATCATTATGGAGCGGACTCAGACCCAGGGCCATGAATAGGCACAGTTTCTGAGGCCTATATCACTTTTTGAGGGGTATTTGCACACACGCACACACGCACACACGCACGCACGCACACACACAAACACACACACACACATAAACACACCCATACATACACATAAACACTCACACATAAACACACACACATACACACACACACAAACACATACATAAACACACACACACTCATATACATAAACACACACACACAAACACAAAACACACACACACACACACAAACACACATACATACATAAACACACACACACACACACACACAAACACAAACACACACAAACACACACACACACACACACACACACACACACACACACACACACACACACATAAACACACACACACACACACACACACACACACACACACACACACACACACACACACACAAACACACACACACACACACACACACACACACACACACACACACACACACACACACACACACACACACACACACACACACACACACACACACACACACACACACACACACACACACACACACACACACACACACACACACACACACACACACACACACACACACACACACACACACACACACACACACACACACACACACGTGTCCAAAATGTTTTGAAAAATCGTACGTTTATATCGTAATTAGCGTTAAATTCTGCAATAATTTAATTTAACATGTTGAAATTAAGAAAAAATATGAAATTTAATTAAACGGCGGTCAGGGTTACGTTTCCGTATTTTCAATGCATACTGAAAATTTAAAATGCTAATATATGCAGATTTTATTGCTAATTGTGTTGAATGAAATCAGCAAAAAATCTGCGTACCGCCTTTATATTTCGTATAACGTATAGTATCGAGTCTCGAATAGTGGCAGTAGCGATTCCTGAAGTTTTAATCGAAAAAAATTCGATGAAAGAGAAGCCGGGGATGAAAGGGGTTGGGTTCGGAAGGTTAAAAGTGACTGCATTGATAAGCGCCGCTACTAAGGGTTAAAAGGATTCAATTTGTGGCAGAAGCTGAAGGATATACGGTGCAGAATGAACGTGAGCTTTGGTGGAACGGGCAAAACCGGAACTGCGATCACAGCTGTTGGGTTCGCGTAAATATTCATGCTGTAAGGGAATGCATTCATCTTTTTCCGTGCAAGGTGTTTCACATTTGTAGCAAAAGTTGGCGAAACCATAATTAAATTTTGCTTTACTGTTCTCGTCTGCTAATGAAATATCTCGATCTATATTTGTATTGTTTGTCATTTAGCAAACAAAACAAACGTTAAACTGAAAATTACGGCTTGAATTCGATCGATAAAAACAAAATGAACAAACGTACTGAGTGTACGTAGGTGCCTTGTTTCGAATGTATGCCACATATCAACAAGAATGGATCAGCTGACTTACGTGTCGTCTGCACTGCCGCGACGCGGACTATACAGCTTGTAGCGTACGGTTTAATTGAATATATATTTGATTTTCAGATGTAAAAATTACTTTTAAATCGTATTCTATTTATGTTTACCCACCGCAAAAAGTCTAGTGGCGTAAAAAACCTACTAAAGTTGTTGGTGCATTTTCCAAAAGACGCTTTTGTTGTGGTCCGTAAACGCAAAACAAAACAAACGTTAAACCTAAAAATGACAGTTTGAAATCGATCGATAAAAATAATCTGATATTTTTAAAGCACGTATTGACGGTAAATAGGCGCCTTGTTCCGAATATACACTACTTATTAACAAGAATGGATCTGCTGACTTACGTGACGTCTGCACTGCCGCGACACGGACTGTGCTGCTTATAACGTAAGGTTTAGTTTTTTATTGAATGGTAAGGTTTATTTTTTTAGTATTTCACGTTCAAATGTAAAAATGACTTTTAAATAGTCATTTAAATAAACTGCAAAAAATCGTGAGGCGTAAAAAACACGCTAAAGTTGTTGAATTTTCCAAAAGACGCTTTTGTTGTGGTCCATAAACACAAAACAAAACAAACGTTAAACCTGAAAATGACATTTTGAGATCTACCGACAAAAATAAACTCATGTTTTTAAACCACGTACTGAGTGTACGTAGGCGCCTTGTTTCGAATACATACTACGTATTAAAAAGACTGGATCAGCTGTCTTAACTTGTCTGTATTGCCACGACGCAGACTGAACGGTTAAGTCGCTCTTTTTGAATTTCACACATAAAATGACTTTTAAATAATATTTTATTTATTTTTACCTGAACTTCAAAAAAGTCGTGGCGTAAAAAAACCTGACCTGCTAAAGTTGGTGAATTTTTCAAAAGTCGCTTTTGTTGTGGCCCGTAAACCTGAAAACGACAGTTGATATCAATCGATAAAAATAAGATAAAACTTGTGCTTTTAAAGCACGTAAAGTGGTCCTTGTTGGCCTCTTATTTCGAATATATACTACGTATTAACAAGAATAAATCAGCTGACTTCCGTGTCGTCTGCATTTCCACCAAGCGGACTGTACAGTTCATAACGTACGGTTTAGTCGCTCTTTTTCAATATTTATTTGATTTTAAGACATACAAATGACTTTTAATCGTGTTCTATGTACTTCTACGTAAACTGCAAAAAGTCGGGAGGCGTAAAAAACCCGCTAAAGTTGTTGGTGAGTTTTCCAAAAGACGCTTTTGTTTTGATCCGTGTACACAAAGATATTTAAATATTGAAAAATCCTGAAAACGGTCTTTTGTTTTGATCCTAACTAAGTTTATAGTTCCGTGATTTTTTTTTATTTAACATGACGGAATCAGAAAGAACGGACATGAAAGTACTTGTACTTCTGAAAAGCTTTGACAGCTCCATATAAAACATTTTATAACTATATGTGTTACGGCTAAAGTGCAGAACTAGGTTATGCTATAGATTACCTAGGTAAAGTGCAAGTGAACTAAGGTGATACGTTAGAGTGCCGAAAATTATTTCATTTCTCAAATTACCTAATCAATCTGAACATTACATTAACGTAATCGATTACTAATCAATCGATTACTACCTACGTTAACCTAATCAATTATTATTTCATCAATTTGAATCAAATAATCAACAAATTCTTTGTTAGAATCAATTAAAAAAACTATAATACAAAGAATCAAACAGTTAACAATATTATTACAATTAATTAATTTAACATAACGCTATTTATTTAATTTGTTGATATCTAAAGGATCAAGTTCACGCAATAAAACAATTAAATAATTATAGTTGGTAGAATCAATCTTAAAATCAACTAAGAAACTATAATAAAAGAATAAAACTGTTTAAAATATTATTATAATTAAAGAAATGAACATAATGTTATTTATTTATTTTTCGATATCAAGTATCAACTGTCAACAAATTGTTTGACAGAATCAATCATCAAAATGTTGAACATTAACGATACGGAAGCCGTTAATGTGCACATTAACTAGATAAAATGGAAAAACTTTTGAATCCGCACGGAGCAAATCAGTTAATCTGCAGATTTTTTTTTTTTTTTTAACGTCCGACTATTGTGCACACTTGGGCTAATGCAGACGATGGGATGATTTATAGCCTCGGGGTGAAAACCTAGTACGTTATCAACTAGGCCACCGAGGCGGCTAAATAATCTGCAGATTGGATAGGTCCATAGCTTTAGCTGTAACATAAATATTCGAAAACATTATACCACGATGGTTAAATAAACAAAAATTGCCCTTAAAATTTTTCCTCTAATTGAATATTGTATGTCGTCAACCCTTATATTTTTCTTGGGTTCGGGACCCTATAAATACGATTTCCGACAAATTTCATTGCAATCGGTCGCATTGTTCACGAGTAAGAGATACCCTACCGACAGA